>JAIFHY010000081.1:0-390736 GCA_022264835.1 Melampsora americana
AAGATGTTTAGAACAGGTGACCAACCCATTGAACGCTGAGCAGTCCCAATAAGAAAGCTAACCCATCAGATTTCCATCCAGTTTGATTGACGACCTTGGTGAAGATATATGAAGCTGAGTGTTTATCAGGCGTGTTGATCAGTAAACCGAGGATGATTGCCAAGGGTACCGGCCAATTGAAAAAGATGAATGATTTCGTAATTTGAGCCAAAGATTTAGTCGCAAGTGAGTTAAAAATGCCGTGTAGGACAAGAAGACCGATAAAAAGTCCGACTACTTGTGCCTTTGAACTGATTTTCGAGTTAGTTTCGAGAAGAAGCATGATAGGAAGATTAGTTTAGCCTTTTTGGTCAACTTCTTCGTTGGGTGTGATGTTCAGAATATAACAAGATGTAGTGCAAGGAATACCACGAACGCTATAAAGTCTGCATCACCACCAGCACCGTAAAGACTGTAAGCCGCCCATAACATCTGTGAAAGACCAAACTCAGTTGAAGCCACTCCGGCCACTTGGCCCAAAATATTTAGCCAACCGATCGAAAATCCCACAAAAGCTCGATATCGACGTGGAACGAGGTAAGCTGAAGCCGAATAAAGTCCACCAGAAGTCGGCTGAGGGTCAGTAAGCCATGTCATGAAAATTAAACAAATGCAGCGAAATTGTTCAGTCAGTGATATTATTTGAACTCTGTAGTGGATTTATAAACGGTCTCCTAAGACTTCAAAATCTGGTACACTTACATATGCTGAGACTAATTCTGCAATCGAAGTCCCAAGTGTAAAACACATCACTGAGCCTGAAGATCCTCATACCCGCGTCATTGAAATCCAGAAATATCAGCAGGAGAGCAGCAAAGACGCGTCTATTGAATTGATATGAACGGACCGATAAGCCAACACCAGACCACGGATGCAGGCCCGCCAGACAGCATCGGTGCATTGAACTGTTCCAAACCAAGGAAGATATCAATCCCATGTTGTAAAGGTATCAGATGGCTCAAGCAAGATTCATTGACTCAACTGTAGTGGTGACTGATGAACAAAGACCCATGATCGAAAAGGCGAAAGAGATGGTACTCCAATTCCCGAATTCGCGTGTGACTGAATGTTGAATTTTTTTGGTGAGCGTGTTATCAATGAAGTCATCCTGCTGAATAAGGCTTACATTCAGATCTGTAACCTAGCCTGGCGAGCGCCATATTATCTTGCTCCTCAGATGGAAGCCGCGAGGTGGTGCCCAAGTCATTTTGTGATCGATCGTTGTCAGGTAGTCGTACGTCTGGTTGAGAAGATGAATGCTTCATTCTTGCTTGATGATTTTGTACTGCGATCTTTCCTGTTCGAAAACAAAAAAACAAACTATCAATTTCTATTGCGCTAGCCAGCTATGATTCGATGATTGATTGGCAATCTCCGGTGACTCTCTGCTAGTCTCACTCTCACCTCGATTCCAAAGCACTCAACGACGAGTCTTCTATCGGATATCCGCTTTAGCTGCTGCAGCAGGACACAGTACATTTCTCAATTTACAAAATTTTGTACGTTCAACTTCGTTTGCTGTGTTGATACCAACAAACTACTCACATGTCAACTTTTCTGAATTCGATCCAACGCGAGTTTCCCTTGGAGATGTCCTTCTGAGAGTTTGAACTTCAGAAGATATAGGAACTCTTGTCAGATAAGATTTTAACGATCGGGAAATGGCTTGAAAGATATCGCTCTGTAGTTCAAAGACTCATTACATACATACTCATCCATGATTCAACCTCATAATCATCAACCCAGCCGTAAACCCGAGAAAACCAATCGGGTCGATTCACCAGAGATAGGAGAGGATGTACAAGGATGTACACCTGAGCCTGTAAAGTTTCAGACTTATCAAACCTGATCGAATCACGCAAGCCACTTCAACAGAGCTCATTGATCACAGTACATAAAGTGAACGGAGCGTAAAGCTCTCCAACAAATCAACGACATCGCAGTGGTCACTGCAAGGTTTCCAAAGAGCACGTTGGGTAAAATACAACTCCCATCAGACTCATCATACATACGTATCAACCCCATACATGTTCGCAACATCAGCATACATCATCGAAGCTCTGCTACGTACCAATCTGCCGATTGTCTAAGTGAGTATCGCGGCCGAGTGTTGAGTCGAGAGCTGGGACAAGTTTAAAAGGTCGTATGTTCTATGTCAAGGCGGGACTTGTTCCAAGAGAAAGCTCTTGAAGAGATCGCTCTCGGGAGCAAGCTCGTCGACGGACTTTATTAAATAATCAAGTTCAAGATGCTGTTTTGGAAGCTTAAAATCAAGAGAAATTCTCACAAAGATATTGATGATGTCATCAGGATCTCCAACCAGTTCTTCATCTTAGTCGAGCAGATAGTGCTTTGTGCTAATTCTCAATACTAATCATGCAGAATAGCCTGACAATTGTAGAGCAGGAAAGAAAATCATATTCTTCTCAACATAGATATTACCCTCTTAAGAGATAAATCACTCATACTTTTTCTTAAGAAGATGTTTTCAGTTGACCAATGAAGATGTCTGGTCTACTTTAAAAAAATGTCTACAGCTTCTTAAGGTCAAATAAATATATACAAAATATCCAAAACTCAATCAATCTTTTAGAATTGGATACACCACAATCGAATCAATGCTCTCGAGTAGGTAAGGGGGTACCGGCACGCAAATCACATGAGGCGGTCCGAGTCATCCCGAGCCAAGTCTGCTTCAAGTTTTGAATTTGTGTAAAATTAAAAACCCAACTCAAAACACTCTCACTCTCTCTATCTCTACCACTCACCATTCATCAATCATGGGTAGACGTGGACAAACTCAATCAAACTCAACTAATGCCGACGCTGAAGGTTGGTTTCATTCCGATTCTAAAAGAATTTGCTTACTTCTTATAGTCGATCGATGTGAGATACCATAAAGTCCAATGATGCATCCATCCTGATAGCATCACCCTCTGAGCCCGATGCTCAGCTTTTGCCCATCATCTGCTTGTCAGTTTGGGTGACTTCACTGTAGAAAATACACCGATCGATTCTTGGACCTTGACGATTTGTCCCACATTCGATCTCATCCCAATTCCAATGATTCCCATCTCTTCTTTGGAGACGTGACACTATCACTTCAGTCCACCGAAGAAAGATCATTCAATATGCTGACTTATCTTGAATTGTTCTTCTAATCAGCTTTCAGTATTTGGCGTGACCTTCATCAACGACTAACCCAATTAGCCGTTCTGCAAGATCGATTACCATCTTCTATTGACGATAACACTCAGCTGACATCAGACTCGGAAGGTCTCGTTGGATCCATTGAAAATCTTCTGAAAGACAGGGCCGAAGAAGAAGCGTATGTGTACCCTTACATTCATCTCACCTTCACTGGCTAATCTTCTGTTTCTTCCAGCATTCTTGAAGTCTGCCTTGAACGTCTTGCTATTCTAATTGCTCTCCGAGAAGCTCCTCCCGATCCACCTCAACAAGGTATGTTTAATCTCACCATTTTCTTCAACCCCATCCTTTACCCTATCCGTTCCATTCGAGTTTTCATTCTATACAAAAGCAGTCGAGGAAGGAGATGATTGAGAGAGGGATTGGTCTCCTCTCTCTCCAGGCCGAGCTGCAAAGAAGCGCAGGATAGAGAACACCTCGGCTGAGCCGATGGACTCACCAGCTTCTTCATCTCTTCTCGAACCTCCGGTCTCTTCCACAAGTCGTACATCATCACCTGCTCCACTTCATCTCACGCAAACTTTAAATCCTCGATCATCTCAGGTCGTGTCTCGCGCTACAACTCCAATCTTGTCAGATCAACCATCATCAACAACAGCAACCACAACAACGAACCGTCGAGACACTAGACAAGGGGTGAATAAATCAAGTCGATTGGCTGCTCTACGTGATCAACTTCCACTCTTACCTGGCCGACTTGTTGCTTTCAAACGTCCGAGAAAACCTGCTGATGCGGCTCGTTCAACTGATGCAGAGTGGATCATGGCACGAGTTGTCAAATGTATTTCGAATGATAAGAACCGGTTCGTTTTCCGACTGAAATCCTTTCTATCTCACATCCTAGTATTAAAGTTGTGCTTTTATCCAACCAAAAGTTACGAAGTAGAGGATGTAGATGTAGAAGGGAGTTCCTCTGAGGCCGACACCTCCAACACTGTTAGAAAGGTATCATGGAACACGACATTAAAATCGATAATCCCATTACCAGTGAATGACAGGCCGGAAACGTTTCCTACAGTCCCACTCCCACCTGGAACAGATGTCTTGGGACTTTATCCTGATACGACTACCTTTTATTTAGGTAAAATCGAATCAGGTCCCACTCAAAAGAGTCGAAAATACAAAGTGTGCTTTGAGAATGATGGACATACTGGACCTGTTAAAGTTGGAATGGAACACGTAGTTCAATTTGATAGATAGAGATTCTAAACTTTCATTTACGCTTGTATGTTTTGATGGACAATCTAGAAAAGTGTTGAGAATTTTCTTTTTTCGTTTTCTTTTGTTGACATGGAATCTTTGATGTATCTTGTACAGAATCCGAAATGTTTTTGCTATCTAGTGATTGATGACTTGATACACTCACTTACTTGTTTAGACTGCCAACCACGTTATTCTACTGACCATTGCGAACGTCAACTGAATAATTTGTTCAATGCGACCTTGATGATCACTCTCGGTCCATGCATATATACCCACAAGACTCCCTTGCAATCTGCCAAATTACTCATCATTACTCATTTGGGATACTCATGTTAAGCATCTGTGCTGCCATGATGTCTTTGAATAGACTTCAAAAACCAACTGATGGTGAATGGCCGGAATCTGGAAAAATAGCACACATCTATCATCCTCTAAGTATATCTTATAAAAGTGGTAGGCAAGAAAAAAAGCTCAAGAACACAAATGCTCATGGCTGATGGGATTGAAGCCACTTCTGTATCTTTTTTGGAGGGTTTGTTTTCTATCTGAAGACTACTACATAATATGGCTGAACTTGCTAGCTAAAAGATTCATACTCAATCAAAAACTCAGTTGATGACTACAGAAGAAGATTGACATGTAAGTCATGTTGAGAAACAGTCAAAGATGGTTTAAATCCTCCTCCTCCAATATTGTAAATGGTGAAGTTGATGGGATAATGTGTTATGTTTGGTTTGGATTTTTATTTTTTTTGGGGGGCGGGGGAGGAAGCATGACAAGATTGTAAGACTTGTGAATTGAAAGCTTTGAATTAATTAGGTTAGCTAAATATCCTTAATGGTTTCAAATCATGATCCTCATTCAACTTCATCTTCCCATCCCCATCTTCTTTCCCTCTGCAAGTCTCCAAAAAAAGCTTTTACTTTAACTTTCATCCAACACCTTTTTTCTTATTCCTTCAATCCTTCTTGATTGTCTCTTTGCCTTCACCTGAAATCAGTGTACAAAGTTTCTCAACACAATCAATGAAATCACACAGACTTATGGAAAGAGATGTATAGGGTTTTTATCATTACAAAGTTGAATAGTTATATTTTCTACAACTTGGTAACTTCTTGGTACCTCACATATAATCCTCCAGTGTGTTCTCACTTGAAATTCTATCACATTGATTCCAGGAGTGACATTTGAGTGTGATACTCTGCAGACAATTCCCACCTAGATGTCTTCTTGACTCAAATTCCCTCTTCTTTTTCCCAAATCCACATCTTGCCAGGTTAACATTCACCAAGATAAGTACTACAGTGATCAAGAAGAGGACTGTTAGACTCATGGATCTGCTGACCAACCATCAAAGGGAAACACTCATACTTAAGTGATCATCTTTTTTTTATCTTTCACCAATCTTCAGAAAAGCTCTTCAACAAGTGAACCAATCTTTTAATCTTAAACTCTGAACTTCAGTAGGTCAGTTCAAGTGTGCAGTAGTAGTAAACTATGATAGGGTCTATCAAAAAAGAATTTAGCTTAGATTTTTTTTTCTTAGAAAACTTTGAGACAAGCCCAGTCAAAAAAAGCACATCCATGGCAATGGTAGTCTCAAGATTTCAAAATCATACACTCATGGGACCCAAAAAGTGGGCTGAAATTGTACAGCATTTCGGGAAAGGTTTCACTGCAATCACTCTGCCTGTGGATGGTGACCTAGACATCAGGTGCCCTCAAGAGTAGAAAGACATGTGTACATACCTGTTAGAGCCTCCAATGTCTGGGATGGGACAGCCCACACGGGTACTGTGCATACTACAGAGTTAGATGTTTTATAAACAGAATGTTACAAGTTGGATTATAAAAGTTCTTTTGTTCAATCTAAGCAGGAGAACTATAGATTCACTTTTTCATGCTATCTGTGGCTGATTGGATGAGTTGGAGCAGAGGCCATGTTGGTAAGTACCAAGTGTTTTTGAATTTGTTTTCCAGCTTGCTATTCACTAGACAGACCAATTACTACTACTGTAAACATCAAAGATGCTAGTCCTGCTTGGTTTTGCAAGATGTGAGTGGGTACAAAGAATTTCCTGTTCTGAAGCTGCTAGCCAGATACAGATATGATGATAAGTAATCTTTCTACACATCTTTGTATATGCTCAAGACCTACATTTTTGAACAGTCTTAGGCAGAAGGACAATGGATTGACTGCTTACTGACTGTAACTTGTTTTGTTTTTTTAACTTCCAGATTGGTGTCTGTTTGAAAAGAGAGTAGCTTTATCAGTCTTTACAACAGATGACAAGAGACAAAGGAGCCATTGCACTTGTACTCTGCTTCTTCTACAGCCTCTTTTTAGTCAATCACAATCCATGCACACACTGGTTGCTCTTACCACCACAATATTTGTCCTTCTCAAATGTATCTTTGGGGTTCTTCATGACAACTAGGTGACCAATTAGAACCTCAACTTGAATGACATGATATTCCTTATGTTCATCATAAACAACATAGGCATTCAGTAAGTCAGCTAAGGCAGCATACAGATTCTTGTTCTTCTTTTCATCACTAAGAGCCTTTAGCACATGCACAACAAGACAAGGTGCAGACATGTCTTTAAACTGGACAACTTCAGTGATACATCCTGTTCAGAGGGTGTATGATATGTAGCTATCTCCAGGTGTTGTCCTGTGAGTGATGTACACTTTTTTAGAGATCTTGATGGATGTCATCACACAAATTTTGAGTTGGAGGTGTGACTAGCCTCAAGATGTTCAAAATGCAAGAGTGCCTGAAAGGCTGTGGGAGTTGTACTGAGCCTTTAGATTGTCCACCTTGACTGGTGATCCTATTGATGGTAATCTCTGAAGATTGGATCTTTCTCAATGGCAGTGTGACTATAGTTCATCATTGCCCTGAAGAATCCCTGTCTTGTGTGTTGGTGCAGTAAGGTCTCACCCTGTCCTTCTGTAGAGTCCATAAATATTAGGATTAGCTGTTGGTTACTTTGGCAGTCAATAGAGGGACAGAAAAGGACTTACATATATTCCTGTCCTTAGCTGTCTGGACAAGGCTTCCAATCATTCACTCACCTGACCAGCTAACAGTATAGGCTGGTAGCTCAAGACATTTCTAGATCTGGCCTAGAATTTACCTTATGCAACAGAGATTCACTGAACAGCCAGATCCAAATCCTTGAAGGTGGTTCCCTGATTTATTTTGGGAAGAACCGTCCAGATGGTTACAGGCACCATCTGAACTTCTTGTGAAATTGATCTGAAATTGCTTTGAATTTTATCTGAATTTTATCTGAGATTTTCTTGGAATGACTCTCTTTGAAATTGCTTTGAAAACTCTTTGAAATCATGGTATTCTCTGGCCTGCCAGTGACTAGTAGCTGATGGCAGTGTATAAAAGCCTGCCAACCCCCTGGGCCCAGCAGGATTCTCCAATTACCCAGGGTCCAGGGATCAGCCCAACAGTCAATCAACGTGGTCAACAAATGAGAGGGTGTATACTGTATATTGTCTGATATAGATATACAGCCTGAATGAGGCTGTATATCAGATTGGGCAAATATATGGTCATATATGATTGTCAAACACTCACATTTCCCCGCAAAACCAGTGTTTTTGCTGATTTGCTGTATACAGTCGCCTCTGCTAAAACCGGTAGCCATCAAAAGCAATAATCTTGGAAAACCAATACATTCTTGGCCAAATACATTCTTAATATCCAGTGATATTTCCCTTGAAAACCCAATACTCGGCGAAAATCAATAGTTTTTGACCCAAGTTTTTGGGTACTGCTTTTAATAGAGGCAACTGTATTGCTTTGCCAGTGTATACCACCATATACACTTTTCACAACGCAGCTGAACAGGCCCTGAGCTTTCATTGTAGTGCAAATCATCATGTTAACTCAAACCCATGACTATCTTCAGTAATTCCACACCTTTTTCAACTGAGACAATCACTCAAATTTGAATACTGATTTGCAGGCATGTGACTGACTTGAGTATGTGACAATAGAATCAAGTGCAAGGGTATCTAAAGAAGTCATACAATGGATTTGGGGAATGTGTTCATGTTACAAGATAGAAGAGATAACAACAAGGGAAAAGATAAAAAAAACTTAGATATTGTTCAAGCGGCGTAACGGGTCCAAGTACCTCTAGTCATCCATGATTCTTTCTGTTGACCGAGAAGTTGTTTACCATTTTCATCTCTTGGACCGTAGATACTATTGAGAGTACTTGATGATAAGTTAACAAGGCTTTGCTGGGTCTCTTTTTGAATTTCTTTGTTAATCTTCGATAAGGAGGTGGAAGCGATAGAAGATGATGGTTCTTGACCCAGTTTCGAATGAGGTACCTCTACTTTAGGTTTCTTTGTTTTTGATCGATTTTTACTATTATCTAATTCTTCATTTGTTAGATTCGAGTCTAGTCCTAATTCGTTACTTGTTTCCACCTCTTGATTCACATTTACCTTTCTCTTCTTTCGCTCTTGCTTTTCTAATCTTCGTTTCTCCTTAGTTTCCTTTTCTCTTCTTCTCTGTTCAACTAACTTAATCTTCATCTTTTCTTCTTCGGTTTCATTTGGATTGATGATCACAAACTCTAAACTTTCTTGAACTGTTCCACAAACTGGACATTCAACTTTTTCACTTGTCTGTTCTACTTGTTTTAATCCAGTCTCGGTTAATACACAACCACAACCAATCAAATAAACCCAACGCATTTCCATCTTTCCTAAACCAGCTCCCATTTCTTTAAGACTGATAGGACAGATTCGTTTAGTTGATTGTTGATTGAGAGTGATTTTGAGATTGATAAGATCTCGAAGTGAGGTAAGATGACCAGCTACTTGTCGACCATCTTCTCCAAAGGTATCGTTATCTAATAGATATTCAAGGACTGATGACTTATTATAAAGCTTTCCTAGTGGATCTGAAACGATTGGTTCCTCTAAAGGTCTCTAGATATGGGAGTATGTCCAATATCAAGTTTAGCTGATCGGAACGTACACACATAGGGGAATAAAGATGAATGAAAACTTACTTTTGAAAGAGCACAGCAATGCCAACGAGTGGATTCTTTTTGTTGTGGATCAACTTGTTCGCCTCGGTGTTTAGTTTTTACCAAATCATCACGCTTCGGAATCGAACCGCCATCTAAGGGATTTGAAGAGTTTATCAAGATATGAAAATATTTTGATTTGAAGGATATTGATTGAGACTTACCATTACCCATGTGGATTGATATAAGTTGAAGTTCTACTTTGAATATAATAGGTTGTATTTAATTTGAAGTTGAGACGATGAGTTGATACTCAAGCAGAAAACGAAAACTTGAGGTTGGTCACCAACACAAAACCAGAAGGTTTCTGACTTTAAGTGTGCATTTCTGACTTTAAGTGTACCTACCTATGTTACATGTGTATGTAGAATTTTGAAGATGAAGAGGATCTGATGATGATCATTTGAGTTTGGTTGTGAATTGGTAAACTGACCTTTCTCTTGAACTTGAACTTGATTCTTTAACTTCAACTTGTCACTCAAACCAACTCAACACGCGTAGTACTTCATCACTTTCTTCAAAGCTTCGGTACATACCTGCCTACTAATTAGACCAGTGATTATTGCACTTTCAAACTCACAAAGTCGCGTCTGTTAGCTCGGTCTTGTCACCTTTGAAGTTCATCTTGAAAGACGATTTTGAATAACTACTTGTGACTGAATCACATTGTCATTATGTACGTTAAAGTGACTGAAGATGGTCTTACCAGTCTAGGTTACCTGCTCTGGCGGTGACTTCAAATCTTTTTGATTCTCGTAGGTCGACCATCGACAAGATCGCCATTCGTGGCATCCGTAGTTTTGATCATGAACAAATGGCAGTGATGCAATTCTACAGTCCCTTGACTGTCATCGTTGGCCACAATGGAAGTGGCAAGACAGTTAGTTTTGAACGTCTCACTACCCTTCCCTCTTCACGGGATCTTCAGGCTTGATGGCTCATGTCAAATATTATATTTTATTTTCATTGAAGACTATCATCGAATGCTTAAAATACATTACTACTGGTGATCTACCACCCAACGCCAAAGGAGGTGCCTTCGTGCATGATCCGTCTATGGCTGGTGAATCTACTGTGATGGCAGAAGTCATGCTACGTTTTAGAAATGCAGCTGGCACAAAGTTAGTCGCCAGTCGACGTCTTCAAGTCACCAAGAAAAAGACGGCTGGGATCACAATGAAAACTTTGGAAGGGACATTGTCGTACAATGATGAAGGTCGTGAGGAATCTGGTGGAAAGGTTTGAGTCCTCAAATATTCTGGTCCTCTTTTGATTGTAGAATGCAAATCTGACAAACTTTCCAGAGACGGACAATATCGACTAAATGTGCCGAGATGGATATTGAATTGCCTCGACAGTTAGGAATATCAAAAGCCATTCTAGAAAACGTAATCTTTTGTCACCAAGAGGATAGTAATTGGCCATTGTCTGAACCCGCTAGTCTGAAGAAAAAGTAAAATATATGAAATCCCCGTCTGCTTCCATAGATCTGTACTCAAAGTGATTTGTGTTTTGGGGGTACAGATTTGATGAGATTTTCGAAGCAACCAAGTTTGTCATCGTTACAGAATTCATATCACCATCAAAGCACGCAGACTCTGACCACCTCAGGATGATATCCATCAAATAGATATACAAAAGCACTCGATAACCTCAAGCTCATCAAAAAGGAAGCAACCGCGGATCTGAAAGTCGATAAGGAGAGATATAACGCTCTAGCAACTGATAAGGCCCGTGCAGAAAAGGTTAGTCTCTTGTTGATTTGTTCTTGACCCGAGAAAATATGTCAGATGAATAGCATTTTAGGAAGAATCTGACTGTCGAGCTAGCTTGGCCTCGTTACTTGCCGAATCAGCTTCAAGCGAGCATAGACAAGATCAAGGCAAATATCGAGAAGAAAGAGACATATCATAATGATTTGGATGCTAAAATCGCTAATCTTGCTGAGGATAACAAGAACTTTTACGAGCAAGCTGTACACTACAAGGAGATTTTGAATGAGTACGAGACTTTGTCGCGACAGAAGGACAATCGAGAAGAGATGGTAAATGACCTGTTAGAGGGCATGGAAGAAATCACAGGTGGTTCGTTCTATATGGAAATTTGTCTTGTCACAAAGAAAAACAGCGTCAACTTCCAGGCTGACTCATAAATTATTCAGCCACGGATGAAGACTTGAGGGAGTCTCGAGAAAAATCGAAAGCTAAGTTAGAAAATCATGCGGAGCGACTGCAAGAAACAAAAGTGCATTTGACCAATCTTGAATCAGAGATAGCCAAGCTACGAAGAAAGCATCAGAATAAGTTTACCGAGTTAGGTCAGTTAAAAGCTCAAACTCAAGTAAGTTCATACTTCACCCTTCCCAGGCCCAGTACCGCAAGTGATGGATGATGATATCATGTCATGTATCCACAGCGACACGTGTCTGCATTAGAAGAAAGGCAGGACTTGATAAGGCGTCTAAGCGAGCGTCATCAAATTCAAGGATTTGATGGTCCGATCGAGGATAGGCAAGTCGAAGAGTTCTTGAGTACACTCACTGAGTCTCAGAAGAGATGTGCTTCTGAACTGGAGCAAGTGAAAGTGAGGTTTTATATTGGACGTTGTGCTCACTATTCAGAAGTTGACATTTTGAGCTTTGTTACTCAAATTAGCGAGAAGCAAAAAAAGCCGAAGAAAACAAGCAAAAGGAGATCTTCGAATATAAGACTGAAGAAAACTCTAATCGGCAAAAGAAACAAGCTTTTCAGGAACAATCTGTACGTTGAAACAACCCAAGACCTGTCTCCTTCTCAAACTGACCCCTTGTGTCTTGCTGATTCACTACCAATGTACAGGAAACTATCCGGAAGCGTACCAGGAAATTGGCTGACCAAATTGAGAGGGTCAAGATCTCTGAATCTGATATCAAATATCAAACTGATAGCTTAAAGGAGGAACAGGATCGTTTGACAGGCATGAAAGACTGGATGACTAAAAGTCAAGCCAAAAATCTAATTACAACCAAAAGTGACGAAATCAAAAAATTAGAGGATGAGAAGGATAAATTGCATCTAGAATTGAGTGCATTACATCGACAGTTTGATACTCGAGCAAAATTGGCTTTGAAACGTGCCGATGCTAAAAAGAAAACTGATGGAATCCATACAATGTTGAGTCATTTTTGATCTTAATTTCCATATACGAGATCCTTTCATTAGAAACCTGGCGTTCACATATATTGATCTTTCCTTTGAATATGTCAGACTCGAATCTCACGGTCCGAAATTCAAAGAACTTGTCAAAACTGAAATGACACTCGACGACGCCGAAACGGATATTGGAAACGCCCTTCAGTAAGCCTTTCTTGTATGTTCAAGCTACCCAACAGTAATACTCAATTGTCGGGTGTTGGTTTAGAGACATAGAGCGACAATCAAGGAATGCTGAAACTGCCAACGATACTGCTGCTCGAGAGTTACAGACTGTGGATACCAAGTTACAGATGAACAAGGCTAAAACGAATTCCTTAGAACGCGAACTTAAGAGTCAGTTTCACCTTTTATGCGTCGCGCGACTTTCTGCGTTCATCGAATCCGAGATGACTGGTTGACGCTTTTGATACTATCTTTATATAGGTCTTGAACGCAAAATCCGAGATGTAACCGATGGGAAAAGTGTTGCACAGTCAATTAGTGATGCGGAAGCAGAACTTCAATGTGCGACTAGGTGATCTAATGAGTTTTTTTGGAATACGATTCTTCTGGATCTATTAGACGGCGGAGTCATTTATGATACTGTTGCCTGATTTGAAATTTTGTAGAGATCTTCATAGCATCAATTTCTCCGCTCGATTTTATGAGGCTATGCTTGTGAAAGCCAAAAAGGAAAACCATTGCGAAGCCTGTCAAAGAGATTTTAAAGGTCAACACGAGATCCGGGCGTTTGAGCGTTATGTCAGTTTTTCTGTCAAAGAAATTCTTCACCACACTCACGCGTGTCTTCTCTTGAGATATTTAGTGCAAAGACAAGATCGAGAGAGGACCGCAAGAAAAAATCGAGACTGAAAATCATATCAAAGGATGGCAGGAAGAACTAGAAGATCTGAAGAAAGTATTGCCTGATGAGCTAGCTGTAACAAAGCTACGGGAGACAGACTTACCAAGCTTACAAAAGGAATTGAAGGAGCTTGAGGCCAAGTGGACTGTTTCCAGTCGTAATTCCGAAGATGTACGAATGTTTTTATGACTATCCATGTTGTCATAAATCAATGTTAAGTGATCATATATCCAGGCTCGAAGAAACGTTGAGCGACTTAAAGATCAGTTGAGCGAGGTGATGTTATGCAAGCGTTCGGTCATGGACATGACACGACTGCATCTCGAGGCTGAAGATCTAGATCGCGAGATACAACTACTAGAATTTGAGCTTGAAACCTCGGGCTCAACCAAGACGAGCGAAGTTGTGGAAGCTGAACTTGAAGATCTGGCTACACGTCTGTGGGTGGACTCCTTTCCATATATCATACCGAATTATCTCTTGGGGGCTATCTAAGAGAGTTTTCACTGGCTGAATGGATGCTTTCTCACTTTGTCAACAGTGCTCAGGCGCGGAAGGAGATGAATAGCATGGTCGAAGAAAGAGACACCAAAAGAGCGTCTATACAGGCACTTGAGAACAAGATTCATCAACTCGAACTTGATCTCAATACTAAGAGACAACAGATTAAAGAACAAGAAGCATTTGAAAAGCAAAGAGAAGAATTGAAGGATGAGAATGTGCAATTGGAGGAGATGATCAAGGTCAGTATAGCATGGCTAGTATGCTCAAATATGAAATCTAATCTCATGTTTTGGATTGTTTGAAAATTTAGAAACTCAATGAGCACATCAGGACCTTTGCTGAGCCCATTAGCCGACTGGAGAATGAGCTTAAGTACCTCAGCGCTGAAAATTCCCGTACCGAGCTCGAATTTGTTGAAAAGGTACAAATGTACAATAAAAGTCTTAATCAGATTGAGACCATTAATCGAGAGATCACCAAGTGCGTAATTTTGACTATCTTGTCTTCCGTTGACGTTACAGCCCTTATACTTACATGTGTCGCGGACACATTCCGTAGGTTTGTTGAGTCAGGAAGTGAGATGAGTATGAAACGTTGTGAGGGGGAGATTGCCCGACTGGAACAGTTGATCAAAGAGGCTACCCAAAAACTAGCAGACTCACAACAAATGTTGATCGATTTGGATCAAGAATCGACAAAAGCAAAAGAATTTGAACGAAACATTGGTGATAATATCAGATTACGAGCTCATCGAGACGAGATAGTTGGCTTGGAGAGCGCTCTGGAAGAATTGGACGTTGAAGGAGCTCGTGAGGCAAACAGGAAATATGATGAAGAGTATCATAAAGCTAGAAAATTACAAGCGGATCTCCAGGCAGAGGTGAGAGAGCTTTGGAATTTCTTTTCTTGACCTGACAAATTGATTTCTGAATTCAAATATCTTAAACGTGTTGTATAGCATGCGAAGTTGGGCGGTGAGATTGGAATGGATAGAAAGAATCTGAAAGACAAGAAAAGTGAGATGAATGTTGAGTTTAAGGATATCTTTAACCGACATCGTAACCAATTGATCAAAGTCAAGGTGAGACCTGGGGTTTTCTCCCTTCTAGAGTTACAAATCATAAGTCTGATCCATTTTCATGGTAAAAAAAATGATATATAGACTGTCGAGATCGCAAATCAAGACTTAGATAAGTATGCAAAAGCACTAGATCATGCGATCATGAAATACCATTCTCACAAGATGGCCGAGATAAATGATACAATTCAGACCTTGTGGCAAAAGACTTATCAGGGCACAGGTGAATTGAATCGAGCGAGGATCTTTAGTCAAGATGACTACAATCAAGAACCATTCTGAACCATTCTTCTTCCATTTTTCGTCAGATATTGATAAGATCTTGATCAAATCCGAAAACGAGAATGCAAAAAGCAACCGATCTTATAACTATAGAGTAAGTACAAGCTGACAGTCAATTCCTTCCTATAATTATATATGCTATGGCTTATCTTTTCATGGTTTCTTTTAACATACACCTCTTACAGGTGGTGATGTTGAAAGATCAAGTGGAGATGGATATGAGAGGTCGATGTTCTGCTGGGCAAAAAGTTTTAGCTTCGATTATCATTCGACTGGCTTTGGCTGAATCTTTTGGGACTAACTGTGGTATTCTAGCCTTGGATGAACCTACTACCAATCTTGATAAAGATAATATCAATGCTTTGGCTAATGCCCTTTCTGAGTGAGTTGACTTCATTCGAGCAGTAGATCACGGCTAGAAAACTTCTTATTACTGACCACTTTTGAATACTTGAAATTCCACTGATAGGATCATCAAAGAGAGAAGAGATCAAGCCAACTTTCAACTAGTAATCATTGTGGGTTTCATTCTCTAAATTTCAAGACGAGTCGGTTGTTCACATGATTTACACGTTCACTAACGGCATCATTAATGACTACAGACGCACGACGAAGACTTCCTTAACCAATTAGGTCAATCTGACGTACTCGATAAATATTGGTAAGCTTATCTTGGCTTTGAAAAGAAAGACCTTAGAGTGGAGTTGAAGACTTGAATCTAGAAAGAGATTTTTTTTTCAAATCCTGATGTTGAATGATTTGATTGAAAAAATTGATTAGGCGTGTGAGTCGAAACACTCAACAAAAGTCGATTATTGAAAGACAACGATTGGTGTAACTTGTAAGGAATGGATTTACCAAAAGAAAAAAGGAATTTAGAAAAGATGAGTTTGAAAACGATTTAAAGTTTTGATTGTCAGGATAGAGGAAAGTAAAAACAAAACCCCCCCTGATGATTGTAGATTGTTTGAATTCGAAATTTGCTTTTTTTAAGTCTTGATTTGCTTTTTGTTTTTTTTTACCTTTTATGTTTGAATACTTTTTTTTAGGAAGATTGAATTGAAATTTTGTTTAATAAGATAAACTCAAACTTTTGATCATGAAAGGCTTTGGATCGGATCAAGAAAAAGGTTGATGAAGAGTGGTTGGAGGATCTGTTGTGATGGAATTTCTTCATCTCGCGGTGATGACGAATGTGAATTTGATGATGAATAGAATAGAAAAAAGGTTTTAAAGATCAAAAAGTACCTTTCAAGTCAATCTTCATAGCTTAAATTCAAATCAAAGAATTGATTTCAAAAAGTTTCAAAAGGGTCTTAACTTGATTAATATATATATATATACAATAGACAGTAAAAGATTTCATCACAAATACAACATGTTTTAATTTTGATTTTCAAGAAGAGAGAAATTGATAAGAAGATATATATACAAATTAAACTTGGATTCTTCAACATAAAAAGAAGTTCATAAGAAGTTAAGAAAAAAGAGATTAAGCTTTTGCTTGGATTTACATGAGGTCCATAGAAAAAAGATGGGTTCTTGAATTTGATCTGTGATCGATGTGAAGTATAAAAAAAGAATAGTCAAGCTTGAAGATAGATAGAGTTCTCGAGGACTGTTTGATTTTATATACAGAACTTTGAATTTTAAGAACCTAATGGAGTTTCAGGTTTGTGGAGATGTGGACGTTCCAGATTGATGGAGACTCGTCGTTTTTGGGTGACTGGTGATTTAAGTTTATCAAATTTACCTGAGTCTGGAATTGAAGAGGATGGCTTGGAAGGAGATGGATGATTTGAATGATTGAGATGATCATTGAGATGATCATTGAAGAATTTTCGAAGGGAGGATTCCCATTGAAGTTGAGATCTTTGTTGATCGAGTGAATGACGTTGATGACTGATCTTTTTAAACTCATCTCTTGCAATCTTCCATTTTAATTTCCTTTCAGTTGATTTCATTCCGATCGATCTACGTTCAAATTCAGCTAAGATCATCAATTCTAATGCGTTTTGATGAGAGATTCGATTTAATCTAATCTCTTCTTCTCTTCGCTTGGATTCAAGTTTAAAGAATTCAGAAACTGATTCTCTTCTTAAAGGGGGTAAAGTAGGATATTTTAATTTAAACGATTGATGAAATTCATCAAATTCGTTTAATCTTTTTTTGGCTAATTCAGATGTTAAACTTTCTTCTGTTGATCTTGTTTTCGATTCGGTACTCTTTAACCATGATTCGGCTAAAGTCTTTGATCTTTGGATTAATTGATCTTGGTGAATTAGATCATAGAAGAGTTCATTTTGATGAGTTTTTGAATTGAGTTTCACTTGAAGTTGATCAATTCGAATGACTTACCTTTATCGAATTTAGATCGAATTTGATACCTTAAAACATCATATGCTTCTTTCCTATCTGGATGACTCAAGACCTGTATTTAAGTAAATCAATCAAAACGATCAAATTCGAAAGTTAAACTTAATCAAATTCTTGTGGTTGTTGTTGTTATATTTTTTTGAATGATTTTAAATCAATCTAACCTCATAGGCATGTTTGATGATCTTTGAATAAGTCATCGATCTTTTATAATCTTCTGTTCCGATCATAAATTGATTTGGATCATGTAATGCAGTTTGAGTTAAATAAGCAGTATGAATCTCATTCGGATGAAGATCTTCAGTTGAAGATAATCGAAGGACTGATTTTTATTTACGAAAAAAAGAAGTAGAATTAATCTTTTTGTAAAGAATCAATGATGAGGATAGAGAATGAGATTTTAAAATTAAGATACCTTTATACCAATTTGGATAAATCGGAGGTGTATTATTCATTTTTGGATTAGTTTCAGTAGTTTGAATTGATTTTGAAGTTTGATGAAGGGGTGAATGGTTTGAATTCATGATCTTTGGAATTCTGATTTGGTTTCTTTTTGCTAATTTAGATGCTTCTTGTTTGTTTCTTTAGACTTGATGTTGAGAAATGATGAATGAAGTTGAAGAAGTGTTCATTGAATTCGTTGGTTTTCTTTTCCAAATCTTCTTCAAGCCGATCTGAGTTGAGTTGAGTTGAGTTGAGTTCAGTCGAATTTAAATTTGATTTTGTTTATTTTTGTTTATTTTATTTATTTATTTTTTTTTTCGATCGAATTTAATTCAAAACGCCCTCGCTCCTTTCTGATTCAACTTGATTGACTATATGGGAATAAATAGTACATCATCATCTCTCCCTTCCATTCTCAATCTCCTTTGCTTCTCTAATACTTACTTTCATCCAAGCTCATCTTCATTCAGAATGATAGAACGAAGGAAAGAAAGAAACTCAAAAAATTCAACTTGATTGATTGACACACTCTTTCATCCTATTTCATCATTCTGAGACTGTGTGTGTGTGTAGAGTAACTCCTGTCCCAGATCATGTTCAGAAATCACATTCTATCAAATAACCCGCTCCTAAGGGGATGAGAATAATTGAAACAAGTTTTATAAATGATTCAAGTGATCAGAAAAAAACCCATGATCCTTTCAAAACGTTTCATCATCTATCTCACTTCTCCCCTCAATCTTCTCAATCTTCATCCAGATCAACCTAACTCAACATAATAGCCCTTAGGAGATTAAAACCAGATCATGCTACAGATCCGCAGCGATACACCAGATGTTCGGTCTCTGAGCTATTATTGAGCCTTCTCTATTGATTCAAACATCGAAATTACTCTTGAATGACATAAGTACATACAAATATAATTCTCAATTTGAAGACGGGAATCAGATTGAATGAAAAGTTTGTATAGTACAAAAGCCATTGTCAGCTCTACTTACATATTAGAATCCAAAGAAAAAAAATCAAAATCTATCAATCTAAACCTTCAAAAAGAATCTCAACCATCAATCTAAACGAAACCATTCATTCGATCTATTTCCTATACTCAAATCCACTGTTTAGACAATATACCGTACAAACCATCTCATGATCATCATCAATTTCAAGGTTGGATTTGACTTGATGAGTTAAGTTTGGTAGCCTTCGCTAAAACCTCATCAGCTTTCTTTTGTCTCCATTCACAACCAGATCGAAATTCACACGGTCTGTGGAAAATTCAAATCCGTGACAATTTGACATCAGTCCAACTTTGAATCGATTGACTACTCTCTTCAGTCTCGCCCAACAAGATCTTCAAAAAACAAATCACTCAATTCACTTACCTACATCGATCAATCTCACTAACAGGTACACCCGTAGGTTCTCGTTCACCATTCCAAAAGGATAAAGCGCTTTCGAGAAATCGGTCTAGCAAACGACGATCATATCCTAATAGGACCGATCCAATCAGACCTTTTTCCTTCCTTTTGTATGAGATTCGTGGTTCGAGTAGATCAGACTTTGAACTCGATGATGGCGGCGTCTCGTCTGTTTGAATTAACTTGGGTTCGACTTCAAGTTGATTTGATTTGGGAACTCTACAATCTTCTGTTTGTGGTAATTCCAAAGGTTTGCTCAATGGGTTGGGATCTATAACCAAAGCGCTGTCAGCTTCTTTCGGCTCGTCTGTTTGACCTTCATTTAAAGAAACACTTGGTAAATCGACTAATGAATTTGAGATCGCTCGAGCGATCTGTTCCTCCTCCTCAGCTTGAGTGCTGGGTAAAACGATTTTATCCTTTTCAGTAGGTGCCATCCTGAGTTCCAATTGTTTTGGTTTCTTTCGACTTGCCTCTCTGGTACGATACACGATCTCTAATATATCACTTGACTTCTTTCCACCACTCAACTTTCTCAATTCAGTCGAGAGTATATCATACATCTGTCTCAAGTTCATCGGTAATTCATCCTTACCCTCTGTAAGTGGTAAGATCTGTTCTATGAATTCAGCGCTGAAGATTTCATTCTCATCAAGTTGAAGTCGATCACATAGTTTAGTGAAATCAAGTGATTGGGTTGATAATTGATCGTATAAGAATTTATATAGCATTAACTGAAATCCTACAAGTCAAAATGAGACAATTAACCATCAATCAAGTTTCTTCTGATGTGATTCATGGAATGATCAAATAGTGATACATACGAGTAGATTCGGTGAACAGAGACGGCGGTAAGCTTGTATCTGGTCTAAAAAAGCAACATTAATGAGACGAGAATCGGACAAAGCCAAGAAGAACGCGTTTTGACCTTGTCTTATTATCGCTAATCATGACTAAAGGGTATGATGGGCTTGACTGATCATCATGTACACTTTTCTGTGGTGGAGATTGGGTATGAGAGGATGAGGGAAAGAAATCATCTAATGTGCGACCAACTCGAGCTGGATCGCGTGGTTTGATGTATTGTGGCTTGGGATCGAGTTCAAGTTGATCGATGATGCCTAAGACGAGAAAGTCACCAACAAAGCCCCACTAATGAGTCATTGTCAACGTGGCTAGATCTTAGTATTCTGATTGAGCTGCAAAAAGAAGGAACGCTCGGAGAACAACAAATTTACCACACTTAATTCACGCTGCAGAGAGATCAGAAGAAGAGGAAGGATTTCTAGGGTCAAAAGAGAGTTGTTGAAGTGCTTTGTAAGGAAAACAAAGATCAGGATCATATCTTGACGTACCGTGATACCAGTATCGCGAAGTATATCCAGATTAATGATCGTATTCAAGATTCTGAACAAATACAAGGAAATCTCACCTCAGTTGATGTCTTGAGATTTTCTCAAGAGATTCATATATATATGAAAGTGAGATTCAAACCCACTTTAATCCCCAAATGTCAACAGCTGAAACGGTCCTGATCGGGATTTTTTCCGGTATGATTTCTTTTTCCAACTTAGTATGAACCTATAGAATCAAGAATCAAATCAAATCTACCACCCATCTCTTCCCATGAGAACTCCTTCACTCACAGCTGTACCACCATCCAACACTTTTTGACGCGTGAAGATCGCATCTGAATTAATCTTAATTTCATTCCCTGCACGCGTAATGATCGATTTCGGTCTACTTTTGGGTGGTAAGTATCTTTTACCTAGTAGCCCATACTCTACTTGAGTCTCACACCAGGCTGTAGATATATTCACGTGTTTGTTTGAGCCAAATCACAAATCACCCATCTAGTTATTTTCACTGTGTCTTTATCCTGATCTTTGAGTGATGAGGAACTAACCGCATGAAACGATGTCACTAACTGTTTGTGAATTTTGTTTTTTTGTAAGATGAGGTCAGATCTAGTGGATGAGTGAATCGAGTTATAAGAGTTTGCAAACCTGATAGGAAACCACGTTTGGCACGAAATCTTTGATAAAGACTCGTACTTGGATTCCAGAGAGATGGATTGATTGATTTCATGATCGGATTCACAGAAGGGTTCATGTTCAAATCAGTTGTACTGCTTTCCGATTCGAATTCAATGGTTAAATGAGTTGGAGGTAATTTTGGATTTGAATTGGATATCTCGTGATCGGTCGAATTGGAATTTGTTTCTTGAACTCGTTTTGAAATAAAATTAGCTTCGATTTGATCTATGATGGCTAATGCTTCATCATCCCAAATCAATTCATCGTATTCAGATTCTGGGGTATTGGTATGGCTCTTTTGGACACTAGGTTGAACGTTCATCTGCTGAACAGGAAGTGTGATGCGGTTTTCCTTGATAGATATTTAGATTAGTTTGAATGTATGGTGATTGAAGGTCTTCATGAGGTTGGTTTTGTTGACTTCAAATCAAGCTGAGCCTTCAACATATCCGGTACTTTATCATGAGTCATGCACCGATTCGGGCCGAGTATATCCGCTACCCCGAGTCTCTGTCTATAAGGCTGAGAGATGCTAAAGACGAGGGAGACGGTGATCGAGGCTTAATGAATTTCAGTTGGATAGTTTTTGACCCCTCATTACCTTCATCATCAATTCTAGTTAACATTCCAGTGATAGTGATTAGTTTATATTCAAATCCATCATGGAAGTGACTTCCAATCCTCAAATTGAAACAGACCAAATCTCTGCATCGGCCGATGACCAGGATGCAATCTTCAACGAGATGTTAGAAGTGATGTCAGCCTTGCAATCCAACCCTTTCGATTTCGCACTTCACCAACGAAACGTCGCTGCGTGTCGAAAGCTTGGAGCTGCTACTATTGAAGAGCTGGCTCAAGCTAGAAGTCTAATGTCCGAGTACTTTCCAGTGAGAGATGGTTAGTCATGATGATCATGATTGACAATCTCCAGACTCTCACTGACGATCGGTTATGGGTCATAGACTTCTTCTTAGAATGGATTCACGATTTGATCGCCAGTCAAGAGGATCCCTATGATCCAAATTCAGTGGAAGCCGTCTTGGAATTATATCAACAGGCTTCCTCGTATGCATTTTGTAAGAAATCACTTGTCCCATCAGACGAAAGGCCATATATGGTCATGAACTTAGTGACTATGTTTTTGCAGTCCCTACAATTGAAAGTGCACGATTGCAGTACGTGATCGGACTCTATTACCACGCTCGAGGACTTGAACAACCCAAAGGGGATCTTGCCACTTTGATGGAAGAGTCTATCAATCCATCTAAAACGGAAGTGGATCCAGTGAATGGTGTAGAAACAACAGGCCAGTCGTCATTGAAAGACGTGATAACTGATGATAAAGTTCGCGAAGTGGCGATTGATGTATTGGACAAAATGGGATATCACTTGGTCGAGGTCAGCTCTTGAGATTCATTTACGACTTTTTGAATATACGAGCTTGTAGTGATATGTGTTTGTAATCCGGTCACGTTCCGAATATCATCAGAGCTCCAAGATCTGGAACATATGGGCGCTCTATGAGTTCAACACTCTTGAAAAAGATTGGGGGTAAGACATATCTCTGATCTGGAACTCAGGTTAATGTGCTCACCACCATTCTTTAAGGTCCGATTCAATTGCTCGATTCAAATTGTTTCTCCAATCCAGACTTCGGGTTCCTCACCTAGGTAATAAAACACATTCTGATTTTAAGTGCAAGTAGCTCCATGAGAATAATGATTTTTGTTACCCATCATGCTTCTTTAGAAAGTGACCACACCTTTCAGCTATATTCAAACTTTATCACAAAGCGTGAAAATGATAATTACGAGGAAGAGATGGTGGCGGTCAATGAGCTGTACAGTCCTGCTCGCCAACAAAAACAGGATAGAGAAGTTCACGAATCACAACTAGTCAGTGACTGTGATTGACTAAGTTTCATGAATCTCAGATGTGGCTAACGTATGTTTTGGGATAATTGAGTATATAGAAAAAATCGGCCTATTCTCCTGAAGCTTATATCAAATATCTTGCTTGGGAGACAACAACAAAAAATACCAACTTCAACCTGGTCAGCACCCTATTCGAACGCGCAATACATGATCATCCAAATTCGGTTGAAATCTGGGCAGAATATTTCCGCTATCTAGTGCGCACTCTTCTTAACACTCTTTCTCTATCATGGCTTTGAACTCATGCATGTGATGCAACAGAATAAAGTCGGCCAGGATCCTTCTTGGGCTATAAGTGCAGCGCGCCGAGCGATTCGTACTACACCATGGTCTGGAGAAATTTGGGAAGCTGCTATAAGAACCTTTGTAAGTTTGACCACTCTTGCGTGTCATTTGTTTCATCGGACCAGAAAAGTTGAAGATCGAATCAGGAACGAAACGGCCAAACGGCTGAAAGCGTCGAAGAGCTTTGCGAGAGAGCAATCAACTCTAAGTTTCTCGAAAAAGATGTAGAAGCTATCGTCGCTTTTAGTATTGGCAGGGCTGACTTTCATCGGAGGAGGCTTGATGCTTACTGTGAGTAGATCGACCCTGTGCGCGAATCCGCAGGTCGAAGCTTGTACATTGATTTTGGATCTTTTTTTTCGCATGCTCAGTGGCAGCAGGTGGTGCAGACAACGTGGAACAGGTGGATGCACTAATGCAAGCCACTGTCAAAGCTTTGAACTATGGAATAGATCATGTCAAGAAAGGTGCGTTTCGGCATGGTTTCAGGGGACCGAAACTGGCTGACACATGAAGAACATCCAGCACCCAATCAATTTGGTGACCCAGCATGTCGACTGGAAAAGTATCTAACGGCCTTGGTATGTTTTATGAAACAACCGTCGTCTACACATATCTGAGATGCATTGTAACGATAGCTCGAACATCATGGTCGTGAGGATGATGCCGCAAAAGTCTGGCAAAAAGCTACAAAACAGTATCGCGAGAGTTATTCAATATGGATTGCGGCCGCCGATTATGAAATGTTTGTTTTGATATTGCATGAACGGCGTTTTACAAGTCTTGACCTGATCCTTTTTTCCTCTCTGTAGTCGCCGAGGTGATCTAAAGCGAGCTCGAGAATATTACAAGAAAGCTGCAAATTCCAAGTTGGATTATCCTGAATATCTCTTACAGGCTTGGATCACATTCGAACATCATTATGGTAGTCTAGACGACTTGGAATATGCGACGACAAAGACTAACAATTTGATGAAAGGTATAACAGCCAGGAGAAAAAGAGTGTGTTGAAACAAGAGTTTCCCCTCGCTTTTATACTTACTACGACGCTTTATAATTACAGGAACTGGAGCAGCAGTCAGCTCTGCTTCAACAATCGAGTGGTCAATCATGCCCTGCTGAAATTGCCACAAAAGAAATCCCTCAAACATCTACCGAAGTAGACACTGATTTGAAAAAACGCAAAGCTGAGGTGGCCGATGATATACCCAATGGAGGTGAAGAAAAACGGGCACGTTTTGGTGTGTTGCATCATCTTCTTTTACTACATACATTATCGGAATCTGATACTTCCTTGCCGTGTGGTTATAAGACTCGGCACCTACACGAAACGTGGATGGTGAAGAATTGAAAAGGTAGACCCTCTACTATTCCAGGGTGTCCGCAACGTTCTGCCGGCTTGGAATTTCCTAACTTTCTTGTCTGGTTTCAGAGATCGAGAAAACTCTACGGTATTGGTCGGAGGCCTTCCATCCAAAGTGACGGAGTCCAACATCAAGCAATTATTTCGTGATGTAGGGTGGTTTTGAGTGACTTACGATACATGCCAGATTGATACTGATCGATTCTGACTTATTGGTTGTATGTGTTACAGTGTGGAAAAATTCGCGAGGTGGTCATTCATAGGATTGATGCCGATAACACAGTAGCTACCGTAGAGTTTCAGGAAAAGGTCAGCACTCTGGAACATTTCCCAGGTGTCTTATGATTTTTCAACATTAAATCTATCCCCTTGTCTTCAGGAGAGTGTTTTACCTGCACAGACCAAGGATAAAAAACAGTTATTGGATGTAGAGGTCTCCGTGACGTTGGCTTGGCGTTCGACACTCTATGTCACGAACTTCCCTGAGGATGGAAACGATGAATGGATACGTTCGAAATTTGGTGAAGTATGTGTACTCGACCAGTTGCTAAGATGTGGGCTTGTTTGACGAAAGTGGTTTGTCCTCGATAGTTCGGTAAGATCTTCGATGTACGATGGCCTAGTAAGCGATTCAAGAGTACTCGGAGATTTTGTTATGTTCAATTCACATCGCCGGTAGGTCTGACAACATATGCCTCGCGTGCCTACAATAGTATTGACGTTGCATCATGGTTTACCTGCCCTTTAGGACTCAGCCCAGTCCGCGCTAGTGCTCCACAATACTGAAGTAGCCCCCAGTCAAAAGATGTCCGTGTTTATTTCAGATCCGCTCAGGAAGAAAGCGCGAACGGATGTCGGTGCAAATGACCGGGAGCTATATATAACCTGTTTAACTAAATTCGTTCAAGAGTCTGATTTGCGCAAATTATTTCAGCCAGTATGATCCAATTCTTAGCTGCTCTTCGATTGGTACGCAATAAAAGCGTCCCTACTGACATGGCCCCGTGCTTTATGTAGTTCGGGGACATCAAAGGTGTTCGCATGATTTTGAATGAGGAGGGCCATTCTAAGGGGTTCGCATTTGTTGAGTTCGAGGCAGAGGTGCGGACCGATTTTCCCTGCGGTGCTCATTCGCCAACTTGCTAATGGCCTTTTACTCTCCTCGACGCTAAAGGCCTCAGCCAAGGCTGCACTGAGTATGAATAACGTTGAGTTGAAGAAGCGCAGGATTGGAGTAACAATTTCAAATAGCAAGGGAACTTCGTTGGTCGGAAAACACAAAGGAAAATTCCAGGCGGAGTCTAAGCTCAGCTCAGCTGTAGATCAGCGCAGTCGATGTGTGAAGGTCTCAAAGCTACCGGAAGGGGTTCAGGAAGCAATAGTACAACAGGCTTTTGAACCATTTGGAAAAGTACTGAAGACGATCACATATCTGGAAAAACATGAGGCTGTGGTCGAATTTGCCAACGCCCAAGTGAGTCCCGACATTTCTTCCCTCTTAGCTCTCCATAGCTGTCTTGGGATTTTGAGCCATCATTAATACATTCAACGTATTTCTGTTTGATCCTTAAAATGAACTCCTATTTCTTCCTCCATGATTCCAGCACGCCGGTACAGTCTTCCTTCATCCCGAGGCCATCCTGATCAATGGTCAACAAGTCGAGTTATCTGTACCCTCAAGCTCAGTCAAAGCAGGTTCTAGTACTGTCAATTCTAATCTTCCATTACTACCGCGTACGACAACAAGAGCGAAGAAAACGCGTCTGGGCTTGGGCTTTGCTGGAACATCATCAGGATCAAGATCTCAAGCGGCAAATCAGCCTTTGAAAGGATCTCCTTCGCATGTTGTGCCTCAGGTCTCAGAAAAGTCTGAAAGTGGTCCGGTTTCTGGTTCAACAGGGAAGAGTCAAGACGATTTTAGAAAGATGTTGGGCTGATATAAAATAGCTTTTGATGTCATTAATATGCCTGTATGCATACATCCAGGGGCAAACTTTTGAATCTCACACATTCCTTTACACGGTCATGAATTTGGTAACTATGAGGACTTATTTAACAAGTGTGCTGGATTGTCTTCATCTGTGATATTGGAGCTGTGCTGGAAGATTGGGTTTATCACATTCTCTTAGATATGATTTTAGTCAAGTAAATTGGTACAGCTACATACTGTTTGATATGAGGACTTCTATCTCGCCAATCGCGCAGAACAAATGATGATATGTGCGTCTTTGCCTTGGCCTCGATGCAATTTGCTGCACATGAGCAAGTCTGAACATCATCATTTATTCTCTCCTCTCACTAACAGCTGAGAGTGAGGTATCAGTATTTTGACATGAATTCATAACACAGTCACCATTGAGAGGCTTCAAATCATCTACTCGCTGAAGCTTGTTCCTTCGTAACCCGTGTAGAATATTTACATTGATGACAACATGAATTCAGAACGTTTTTAAGGTTTAAACATTCAGAATCACTCACCAAAATTGAACGCTCAAAATGAAACTCATCCTGACTCGCTCCTCACATATGTTATCATCAAAAAGGACCTTATCCCAACAAGATGAGGTAATATACCACATTGAAATTTGATCTTTCCTCGACTGTAGATCAAGATGTATAGCTTACTGTCATCAATCAAGATCATTTCACCTTCCCAATCAGCTAAGTAGCTTCATGGTAGTTTCAAATGCGGCAAACGTTGCGCCATTAACGAGCGGAGATCTGCCAAGGAGAAATTGATCATCTGTCAGTACTGGGCATGAAGATCAAACCCGATGATGATGTTGACCTCAATAATGTTGGAGCTAAGCCTTTGGTGAATCCTTTGAGGCCTTCTGCCCTCCAAACCTTCTTGGCGCAATCTACTACCCCGTGGTATTTTCGATCATTGAGCTGAGAAGGTAAACCATCGGTTTGAATTCTGGTCTTGATCTGGTCTATGAATCGTCCAGATTGTGAATAGTGGCATTGGTAAAGAAAACTGAAGACTCCTAATACTTGATAAGCTCATACTAACCTAAAGGGTAGCTACACAGCCACATGGAATAACCTGCACCGGCTCTATCACAAGGACACACCTCTAGTCAGCTTGGAATGAAGCTCGGGAGCCGATGCATCTGGTAGTCAAAAGATGAAAAGAAAATCAAGCTGTCACATACCCATACAACATAGCCCAACCAGTGCCAAGATCTTTTCTCGTTCCACCATTTTGGTTTATGTGACGTTGGACCAACCACTCATATCCGAGGAAATACTATGAGAACAAACTTCAATCATCAAGAGGAAGTGATGACCAGTCTCATGCAAACGGGAAGACGAACCATTCCGTATCCATGAAACTCTCTGATTAGATCAATTGAAAGATTGAAAAAAAAACTCTTAGCTAAAGATACTTGACCATGAGATAAATTTGACTTACCGAAGCACAGTTGCACCTTGACCCTGATACCATCCTCTAATCCCATCTGTTTTGTAAATTTGTTTTAAAGCATCTAGCGGTCCTTGTAAACGATGCTGAGCAGTTGGAGATGAAGTCTGTAGGCGAATTCGAATATGTTCAACCGGTCCTTAAGATACAAGAACAATTCAGATCAATGGTGTTAGTTCCATATTCTGAATGATAAATTCTTCAAGATGGAATCAAGGAGATGTACCTGATATGGTAGAGTTAGCTACCCCAGCACCTCCACCGGAAAGGTATAGTTGCCCGAGAGTGAGTTCTTCATTCCGACCGCTTGCAAGGTTTTGACGCCTAAAAAACGTAGCAGCTTTACTCAGTCTTATGCTTGAAGAATAATGATATGCGATCTAAGAAAGCCTACAAACCTGAATGAACGCTTGAAGCCTTCTAGAAATGCGAATTGTATAGAAACGCATGCACCGATCCCAAGCAATGGTAAAGTCGTACCTAGACTTTTCTTAAGATGATGATTCGAAATTTGATCAATGACCGATTCGATTTCTTCAGAGTCAAAAATTTGATCGAACAACCTTTATAAAAGCTAGCGGGACCTTCCTCGCGTAAGATACGTAAAGCAGCGTCATTCATACCTCGGTATGCATCGCTGCTTTGTAGACGAACCTATTCAAGCAAAGCACACGATTAGGTGAACAGCCGCTCGAATGAGGATTATGTCGAATTGGAGAAGGACAGACTTTTACAATGTCGAAGGGTTGTCCAACCAGAACTTGTGTGATCCCTCCTACCGTTCCTGCGAGTAAGTCTTTGATAACCTGAGCTTGAGATTCGACAGCCATACTCGGTTTCCTTCAAGTTCTATACGTCTTCTGTCTTGTCGTGAGAATGATTATGAAATCCGAACGCAACTTCTCCGGACTTATCTAAACCAATCTGAAACCAATCTGAAACCTGGACGTACCTCTGCAAGCAAGTTCTAAGTCCCTCTAGAGCAATTCCATGAGCTGTATGTATGTACATACCACCTCGTCTAGAGGGATTTAGTTAGGTTTGTTCTGCAACAACCTTTTTCTCCGAAAACTTCTTTCCTACAACATTTTTGAACTCGGCACGTGATTTGATTCTTGCCAAAGCAGTCTCAAATTTCCATCGGGTATAAAATTTTCACTCCACCATTACAGGCCCACGATTTGTTTGACTCGACCTACATATTCGACCCCTGCCACGCTACGTTTCGAGCAAATCTAATCAAAAACATATCTCTTGTGGCAGTTCACCTTTCCTCACCGCAAAAATTATGAAGGCTGTGGGATTCGAACCCACGCCCGAAGACTGCGGATTACGTTGCGAACAACCTAAACACAGCGCCTTAGACCACTCGGCCAAACCTCCACGTGGAGACACGCGTGTTGTAGCTACACATCGGACTAATATGTCCTCATATCGACAGTATCCCTGGTCATGGTAGTCCTGCTACTTTGCAAATGAGACCTTCGGGTGAAGTGCAGGATATCTAGAGATAGGTTCTATCATGGTTTTTGATTGAATACCGCGCGTAAAGGTAGTTTCTTCATGGGTATCTGAAACCGAAAGGCGCAATTTTCTTTGTTTCTTTGTATCTTTGACGAGAAAAGAAGTGAACTCATATTGACTGATGACTCGAGAGTGTGATGAAAATTGAAAAAATTTATTGGACGCAAATTTAATTCAGTCGGCAAGGTTCATTGCGCGTCTATGTTGACAAATTGATACAAATGCACTTGTCAATGCAATTCAAGGAGGGTGAATCTCAGGCTCAAGAGTTATTGATGTTCTTGATTGAGACACATATTGAGTGGACGTATGATTTGTTATGGATTCTTAGTTCTCAATATGCAATGCTCATCATCCGATCCTTTGTGATATTTCCTTGTGCCTTGTTGTTTTTTGTTTCCTTTTGACCATTATCTTCATCTTGACAACAAAGTGGATTTTTATTAGAGGATGTTAACACTATGAAGGTGGGATGAAACCCCTTCAAAATTCTCTCTTCATAAATATCAGCATCTACTCGCCTCCATGATCAAAGTTTCTGTCGAAATCAAAGATCTCAGTCTCATTTTTTCTGCACAAACTGCTTCAAAATCATGATATCATTTTATCTTACTTTAGCTATGCTGGTTCATACGCTTTTAATCATTTCATCTCATTTTCAATGTTCCTTGGCATTTCACTCTGACATCGCGTCACCATACGATCAAGTCTGTCGAGCCCATTCTACAGTCTTTCAAGATATTTTAAAATATGATAACACCACCAAGAAGCTGTCTGAAAACTCTATAAATTCCTTCAATACCTATGATTCTGACCAAGAATTGAAACCAGGTTCATCATATCCTGTCAAATTCGAAAGAGACGGATTCCTTCGAGATTCGTGTTATCCACACCCCACTGATCAGAAACAAGAACCGGTTTGTATATATCTTAATGATAATTTTGATCAAGGTCAGGGTATTGTGTTCATAACTCGAATAACAGATTTTAGAGACGGTTTAGAACAGTTTACTCCCTTTCGCTCTATATCTGGATCAAAGCGCGTCAAGCGACCTGATTTGCCCTTCAAGGTGATTGATATGGCTCACAAAGGCGGAAAAGGTGCTATATCTGATAGAAAATTACATCTGGGGGATTCAGTAATCACAAGACATCCAGTGTTAGTCATTGCTTCTGAACCTGAAAGTCTTAATAGGTCAGATTGGACCAAGATACGAAAACGTGGGATCAATTTGTTGCCATTAAGGACAAGGGATGAAATCTTTAAATTACATGGGGTTGGAGAGAATGAGGAAGAATTAGCTGGTTCTATTATTGAAAGAAATTCATTCGAGACTCGATTTGGGAATCAATCAACCTTACATTTTGCATTAGTCCTTACACCCTCGTCAGTTATATTCTTTTGCTCCCTTACAATGAGGTGCTTCTCGATATGATGTGAAGAAACTTATTATGATGTTAGATCATTCTGATGCCGGCGCATATTTTTGCTTTTAGTCGACTCAATCATGACTGCAGACCAAAGTGAGTGAACTCCACATAGATCCATGTAATGACATCACTCTAGGGCCAATGACCTGATTCTGACACCTTCTGGATTCAAATGTAGCGTGGCGTTCTATTTTGATGACCACGCACTTCAAGTCTCGATGCACGCGGTCCGAAATATCTCCCCAGGTGAAGAATTGACGATATCTTGTGAGTGATCAACTCTCCTTTAGAAATTCGACCACGCAAGCAGAGCGGAAATCATCTTTCCCATGTACCTCCAGAGTCTTGATGAGAAACGAATTCTTCCAAAAACTGTAGATCGAGATATGAAATTACCTCGTCTTGAAAGACAACAAGAACTCGAACACTACGGTTTTGAGTGTACTTGTTCAGTTTGCTCTTTACCAGATTTGGCAGCTCGACTTTCTGATGATAGGATCGATGAGATGTTTGAACTCGACGCGATTCTGCAGGATTGGTCAATTGATTCATTTGCTACTCCAGCTACGTCAGAAAGATTGATCACTTTGTTTAGATTGGTCAGTGTTTCTACTCGAATCTGTCGGTTGAGTACTCAGCATGAATTTAATTCTAACTATCTGCTTCTTTTGTTTTCGCTTTACTAGGAAAGAATGGATAATGGAATCGAAGAAGCTTACACATTAGCCTCACTGAGTTATAACTCTGTTGGAGATGCCGAAAGAGCTAAGATGTATGCCTCTCTAGCTCTAGCTCATGGTATTGTCTCATCAGGTCCGAAATGGGAGGACTTTGATTCTGTCTTGCAGTTGGAGCGAGAACCTGAACAACACTGGTCTTACAAGAAGCGCGTCTAAATTGTCATACTTTTCGGTTGTGGGATTTGACAGCTGTAGCTCGAAGATGATGTTACTATCAGTGAACTGACCTGACAAACAAACTCTTTAATCTATATGGTATCCTCATGATCTCTGAAGATAATGATATTGATTTTCTTTACAATGTAATCACATCACAACCCCAATTTCAGTCGTTCCGTTCTATGATTTCCACGCTTAAAGAAATCCAGACATATATACCAAGAACAAAAAAGCTACGCGTTCTAAAAAGACCCGACCTCAATTGATAATGACTAATGAGAATGTTTAGAAATGAAGCAAAAAATATTATGTTATTCGGCGCTTATAAGACCAATGTGTCTCTGGTGATCGCTCTAATTCAAGTACTGCATCGTATTCTTCCCATTTTGGACCGTTGAGGATGATTCCACGAGCTATAGCTAAAGAAGCGTACATACTTGCCCTCTGTGATTCGCCCACAGCGTTGTATGCCAATGAAACCATCGTATAAGCTTCCTCTAAACCTGCATCTAGTCGTTCCTATGTGATAACAGGTGTTTGTTGCGTTCAGATAGTGATGAAGTCAAAAATGAATTAAAATCAGACAAACCAGTTTGTAAAGCTCTAAGACATGTTCAGCCATCGTAGGAGTAGCTTTAGATGTGGGTGACCAGTCAATCAAGTGTATTGTGAGCTCATCAATTTGTTGAATTCGAGAATCAGAAACTGCAACAGCATGTGATGGTAAAGAACAAAGTGAACATTGACATTCGAATCCATAATGTTTCAATTCTTTTCTTCTTTCTTCTCGTGTCAATTTCATATCTCGATCTACACTCAACCCCAGAGAGAGACCCAGATCGGTGGAAAACTTTAGTTGTATATCTTTTTTTGAGGGTGAGGTGATTGTGGTATTGACGTACAAGAAATTGTAAGTTCTTCGCCAGGTGAGATATCTCGAATGGCATACATGTAAACTTGAAGAGTTGATTCATCGAGATGGAAAGCTGCATTAGCACGGCAATCATGATTTAATCTCCTACATCATACAACCAGCAGAAGTTAAATAAGAAAGATTTTGGATCATTCAATGGAATACAATCACTCACGCAGGTTCTGGAACCACAGCAAAGAATGGTACTTCATCATCTCCAATCGAAAATTCAAATCCATTTCTACTAATAGCAGATTCGATCCAAGCTTCTTCTGTTTCACCTATCGCATGCATGGAAGCAAAAGCAGCTCTAGTTTTGATTGGTAAATAATCTACCATTTGTTTTCTAATTTTACCCCAATCTTTTCTATCCCAAACTAATGATTCAACAGAAATTGCAATAATTGAATGATCTGTTATAACTAAATCACCTAAATTATATCTTGATTTAGCAATCATACCTTTTCCACCTTTCTCTGGCATATCTATAACTTCAAATTTTCTTAAATTTCTCTGTTCATCTGTTAAGACTTTTTCATTGGGTTTAAAGATTGTAATTGATGTGAGAGCTTTCAAGAAGACTGAAGGTCTAGAGAGGAAGACCATACCTCTTCCGTGAGCAAATTTTGAATTGAGATAGATACAAAATGATTCATCGTTAATATCATTTTCATGAGGATAACATTCTTGTTGAACAAATCCATCCAGACGAGACGATTCTTCATGATCCTCACGGATCGATTGATGTTTGATTTGATCAAATTTATAAACTAAACCATCTGAGTTGAAGGTTTGATGAGGAGAGATTTCTGGAAATTCATTAGGCCTGTTCATAGCGTAAATTTTGCTTCTGGATGACGAGATTGAATGATTTGTGAGGTTTGGTGCCATACAAAGGGGTTTGATGAGTGAGAAGCCATTGAGTTGATCAAACGATTGTTCTTTACTGTGATCGAGGTGGCAAAGGCAAGACCTGATGCAAGCCAGGGCCAGCCAAAATGAATAGATGGAACCATCAAGTCGCATGACACTAGAAGCTTGGTAAATATCTGATCTAAAGTGCGTCGAGAGATATGGATGCCGCGTAGAGACCTTTGGGATGATTGATTGAAATGAGTTGGTTTAATGGAGAAGGGCAATATTGAGAGACTTGAATATGCTAGCAAGCTTCATCAAAAGTTCAAATGGGAGAGGCTTTATAATGTCGACTGGTACCTGATGTGCACACACATTGAACGTGAGACAAGGCAAAATTTCTCGTCATCCGCCGCAACCGTACAAGGAAGAGTTCAACATACCTTCATCCTCATGAATTAGTGTAGGGAATGGGTCGCAGGAAATAATCTAGAGTAACAAAAGACAAAGCAGTTTTGAATTTATTTATGAATCTGACAAATATCACATCTTATTTACCTCAGAATAACCAATATATCGTATTCTACCCGAACAGACATATTAAAGACGACCAAATCAATTTGTCACAATTGAGCTCGAGATAACCGCAGATGACTTTTAACTTATCTTCCGGGTGATATAGTTCAGGTTGATGTATACAAGCGACTTTGAAGGGGCTTTTAGCGGGTAATTCTAGTTGGTTCACAAGAGACTCGGTGGATGCTGTTGGTCTTTGACTTGACACAAGTCCCAAATTCTAGCAGGAGACATCAGAGCTTGCAAGGAAAAAGTATCCGACTAGAGAGACTATGTGAAGTCGGAGATGCTCTGTTGAACATAAGAAGGCACCCGCTTCCACACTGGATATTGCAATGCAGAGCCTTGTGTCACTTTATTCTCTGCAAGTTCCAGAGGAGTAAGAAAGAGCTAAGACTCCGATTCATTCCTGTGCTCCCACTTTGCTATACTTAAGGAGTATTCATTCCGCCAAAAGAAAAGATTGTGCAATGGATATAAATTCTTGAGCCAATTCAGCTTGCTTTGCGAGCAAAGTTTTAGCCCGTCTGAGCATCTTTTGTGTACAATTGTGACAAAGTAGTTGATTATTGATAACTTACTTCACTTCACTCTTATTTCCCTGATTTAAAATGTATTTTCAAAATTAGCATTGCATCAAAAGATTAAGCCATTGGTTGGCAAAATCCAGCGCGGGTTAGCGAAGGTGAAAAGATATCGACTGCGCTGTGAAACCACACATTGACTACACCACTAAAGGGTTGTAACGTGGAGATCACGCGTGAGCAAAACTCCACGCCATATTCACGCGTCCAGTCAGTGCGTCTTGGCAACGTGGAGTTGACACATCTCAATACTGTGAGCCCCCACTAGAGAAAATTCGCCTCGTCCACCTCATTATCCTTACTTTTTCAGCATCATCAACAAACTTCTTTCACTCATCACCCTGCGTCCAATGCCGCCTGACGCGTCCGATACGGGCCAAATGGTCGAGGACGATCCAGGGTCCAGTTCGACCTCAGGATGGTCGAATCCGACCGCGTCTAGCAAGAACGATGACGCGGTTGCTGCTTTTCTCAAGGGCTCAGGAAGCGGTCTATGTAATGGCTGGACTTGTATTTAAGAACCCTTATAACATGAAATTATAATTGGTCCGAGAATCTCATGAAAAGATTACTCTAAGTCTTTTGTTCTTAATTAGAAATCTCAAATGAAAAGATTTTATTACTTTATAAGTTGGCTAATATAACAAATTGTTTCGATGAGAAAGAAGAACTAAAATAAAGGAAAAGAGAACTATATAAATATAACAATTATTAAAAGATTAGATAATATAATGACATCATCTCAAGGAACAAAACAATGTATTATGCGTAACTAAGATTAATAAATGAAATGTGCATAACTACTACTATAAATCATAACAAAAGTACTCATTCTTATATCCCTGCTGTCAAGCATTTGCCATATACCCTACATCTGGTCTCCTTTCATCCTCAAATACCTCCCAACTTGGCCGTATTTCTTGTAAATTCATGTCGTGATAAGCTGAAATGAGAGCGTCGAAGCAAAGGCGAGTTTCGGACAATGATAGACCTTTTTCAACATCGACGCCCTTTTTCGTCAGGTCTGTCAGCCTAGATACCTCCGCAGAAAATCGAGCTATGAATCGGCGGTAAAAATTAGCAAATCCCAGAAATTTTCGTAGGTCGGCCAAGTTTGAAGGGTAAGGCCAGTCCTTGATAGTCGACAGTTTTGAAGGGTCCATTTTCAAACCTGTGGTGGAGATGACAAATCCTAGAAAAACGACTTCTTGTTTGAAGAATTCACATTTAGATGGCGAAGCCTGCAGCTTGTGTTCTCGTAATTTAAGAAGAATTTTGCGAATGTGACCTTCATGTTCAACCTCGTCCCTCGAAAAAATCAAAATGTCATCAAGATAAACGAAACAAAAAACATCTAAATACTCATGCAAGACATCCTGGATAAAGCGCTGAAAAACCGCTGGCCCATTTGCCAAACCAAATGGTAAGACTAGAGACTCATAGAGCCCTCCTGGTGCACGAAAAGCAGTCTTCCATTTGTGGCCAACCGCTATTCGAAGCAAATTAAAAGCGGCTTTGAGATCAATTTTAGCAAAATACCGGCAACCTCGTATGCGGCTGAGCAACGACTTTACCAAAGGAATTGGGTAGCTATCCCGAACGGTAACTTTATTTAAACCACGGTAATCTATACATGGTCGATTTTTCCTCCCAGGGCTCTTTGCGAGAAAAGCTGGAGCAGAAGCCGGAGAGGAAGACAAACGGATGAAACCCTTCTTCAATTGGTCATCCACCCAAGCCTTCAATTCCGCTTCGTCGGAAGCAGACAAATCATAAGCTCGACTGGTAGGTGGCTCACAACCGTCCTTGAGGTTGATTTCAACGTCATGCTTGCGATGGGGAGGCAAAGAAATTTCCTGAGGCAAGAAGACATCCTCGAACTCGCGAAAAGCTGGAGGAATAAAAGTAAGAATCTCATTTCGCTCAGTAGAAACAGTATTGATATGATCATCAGGATTTTCACAAAAAACTGCCAAAGCTCCAATCTCGACACCCCTTCCCTCGGCGCTACAATGAATGACGGCGTGGTTTCTATCTAACCACGGAAGACCAAGGATCACATCATAGGCTCCTATATCGTTAACTTTCAAATCCAACACCAAATCATCGGAAATATCTGATCCGTTGGTTAAGTTTCCAACTCCTAGCCAAGAATGGGTCACTAAGTCGCGTCCTGGGGTTCCATCAAAACCAGAACAGGTGAGAGGCGACGATAACGCGTTAGTTATCAATCCATACTGATGGACAATCCGCTTATGGACGAAAGAGTCCATGGCTCCCGTATCCACCAAAGCTCGAACGGTGACGGTAGTAGATCCCGAAGATCCCAATACCAAGCGCAGGGGAACACAAAAACGAGAAGCAAAAGAGGGAACCGGTGCGATGCGTACCGCGTTGATCTCTGTACCTAAATCATTCATCTCAATCTCGTGATCCAACCAATCATCTGTCATCTCCTGTAAGGCCACCGCTGCCTCACGGCTCATTTCGTCGGCCCAATTAGACGGCAAACGAGGAGGGCTTGCCGCGGGAGGACAAATGTCAACTGGGGCAACCGTAGCCGGAGTATTCGGTGAGTCGGAGGGGACTGGACTGTCACGATATTGGCGGATAAATCGTAAACGAGCCTCATACGAAGCTTTCGGTTTAGGACAAGCAGAGCTGGTACTGTGAGAAGAATCAAAAGGCCCAAAACAGTTAAAGCACCAACGGCGCGGCCAACAAATACGCTTGACAGCCGTCCATACTTTAGCCACAGCCTCCGGAGAAGGACCTCCAGCCGAAATGGCATCAACCTGCATAGCGTGCGGATCGACCGGAACGCGAACAGGGACTGGAGCATGGACAGGCGGAACCGGAGGATGCGGAGCACGATAATGTAAAGTTCGCGTGTTGAATGGATGGCCTGAAATCTGAGAACATTCATTTGCCATAGCTGCAGCCGTAGTCCCAATACGCATTTTATCGTCGAGCGTGGTACAAGTTACCCAACCAGGAATAAATACCGCAATGCTGCTGATAGCCGGAGTAAGATTTGAGCGATAGAGGTCCATCTGAGAATCGATGCTCAAGCTAGTGTTAGCAGCACAAATACGGAAAGCTGAGTTGAAATCAGAGAGGGACATGTTTCCTTGTTTCAATTTCTTCAAAGCCTCATTAGCATTACGAGTGGCATTGACGTCTCCAAATTCGCGAACCATGGCACCATAAAAGGAATCCAAAGAATCCAACTCCGGAATAACGTAGTCGAAACTCTTCATGTCAGCATATTCACTCCATACCCCCAGGAAGTGCGCATTAGCGGACAGCAACCCTCGAAACCAAGCGTAAGATGTGGAGGAAATCGTCCCTCCTTGCGGGTTACGAGTCTTAAAATGCTGGGCTACCCAATTTATTCGACGCTGATCTCGCCTATCATCTTCCGGAAAGCGATATTCCACATTACGCATCGAATCACGTATCTCTAATAGAAAGTCGCCCAATTCTGCTGGCTGGCCGGAAAAGTAAAGACCGCGAACCGGCGAAGGCTCTGCATAAACAAAAGGAATTTCAGCCAAATTGGACGGGTCCCGGGGATCCGGAGTAAGCGTTTGACGCGACGGAGGATGGCGCGGAGCATGTCTGTTTGGAGGTGGAGGGTTAGGACCGTCGTCTGAAGGAGGTTGAAAGGCGAAAGCCGGAACCGCTTGAGGAGTTGTAGAAAATCGACGATTGTCATTGGCTGGTGGCGGAACAGGAGGAGCTGGCCCTGCGGGAAAAGGGGCAGCTGGCAATGGAAAGGTCATTGAAGAATTTGCAGGTTTCGATGAAAAAGCAACCGGCGGCCGAAAATAATAAGGATCCGGGTGGGCAGATGCTCGAGCCTGGAAAGCTTGTCCCATACGAGTTCGCGGAGGTTGGCGAGCATCCTCGAAACGCGGCTGTGATTGATCAAACTGTGGGAAAGAGGGGGACTGCATAGACATCTTGTCCAGACGCTCGGTAATCATTGCCATCTGTGAGTAAGAATTTGCGACCGTGTCTTGCAAGGCACGCAATCCTTCAGCAAGCTCATGAACCTCTGATACATTACTTTTAGCTGTAACTCCTGAAATACTGGAATCGGTTGAAAAGGAACGGCGTCTCTGGCGCATTTGATCATTGGGAACGTGAGGCGATGGTGAACCGTGAGGAGTTTGACGCGGAGTAGGCCCATCATCTTCCATCATAGAGTTAGTGGAGTTAGAAGACTCACTCCAGGGGGTAGAGTCAATGGTGTCGTTAAAACTCATACGTAAGGCTATTCCAGCAATCTCTATATAATAGGAAATAGAACTTGAATAAAACTTAAACAGAAAATGAAAGAAATCGTGAAAGAAATAAAAAGTTGTATTTAATTGTGTTTTAAAAGAAAAGATACGTAATGCAACTATCTCTATATTTCTTCTGAAAAGATAATTTCTTAACGTCCTTCTAATGTGAGAGGAAAAAGGGAAAGAAAGAAAGGTTGAAATCAAACTAAAGAAGTTCGAAAAAAGAAAAAATTTAAAATCAGAAGATCTGATATGAGTGTAGTAAGATCGAAACAAAATGTAATGGCTGGACTTGTATTTAAGAACCCTTATAACATGAAATTATAATTGGTCCGAGAATCTCATGAAAAGATTACTCTAAGTCTTTTGTTCTTAATTAGAAATCTCAAATGAAAAGATTTTATTACTTTATAAGTTGGCTAATATAACAAATTGTTTCGATGAGAAAGAAGAACTAAAATAAAGGAAAAGAGAACTATATAAATATAACAATTATTAAAAGATTAGATAATATAATGACATCATCTCAAGGAACAAAACAATGTATTATGCGTAACTAAGATTAATAAATGAAATGTGCATAACTACTACTATAAATCATAACAGTCTACCTCAAGTCGAGATCACAACCGACAACATAGGAGCGACCCCAAAACGATCAGAAGTCCCTCTTCTCGCAGAGTTTGCTAAGAAGAGAGCACGAGCCAGTACCCCAGGTCTCACGGTCCAAGATCACGTCCAAACGGTCACTGGAACCCCCCGAACCGAGCGAATGGCTCGACTCATCCCAGGCTGTGAGGAGGATCGTTCCCTCACAGCCCTCCTAGCTAAGCTAGTCAAAGTTGCGAATCACAGTATGCAACTACCTGCTAAAGGCAGGTTAGCCAAACAAGTGCACATCGATGTCGACTCGTGTGCAGATATCCTAGTGTTGATAAGCGCTGCTTACGATCAACACGAATTCGACAAAACGAAGAGGACACTCTTCCAGAGACCGGCGTCTGCCCTTGCAGGCTCCACCAGAGCGGCGGCGCCGATAATGAACCCCACATCGAGTAGTTCTAATCAGAACTTCGACTTCCAGACCAACTCGATGACCGAGAAGCTGGAAGTTCTATCTGAACAAGTGGCGATTCTGACATCGCACATAATGACAGACAAACCCACTAGGCGTGCTAATGCTAATGCAACGGGCTCATATGCCGCGGCAGCATCGAAACACGCGGGAAATCAACAACAAGGCCAGAATTCAGGTCCTAAAATAAACAAAGCGGCGCCCAAGCCTCAGGCTAGGAAGCGTCTCGCCAACACTGTCACCCTCGTCCAAACGGACAAATCCAAGGTAGCCTTGGGCGACCTGTCAGTCACCCAACTTATACAGGGTTTTAACATGGCTTTCAAGGCCAACAGCATAAAAACCGACGCCTGAGCTGAGTCGACCATAACTGTAAAAACAGTTCAACGCCATCCATCTAATGATCTGGTGTTGCATTTGGAGAATGTGTTATACGCCGAGAGAATTAGAGAGACTGAAAAGTCTTGGCTTCCTACGGTCTCAACAACCTTACAGATCAAAGCTGAACACTACACGGTGGTGGTCCATGCTATCCCTACATCCTTTGATCCAGATATAACCAACCACAGGGAAGAGCTGATTGCGTCCAACCCCACTCTACTACAGGGAGCTGCCTTTATTAGATGGCTCAACCCCAAAATCAAGGACGATCCGTCGAAGAGATACTCCACTCTCCTGATAGGTCTCGATACACAGATCCAAGCTGACAAGTGTGTCAGAGAAAAGATTTGGTTCGGTCGTGGCCTCCACAAGACAGAGGCAGGACGAGAACCACCCAAGAGATGCTACAACTGTAGGAAGACCGGGCATACGGCCCCTTCCTGCCCCTCAACCGCAATGTGCCCGTACTGCGGTGAGGAACACCACGCCCACTCTTGCCCCAAAAAGGGTTCAGCACCAATGAAATGTACGGCTTGCGTACGAGCACTGGTAAAGATGGATCCAACCAAATCAGCCAGACGCCTGTTTGAATCCAACAACCAAGATCTTCTCCATTCCCCGTTCCACCCACAGTGCGCAACGCGTATTGCTGAGGGTTTTCCCCCTCATAATCCAAGCGCGTCGCCAAAGATTATTATAATCGACCAAGAAGCCAAAGATCCTAACATCCAATGTTAGAAAACCTTCGACAAAAGCTTACTTTACCAGATACCGAGTCAATCCTCCAGCTGAATTGCCGACATTCATCAGAAACCTCTAACTCACTCTTTAATTCAGAACTCACTAACCTTTTTTCAATCCTTTCACTACAAGAACCCAGTGTTAACAATATGGACTACTTACCTCAAGAACATTACAACTGGACGCTCATTAGCCCGTCACCGAGCGAAAAGAACACAAGGGCCCGGCCTCGAGCTTGTCTGTACATCAGGAAGGACCTCAATGCTCAAATCAACCCCCTCCCTTCCACCTCGAGAGACATCGCGGCGAGTACTGTCACCTTTGCATCCGGTTTTACACTGCTTGCTATAAGTGTGTACAACGACGCGTCAGTTTTTTCGGGATTTACTGCTTACGAAACTTTGATGAAAAGCCTACCACTAGACATCCAACTCCTCCCCACGATAATCAACACGGACTGCAATTTACACTCAGCCATCTGGAACCCACCTCACATCAACACCCAGGACAAGGACTCGGATAGACTCATGGATCTCATGTCCGAATGGGATATGAGACTTCGATCCCCTTGTGGAATCCCCACCTTTGGAGTGGGATCACGAACAACCTTAGGAACCTCAATCGATCAAGTATGGGTGAATGACTTACTTGACGATGTAATCCAACAGTGCATAATAGACAAAGAAAATATTACGAGTCATTTCTCAGACCACCAAGCCATCATCATGACACTCAACACCAAAAACAACTCCAACTCAAACAATACACACACTGCCGAAAACAGAAGAACTGGAAGAAGTGCGAAAAAATCGACTTCAAGAACCAAGTTCAACAAAACTTACCCGCCATCAAACCCCTCTCAACACGCGAAATGATCGAATCCTTCGACCTTCAGCTGAACACTGCCATTACCGACGCGCTCAACGACAACTCACCATGGAAGCCCCCTCCTGGTAAGCACAAGAAGTGGTGGGATCCAAAAACGTTGGATCCCCTACGCAAAGCAGCCCTGCACGCTGAAAGGAAAATGAAAAAATCAAGAAACAAAGAAGATAGAGTCGCATTTAAGAAGGCAAGAAACTCATTCAACCTAGCCGTCAGCAAAGCTAAAGAAAACAGCTGGCGCATTTACCTCACCACCCTCACTCACGACACCTTGTTCCAGGCAAAGAAATACGCCTCGGGGAGACAACCGTCTCCGGTGATTAACACACTAATCACAAAAACGGGATCTACATGTACGTCAAACCAAGAGAAAGCTGACGCCCTGTTCCAAGCCACATGTGTGGCCACAGCCCCGTGTGACCTACAGGATACCTTGCCCCTCATCTTCCCTCTCACCGAAGAATCAAAACAAACACAGTCAACAACGCCAGACCTTATCGAGTCTCTGGACAAGGACTTCCTCAAAGATATAGTTAACAACAGCCCACCACTTCCAGCACCAGGTAATGACCGCATCCAGAACTGGGTGTGGCAGACACTTTGGCCAGTGGTAAGTAGGCATGTACTTGCCCTTTTTCAATGCATCACTGTTACAGGAATCTTCCCTACGCGATGGAAAGAAGCACGCACAGTTATGATCCCCAAACCCGGCAAATCCGACTACACATCGCCTTCATCGTTCAGACCTATCGCATTACTCAACACAATCAGCAAGTTATACGAGAAGGTCATAACAATTCACCTCTCGCACCAGGTTGAGAGACTTAAGCTACTCAACAGCGGCCACTACGGCGGCTGACCAAACAGATCAAGCCATGAAGCTCTGGTCCACCTAGTTGCCTTCATTCAAGGAGAATGGTTGAAAGGCAACATTGTAGGTGCTATGTTTGCTGACGTTAAATCAGCTTTCCCATCAGTGCACCACCCAAGACTGCTCGACACACTTGTGAAGAAAGGTGTACACTCAAGTACAATCAACATCATTCAAGACTTTCTATCAAACCGGTCAACCCAGCTGGCATTCAACGGCTTTGAATTGAGTTCCTTTCAACTAACACACGGCCTTCCCCAGGGATCCCCACTCTCACCGCTCCTATATCTTCTCTACAACTCATCACTGCTCGACATTGCTAAACCTTCGATTGGGGCAGAAGCTCTGGGATTTGTAGATGACGTAATCTTACTGGCCTCCGCGTCAGACCCTCACCAACTTCAGTCGAAGATGAAAACTCTCACATACAGACAAACAAAATGGGCGGAACACCATGGTGCGATATTCGACACAAACAAGAGCCATTGGATGATTTTTAGCACAGGAAAAATCAACAATCCGCCGACCATTGACTTTGGGGAACGCAAGAACCTCATTCCTCAAGAAAGCACTAAGTGGCTGGGGGTCACTCTGGACAGTCAGCTTAAATTTAATCAACATAGACTAGACGTTATAGCAAAAGGTAAACTACGCGCTGGGTTTATAGCATCACTAACAAAGTCGTCAGAGTGGGGTATTCCACCCCACCTGATGAGAACTCTCCTAACCTCCACAGCCCACACAGCTACAGACTATGGCCTGGCCGCATGGCTTACCTTTGACCCTCAAGCATACTTCTCGACACTCCTAACAACAATAGACAACACGTGCGCCAGAGCGGCCTTGGGCGCCCTTCACACAACCCCTAAACCTTTCCTACAACACGACATGAATCTAACCAGGCCAGAAACACGGATTAAAGCTAAGATTATGAACTTCATAGCCAAATCTCTTTCCAAGCCTAGTCACCATCCACTATTCCCTTTCATACAACAGGCACAGACCTCAAACCCACGATATCACCGAAACATCTTCAATCAATTTTTCCAACACGAGTTAGGAAAGGAATTCGAAGAATACACCACACAGCTCCCAGTTGACCCAACCGCCATTCTCATCAGACCACGAAACTATTCCACCATCATTCAAGATAACGACGCCGTCGCCATTCAAGGAGTCAAACTGCTCAAACATTCAACATCCCATCTTATAATCTACACCGACGGATCCAGGATTTCGACAAAGAACACCGCGGCAGCAGCATGGTGCCAAAACTCCAACAAATCAATCGCCCAACACTTAGGCAAAGCAAGACTCCACGGCATATACCAGGCCGAATACAGAGGAGTCCACATCGGACTCACCATGGCACTAAGAACGGCGACCCAAGAAACCCGACGCATCACGATCATTCTCGACAATCAATCAGTAATCAAGGATTTGAGCAATTGCCCGCCTACAATCACATCATTATTAGACCGAAAAGAAGCCTTCAAGATTCTTACGTATCTTAGCAAAACCTTCACCAACGCAAGAATCACTATACGGTGGTGCCCAGGTCACTGCGGAGTGAAAGGTAACAAGACAGTTGATAAGATCGCTAACTCCTTGGCAAAGAGATATTTGCCAGGTACCTTTACCTCAACCCCCTCCCTTGCCGACTTTATTACAGCCATCAAGGCATGGTCCAAACTCGACAAGAACAATTATAGCGACGATGACATCAAGAGACTGGGTCACAAACCGTACCCGGCCAAACATTTGAAAGCGCTAAGTAATCTTCTAAAACATGAATGCGCAACAATAACACAACTCAGATCAAATCATATCTACCTCAATTCCTATCTCTTCAAGCACGACCAGAGATTCGACCCATTGTGCGACTGCCAAGGGGGTACAGAATCAATTGACCACTTTTTATTCATTTGCCAAAAACACGCACAGGTACGACCCAAACTCATCACAGCCATCAACAAACTACAACTTCGAGAATCCTCAGAGATACTCAAAAATCCAAAAGCCTACGAACACATCGCCAAATATTGTAACTCAACCTGGAGGCTTAAACACCGATGGGTTTGGGCTACTATCACAGAAGAGGAAACCCCTCAAAATCCCCTTATTCCTTCTATCCAAACCTTATAATCCTTGTCATACACCCTCCTTTAGCGCCAATATACATACCAAACAAACACTTGTAATACTTCAAACAGCCAGCACGTGACCTTTTCCCCACAGGGGTTTTTACTGGGGCGGAGCACAAGTAGTTTAGTGCCTGATAGCCTTCGGCTCAGGAGGCACTTAAAGCAATGCATTAAAAAAAAAAACTATGGAATATGTATAGCGTCATACCAACATTAAAACATGACATGGATTTTACATGTAAATTTTCCATGTCATGTTTAGTCAAAATTCACTTCTGAGCCAAAAACCATTTGACATGACTCATACCGACATACATCAACATGGATTTTTGGTTCTCAAAAACCATGTTGTAACATGAGTCATCCCGTACATCATACCATCCGGGAAGTGTCACCACGACACCACACAACTCCATGTGTGATTTTTTGGAATCAAGAGTTCAAAAAAAGTACCAAACCAAACACTCAATTGGCTCCATTACCAAATACCACATTAAACACCCTTCCAGCTCTACGGTCAACACCTCTTGAATCCATAATCAATCTACATTCTTCTTCCTTCATCTTGCTTCTCCTCCTATTATTTTGACATCACACACTGACCTTTATTTGTTTTCAAGGCTTTTGTTCCTTTATTTATGGATTCCTTTTATTCAGAAGCAGCTGGATCTATTCACTGAGCAATACAACCACAGAAAGTGCGGAAAGGATCCCCACTCCTCCCTTCCCAGTGATCACAGTTCTGACTTTTGCTACAAAGACCCTGTAGAGTTGTTTTATGGACATGATGGTTTGATTATTGTCCCCGCTGAAGACACAGATAGGAAAATCATAGAAGATTATCCTGAAAATACTTTGTTTACTTACACACCTGATTGGTTTTCATCAGTTGCAGATAACATCATGCCCACCTTGAATCTCTCACATGAGAACCTTAAGTACTCTAACATATGGGCTGCATTTTGTTTTATGTGTATTGCTTTTTTAGATCACAACTGGGATGGCACTCCTTTGGAAGGACAGGATTTGAACTCTTTCAGAAGTGCACCATAGGTATCTTACACATTTTTATTTGAAAACTCAAATATCATCAGTCGAGGATTCCTAATGGTCAGAGTTTATCGCAAGTGTCCATCCCACACTTGGATAATGATGACTAGGCTTGCATAAGGTCTGGGTCGAACCCTACCCACAAGAAACTGGTGCGTGAAGCCAACCCAGTCTTGGGGAGGACAAGTACAGTTGAACCTCATGCAGTGACCTTAGATCATCATATCCAAAACCAATTTGATAGAGGAATGATATTGACATCAAGTAGTCCTACATCCACAACGTGAAGAATAAACATGCAAGATACACTATCATCCACTATCAAATTGGCCTGTGAGACTTCTGCATGTACTGGTCTCTGACCATAATGGAAGATTTGATGAAGTGTAATCTCATATCATTATTGTATCTAGATATCAAAGGGTTTAATTACTTTGAAGTAATTGAATCAAATCAATTGTTACCAGTTAATTAGAATCAAATCAGTTGTCTTGCTTGAATCAAATAGAAAGAATTGAGTTGGGTTGAGTTGAGTTGAGTGAACGTATTCTTATCTAATCACTAAGAAAAGTATGATTCAAAAAACAGAGATAGTCAATGTAAAGTTGATGAACCAAATTGGTTTAAGTAGAATTGATTGAAGACAAAAGAGTTCCAAGTTGAATATCATGAGTACTTCAAAGATGGAAGTTGAAACACTTACCCAAAGAAACAGAAGTGAAGGATGAAATGTTGAGTTGGTAGTTGGGAAGGGTTGGTGATTTAGAAGGTACTTTAGAGGGGAGCTGGTTTTGAAAGAATTTATTTTGAATTTCAAATTGAAAATTTATTTTGAATTTCAAATTCTCAAAATGAAATGCATTGGGACTAAATGCTGTTTAGAATAATTTCATTTGAAAACTACATTTTTGTTAAAATCTGTGTATTGGATATCAGTGGTGAATTGGGCAAGATTGGGAAAAACTATTAGATGTAGTATGGTATCATGTTAATTGTTGGTATGACACTTGATGGTGTTCTGACCATCCGCCATGACTCATGTTACGACATGGTTTTTGAGAATCAAAAATTGATGTTGATGTATGTTGGTATGAGTCATGTCGGATGGTTTTTGGCTCAGAAGTGAATTTTGACTAAACATGACATGGAAAATTTACATGTAAAATCCATGTCATGTTTTAATGTCGGTATGACGCTATACGTATTCCATACCCCACAGTATGTACACGCTCACGTCAGCCTGAGCCCCGACCCAGGTCCCCAATTGGGGACCGGACGGAGTCCCCAATAGGTCCAGTGTTTGGGCAGGCGCATTAAGATCCCCGTTATTTGGGGATCCCCGAGGGTCGGGGTCTGGGCAAGCCACTACTCGACGGATGACCTGCATTGTAGGTTCCGCCTGAGCGTTGAGCCGGATCCCCGATCGGAGACCCTTTGGAGTCCCTGATAGGTCCGGTTCTCGGGCAGGAGCCTTGAGGTCCCCGCTGCTTGGGGATCCCCGAGCAGGGCGAGCCACTACTTGGCGGATGGTGATCGGGGCTCAGGCTGACGCTCACGTCTCCAAGTGTTGATGTGTGCTCCAATGCCCGAGGCCACGTTCTATTTTTTTGCAGGCGGAACACGCACCACCAATGGGCTAGAAACGTGTATTACGAGTTTCTATTGCGCGTGGAATAAGGACTGGGAGAGAGCCCCAATGGCTCTCGATTCATATCTACATAATAGCTCACTGGATGTCATAGCTCGCTCTATGACCCAACAAAAATAATATTTACAAAATTCATTGCACATTATTACGATAATCTTTGCAACAACAACTGCTTTGAATCTTTTGTGTGTTAAGATGATCTAATCTTTGTCAAGTTTTTCGTCCTCCCTCTCTAAACCCTCCTCCGTACCCGGATTACCTGAGCTATTACCTCCAGCAACACCCAAACCGCACCGAAACATATTTCTGTTTTGTTGCGGTTTCATTGCGGTTTAGGAGCCTGAACGCAATCACAATTTCATTTCGGTGCTTCTGCACCAAAATCAGATGGGCCAAAAACCCATCTCGGGTGATTCGCATTGAAATAAGTCAAGGCTAACCGCAATCCGCAACCAAATGCAACTATTTTCGGTTGGTTGCAAGATTTTGACAAGCGGAGAGAGCCTCTTGAGATATCTTCACTGCATGTGAAAAAGGAGTGAAGATTGTATTGGAAGATGTATAAAGGATCTTCTGCTCTTGCTTCATGAAACATAAGCAATGAAAATTTGATGAGATGGCAGAATTTTTTAGAGATGCCAGCCTTTGAAGAGTGAAGGCTCTTCAGTCCGTCTTTTTCATTCCAGAGTTTTCCGTCTTAATCCTTGAAAATATGGCAATTGACTCTTCTTTCCTTGCACCTCCTGCTTCCAAACATTCTGATCCTGATGTACCCACCTCCACTTCTTTATTGTTGAAAGTTCCAGGCACTGGACGCACCCTCCGGCCATGTAGCCCTGCTAAGAAAAATGGGACTTTTGTTATTGGCTCACCCAATGGTCGAAGACCTTGGACATGCCCAGATCATTCTTCACCCAAATCAAATGGTGAAGGCAAAGGTTATCAACCCAATCCCAACAATCCAGATGATGAGGATGAAGGCAGTGGAGATGAACCTCAGATCATCTTGAATCCAAACGCAAAAACCAGGTACAGAGATACTGACAATGAAAACAACACAACTTCAACGTCAATGACTCAACCCCAGAAGTGCAAGAAACAGCGCTGATCTGGAGGGCATGCACACTCCAAAGCCGCTCAAAAGATACAGCGTACTTAAACGGCTGCACCTCCAAAAAGCAAGAAGGGTTTAGCTCTGCTTCAGCAGGTAAAGTCCATTCCACTACCTCATCTATGTGTTAAATCAATAAAAGGACATTATCTGTATTTTCAATCAAATTTAATTACAGGTTATTTTGGTTCCACAAGGTCTGAATATAAATCACACATTTGATGAAGAGGATGCTGCTACAAAGGCTCAGGAGGATACACAGGCCTCAAATGGCAAGGCACAGTGTGAGCCTACTAGCTTCTGTCTGGCTAGTAGAGTCAATAAAAAGGTGGTAGAAGTTGGTAAGACTTCTACTAGGCTTGTAGGGATTGCTATCCACAAGTACAAATGGTATGGGACTTGGGCAAAAGAGCTTTACTTGAATTACACAAGTAAAGACTCCAGTTAGATGACCTTTGAACAAAGGATTTTGCCCAGGGATTTTGGGTTAATTATTGTCTATTACAATAATTAAAGATTGGAGCAACTGATACACAGTTCTCAGTCCCAAATTGATTCACTTCTGACACAGAATGATCAATAAGGGTAGTGTTAATGTCTGTCTTAACACTGGGAACTTTATACTCTGACTGATAGAGGTTCCCCGTAGGTTTAGAGTTTCTTATATCAGATTAATCCCAAATCTGATGTAAGCCTTACTCAAGGACTACTTCCTTTCAAGTAATTCCACCTGATGGATATTACTGATTTCTCTGATTATGGTGTCTAATCAGGCAGAGAACAAGGTTGGATGTAAACACACAACACTCAACAAGACACAAAGTTGAAAGTTATAAAAAAAGCTGATAGGATTTATTTGTAAAAGTTGTTGAATAATAATGTGATGATGTGATCAGGAGGAGTGGATTCTCAGGGTTTATATACTCCAAACCTTGAGAATCTTTACACTAGAAGTGCGCACAATCTGTGGTTGCGTGGTTAGGTTATTACAGTTATATTGTTATAAACTGTTTGAACATACATTTCATTTGTTACAACCTTGTTACGGCTGTGAAATATATGTAGCATTGGTTCACATAAAAGTTGTGTACGTACACACTCTTTTATGTACGTTTTGCACATGTTACATATGCTAAATCATATGTACTTGACTTTTGAGACTGAGCCATGAGTTGTAATTATTGTTTTTATGCTTATGTATTATTATACGTCGCCCATTGGTACTACTGGTTAGTACTCAGGGCTGACACACAGACTGCCAAGGTGAAGCATCTGTTTGATCATTTTGAAAGCAATCCATGTTTGGAATTGGAAAAGTACAGGGTCAAAAACAAAGTAAGTGAAGTAATTAGACACCGGATTTGTACTGAACTGATATTAGAAGCTGCATGATATGCTTGTGTTAGGAAACTGGTGAAATGGTTGAGCTTGAGAGGGAGGTGTTCATCTATACTTGCAAAAGATGTAGAGGGGAATACAAAGACAGGGAAACCAATCATTACAATTTACAGATCCATTGAGATGGGAGCAAAACCCGTAAAGAATGTCCCCGACGGCACGCGACCATCCAGGCTGGTATCCCATGTCCACCAACCTGGGCAGAGGAGAATCCGCCAACATTACCTCCCAAATCAAAAAAATAGACTATCACCTCTTTTGTCAAATTCACTGTTGAGACCTTGAACAAGATCATGGTCATGTGGATCCTACTTCATGCTCTACCCTGGCTGCGAATTGATGACAAAAAACTTGGAGCAGCCTTTGTATGGGCCAACCCACAAGCTTTCTTACGATCACCTACTTGGATCTCTAAATCTGCCAAATTGCTCGCTCAACCCCTTCAAGACAAGGCCATCTCCACCCTGAAAAACAATCCAAGTGAATTTTGTCTAATTCATGATGGATGGACTACAAACACAGTGCCCGTGTGGGCTGCCCCAGACGTCGGGGGCTCCAACAGGTATAAAAGCGTGCCTTTGTACTCTTAAGGGCCCCCGACGTCTAGGGCGCCCTCCACCGGCACTGTGAAAGGGCAGCCGCTATGCTTTCCTTGGAGTCTCAGCTTGCTATGTCAATGATGACTGGGAATTCAACACAATTCATCTGACTTTCAAGCAAATTGTATGGGATCATTACCGTGTTCTACTAGCTCGTCTGGCTGGAACCTTTCTCATCCGCCACGGGCTCCATTTTAAGATAAGTTTGATTCTTAATTTGTTTTTTGCATGAAGCTTGTTTTTAGTTTTAGATGTTTGAGCTGAGTTTTCTGATATTTATCTACATGATAGCTCAAACCACAGACTTGGCAGGAAGAAATGACTTCCTTTCCTGCAAACTCAAGCGTATGTTCTCAGCAGACAAGAACAAGCCAATCTATTGGAATTCTTGGGGCGATCACATCTGTTGCTTCTATCACAAGATGGCACTGGCAGTCAAACACGGTTTGACAACTCTTGAACTCAAAGCTGGTCACGTAAAACCCACCACTCAACCCAATGTCCGTATGCCTATTCCTATTGTCAAAGTGAATGGTGTCGAGATGGACAATGGGAGCAACAAAGGTGCAACATCTGAGTCAGAGATTGAGGCTGAAAATGACTTGGAAATGGTCTCAGTCCCTGATAGCAAGGATGACTTACCCTCTCAATTCATGGCTCCCAAACGACATGGGGTTTAGTTACGAGTGGAGTAAAGAAGGTATGTTGGAGTCTCTTTACGTTGATACATGTAAGGAATCTGATTTTTTTTTCTCATATTAATAATCATCAGGTTGAACAGGTCAGCCAAGCAGTAGCCTCATCTCCGGCAAAGTGTGGCAAATACAAAACTCTGGCAGCCAGTGTTCTATATCAGGGTATGGAGTTCAATGGAACTCCAAGTTGGATAGTTGGAAATGGGCTTGTGATGTTCAAGAAGTAAGTACATATGTCATACATACGTTTTCTGGCTGTTGATGATATGTATTTCAAAATATTTCAGGTGATCAAAAAGTTCCTGAACCAGGATTGCAAGGGCTCAGTACTTCGATGGTATGCGTATTTCTGAGGAGGAATGGGGTGGCGTAGAAGCTTTACTTGATGTATTGAAAGTAGGTTTTTTATTTGATTCCTTTTTAGTTAAATGTCTTTCCAAATTTGATCATACATCTCACTTTTGGTTAACAGATATTCAAGGACACAACTTTAGCAATGGAAGGGAACCATCCCACTACCTACCGTGTCCTTTCCGAATACATCAACATTCTCGCGCGTCTTGAGGCCTCAAAACAAGAACATGGCACTTTATATCCTGAACTTGGCCTGGCCATCAACACTATGAAGACTCAGATCAAATCATATCAAGCCAAAGCTCTCAAATGCAATGCTATACTAATTGCCACGGCTATGCACCCCCGAGCTCAATTGCAATTCTTTCAGAAGTACTTCCCAGAACATGTTGAACGGGTTCGAGGCGTTGGCGAAGCTGCTTTTGCAGCTGAAGTATCCTATAGGCCCTGCACTAAGAGCAACTGAGACCCACCGCCAGTTACGTCAATGCCACCAACTTCCGAGGACTTAGAGCATCTCCAACGGAGCTCGTAGAATGCGGGCTCTCGACAATACAGGCAATAAAAACACCAAAAAACGCCGCAGCGGACCTTGCAAAATGCCAGGTGAGACGTCAAGAGTCTTCCGATTTTGGGGGTCAATCAGGACTCTCGACATCACGTGTACCCCCAGTATTGGCATAGCACTATAGCAACACCCATTTTATTCAAGCCTCCACTTGAGTCTCCAGCTGAGTTGAAGCCAACAAGCAATTTGGCAACCATCAATCAATCCCGCCTACGTTGACATCAAGGAGCCAAGGAATGACTTTGAAGAAGACAGACTACATTTTTTCTTTTCTCATCATTGCAAATAATAATGTGATCCAATTATTCTGTGCTAGTGTCGTTTCTCTCAAACTTTCCAACAACCCCTATCATACAATTGATGGGTATAAAGAACCATAGAATCAACCAACCTTCACTTGCCTCAGACAATCTGACTCAATCAGTTTGTATCTGTTCAAAATCGACCCAAAATCATCGTTTGTTTTTGACTTACTGATAGTAATATATCTCAAGAGATATCATTGTTCAATTTCGATTCTTTTATTGTTTTATTGCTTCATTGCATTGAAGATACACTCCAATGGATTCCAACAACAACTCCGTCATATTCCCTTTTGTTTCAATTGACCTTTGCCAGTACAAAGCAGAGCCTTCAGCTCACCATCCTACTGCAAAAGATCCAAACACCGAAGCTCTGCCTGCAAAAGCAGCTATGATCAAGAGCAAGAATTGGAGTCCGAATGAGGACATCTCTCTTTGCAAGGCTTGGGCGCACACTTCAATTGACCCTGACCAAGGAGATTCACAAAAGCAAACCACGTACTGGGGCCGTATCTTTGACAACTTTGTGGAACAGGTGAAAGAAGCTACAGGTCAAGAAACAAGACGTAACACATCAGCTTGTAAACGTCGTTGGGGAATAATTCAACACGATGTTAATAAGTTCTGTGAGGCGTATGATCAAACCACATCGTCTCACTATACTGGGCGTGGACATCTTGATGTGGTGAGTCTAATTTTTGGCTTTGTTTTTGTTTGTTTAAATTTCTTAATTTTGGCAATTTTCATTGGCTAGCTTGAAATCATGCACCAGATTCACTCTGCCACCAACAAGGACAAGCACTGTAGTACTAATAGCACAGCAGGTGCTATACAGTGCTTGAAAGGGTATAATGTGTATATATAAATTCTACAGAAAATGTCTGAGACTGCCCTTTCAGAGAATCTTCAACAAATGGACTTTGTTGTTAAAGTCTCCTGATAACAGAGAAATATAACCAGGACTTGGATTGCTTTAAAAAAAGAAATAGTAGACTTTATAAGGCACCAGAGAAATTAACTCAACACTCTTCAGTGTTATTCCCAATGAAGCTTTTGGCTTTTAAACACACGATAAAATAAATTCTCTTATTAATTTAAATAAGGGCAGTTTAAGTGACCTAATGACTGTGTAGTGATTTTATAATGATAAATGACAACTACCCTAATTCATAGATAAAGAAAAAGAGAAAAAGAGAAGAAGAGAAAAGTGGGACAAAGACACAGGCTTTTTATATCTGATTTACAAAAATTGGTCAACAGCTTACAACAAGATGACTAAAAATGGTAAACAGCTATGATGTCATTTGATTTAATTGCTAAAACCTTGATTATCCACCAATAGAACTTTATTAATCCTTTTCTGTGTTGATTCTTATCTCCTGCTCATCAATTAGTAAGATTTATCACCAATTTACCCAGCAAAAAGTGATTTTTTCCCTTTTGCCAAGCCCTTCATATGACTAATTGCTGTGCATATGCTGTGCAAACTCTTTATCTTCACTTATCTGATTCACTACATAAATTATAATCGTTTATTTATGATGTAATTGATATTTAAATTTGAAATGATGTGTCTAATTAGTGTGATTCATATGTAATTATATTGAATGTTAATGTAATTGATTCTAATTTACTCGTACTCAATTACATATAAGTTTCAATCTCATATAAGAATATGCTAATGGTCTGTAAAAATTGAATTTCGATAATTTTCCCCCAATTTCTTTTAATAATACCCTTATAAGTTAATAATTCCCTTATAAATTTAAATTTCCCCTTATAAAATTCAATAAACCCTCATAATATCAATTTTCACTCAATCTCATCTTTTTTTTTACTCTTTCATTCTTTTCCTTTTCATCATTCTCTTCTCATCTACTCTTTCTTCAATCTTCATCATTTTAATCTAGTTCTCTTTTTTATCCTCTTCTCTCTTTATCTAATCCTCTTGTCATGATTTTTAAATTTAAATTTCTCAAAAAGGTTTTCTTTTTCTTCTACTTTTCAATTTAAAAATGTGTAATAAGTTTCAAGAAATTGATTGTTTGTTTTTAGATTTGTTTGATGATTCTTTAATTTCTTTCTAATTTTTAATCCCAATTTCTTTCTAAAAAGATGTTTTAAACTTTAAATTTCAAATAAATGAACCGTTTTGATCGTTTTTGAAAACAATCAACAGCCATACACAAACCTAGAACCCAACATGAAAACCCATGAAAAAAACCCATGAAAACCCAACTTTTTTTTTGGTTTTTTTCATGGGTTTTTTCACATGAGTTGAAATCAGGTAGATCTGGCGACCCATCCAATTTAAAAAAATAGAGTTCAATATGGACTCAACTAACCCTTCACCTTCCATGCCAACGGAGCCAACTCAAATCACTCAAACCCTTCCACCAAACATCCCCGCACCCACCTCCACTCCAACTTCAAACTCCGCTCAAAATCCTTTAGATTCAATTGGCACCAACACGGCCAAATCTCAGTGTAATCCAACGTCAACTAATCCAGCCTCAACCACATTCGTAATCCCAACTGTTTCTCCAGCGGATTGGGCACATACCCAACACACCTCCAATCCATCAGCCAAGTCAATCAGCCAACCAGCCATGGCTCTTTGTGACCCACCTAAGAAGAGACGAGGACAACCTCCGAAACCACCAGCCTCAGTTGCTCAAAAGCCTCCTAAAAATTCCAAATCCATTTGACCATCTCAAGCTGATTCTGATCCTCAAAATGGAGCTCCCCAAAATTCTGACGGCATTACTCAAAATGACAATGAAGAAGACACGGACACTATCAAGGCTAAAAAGAAATGCTGGTTCACTCCTGAAAGTGATGGTAAATCTGACATTGATCTTGTAGCTGAATGGTGCAGCAATTTTGAGAATTTCAACGCTTGGCGAACGCAACAGAAGAGTGTAGTTTGTGAACAAGTGGATTCTTACCTTGTTTCAAAGGGTCATGTTGACAGGGGAGGTCAAGAGTGCAAAAAAAAGTAAGTGTTCTGCTTCGATGTCACTTTATTACATTTTGTCTTGACTTTGTGTTTTGATTTTGATATGTAGATTCTGGCCCTTACACAGTGGTTCAACGATGCTAATAAACTCCGAACAGCAATGGGTGAAGGCAACAAGGATGCCAACATGGAGTTCACTACCTCAAAGGAGGAGCTTGCTGTATTAAAATGGAACAAGCGGAGGGTGGTCAAGAAATATGAAGAAGAAGAAGCGGGAAGTCTTGAACATACATGTGTATTGTAGTCCTTTGCTTGATGTATACTGACTAACTCCCTTTCTTCAATAGTCAGAATCCTACGTATATGTCCCTGATACGAGGAGCTAGAGCCAGTACTCTGTGATTGACCATCTGCCAGCCCCTTTGCCTCTAGAGACTCTCTAGGACCCCGTGAGAAGCGCTTGACTTTGTTTTTGCAGGTCAACGATCAATTGCTAAGTCCTACCAAACGTAGTTTACCTGACTCATGGGAAGAGACTCCACCTCACCATGAGGCCAACGACAATTGGCCATCATCTCAAGAACAAGCCATAGCCAGTCTCCCTCAAGCCTCCCAATTGAGCAAACCGTCTCGCTCAGTCACTCCTACTTATCCGGCTAGCAAACGGATCCAAAGAAATAGTAAGGAGACGCCTCTTTCTATTGGCACCAAAGAGTCACCTCAAAACTCTTTGGACTTTCAATCTGTACTGTCTCGTATCCCCACAAAAGATGATTAAGAAGAGAGCAAACTTCGTGCTGAAAGATCCCAAGAAACCATCACCTCCAACTTTGCAAAAGAGATGTCCCATATGATGACAACTAATTGAGCGGCGGAATTGGCAAGTAAAGAAAACATCGCGATCTCAAAGATGAACGTTGAGCTGCGAATAGCTTGCAGCAAGATGGTGATTGACCTCATCCGTGGAAACGTGGATCCAACCACGGCGGAGGCCGTTGCTTTGCAATTGTTACCAGATATCCAAACTGGCCAATCATCAAGACCAGATTGCGATGTCTCTGGCACACCGTCTCAATCAAACACCACCTGAATCTACTGACTACACAGGTCGTGCCCACCCTTGATCTCAAACACGCATTACATTATATTTATTGATTCAATGCGTCTCAAACACGAATTACATCATTTTAATTGCTTTGATCCTCATTAATTGAAACAAATTAAGTCAAACAAGTCCCTTGTTTCTTTTTTCCATTCTCTACTTTGAATCATATTGAAGTGTGTGAGACGATTGATGTTTAAGCTTCTTTAAATTTTTTTACGTTTGTCTCTGTGGTTTTTTATGATTTTTTTTTATGTTTGTCTCTGGTTTTTTATGTTTATCTCTGGGCTTTGTTTCAACTTTTGTAATACAAAGAATTCAAAAGTCTTTTGTTTGATTTCCAAATAGCAGTTTGATTGTTCTGTAAGAAAATATATCCAAAGATATCTTTTCATCTCACAAGGATATGTTGTGATCAACTATCGAGTGCAATTTGATATTCATTTCATTTAAAATAACTTTCTAAATTAACTTGCCAATAGATGTGAGATACAAAATTTCTGAGATAAAAATTAAATATAACCTTTATCAATACAAAAAGCATGGAACAAAGCATCGCGCCGAGAATTGGCCAAAGGATCCAGATAAGCTAACCTTTGAGCTTTGCTTACAGTGTTGTCTACAGCCTCCCGGTTAGTACTGAGATTCATTCCTACCATTGAAGAGCCATGCACAATCAAAAAAGGCCCCTGCTATTTGCCGCCCACCTGGGGCCCATATGGGCGCCGTCATCTAGCACCCATATGGCAATATGGGCGCTATAAATCTTGCAATAGCGCCCATATGCTCCAAAAGGCATGTAGGCGCTAGAATATAGCGCCCACTTGAATATAGGCGCTATATTTTGGCGCCTACATCCCTTTTAGAGCATATGGGCGCTATACTCTGGCGCCCATATCTCTAGGCGCTAGAATCCAACACCTATCTTGACATGGGCGCTGGAATTCAGCGCCTATAGGAAGAAATGCTGCTAGTTGGAAAAAGGACAATTTTATGAAAAGTTGCTTTGATCTTTGGGATGAAAAGACGGTGGAATGGGAAGCACCTAAGGATAAGAAAGAAGTTACGGAAAGAGTTAATACCAGGAGTTCAAAAAAAGAATGTCTGTTTGTATTGATTTGAGTTGATTTTGTATTTTCTTTATCTTTGCAAAGTGTTGGATTTGATTTTCACTTGGTTCAATTTTATAAGTTTTTTTGGATTGGATCCCTTTGCCTTGTGAAATTTAGTGCGCACTTGGTCCATAAAGTCTGGAACAGTTGAGCTGTCCAGGAAATGAGCACGTAAAAATGGTGCCTATATCAGTTGAAGTCATATGGGCGCTATAATTTAGCGCCCATATTTGCACATAGGCGCCGTAATTTAGCGCCCATGTGCAGGTAGGCGCCGCAATTCAGCGCCCATATGGGTAGATGCTATATGGGCGCTGTATTCAGCGCCCATATTGCCATATGGGCGCTAAATTGCGGCGCCTATATGGAAATATGGGCGCTAAGTGATGGCGCCCATATGGGCCCGGGGTGGGCGGCAAATAGCAGGGGCCTCAAAAAATTGTGCATAACCACACAGGCGGAAATCCAATCACATGCATATGCGGCCTCCTTTGTGTTCCCAATTGATAGTCACAGCTCGTGAAGAGAGCCGAATTGCATCTGCAACATTCCATTGCAGTGTTCTGAAGCAATTTGGATTTTGGAAAGCGACCTGTTGAAGTGAGTGTGAGCTGGTGAAAGCGGCCCAGATCGCAATCGTTTAAATACCAGTACAATCTGTTCCACAGATGCATAGCCAGAGTCTGCTACGATATACTCTCCCTCCAAAACAAAAGATGAGATATCCTGATATAACTAAAGCACCCTTGATCAGCTTGAATGGACATAAGATAAATCCGGACAAGAAATAAACATACACGTGTTGATTTCAACACTTGCTGATCGTGTGCATGTCCACACCAACCATGGTGAGCGTACATTATCTTGCGACGATCATCACATATTATGAGCAAATTCAAGGCGTGTATCGACTGCCTTGTGTAGTAATCTTCCTTTTGTTTGAAGGGAGCATATGCCAAAGGTACTAAAGTACCATCGATGAATCCGATGCAATCTTTAAACCAAGAAGATTGGCCAATTTGTTCCTTAATTGCAGCTCGCTCATCTGCATTCGGCCAATTGACAAATTCTTGTTCAAGCTCAAGAATTGCATGGATGCACCGCCTTGTATAATTTGCCACACTTCCTTCTGGCAGGGATCAAGAAGAACAGGTCAGTTCAAAATCAAACCAGGATGCTGAACGTTTTTTGCAAACCTGACAAGGCAAAAGCCTTTGCCTTCATACCATATGATTCTCCATTTCCGTATAAGCCTAAATTAGACAAGGCTACTAACAGCTGCCACTGGACCGGTGCCTGAGGACAAGTCGAAGTGTTGTGAAAGATTGGATTGCATCCAATTCAGTGAAGAACTTTGCTAAAGGCTTCCTTTGACATGCGTGCCTAACCCAATTTGAAACACAAGATGATCAACAATTTAATTTATATATATATATTTAGTGACTTGAGCTTACAACCATGAACCAAGTACAATTGGACTCATCAAAACAACCTTGAAAAGTTCAAGCCTTCTCACTAACACAAGGTCGGCGATGTCTGGGTAATGGGTATTGTCTTCTTTTTGCTTCTTCTCGTATTGTCAATAGAGTTCCTAAAACTGATCCATCCTCTTCTAATGTTTGCTTTTGTCGTTGGATGTAGGCTTGCTGGTTCAGAGACAATAACATGATGACTGTGTAAGAGAATATGATGATTTGTTCTTCATGATAAATATCATTGTCTGAATCGTTGCTGTTGTCATTAAGTCCTTGTCATCGCCATTGTCAACAAATTTCATGAGGGACACCATCATCAAACAAGCAATTGAATGTTGAAGGAAACTTGTGCTGGATGAAGTGACGGTTGTGGTGGATGCAAGAAGGGAGATGTGAAGTAAGAGTAAGGCGTCAAGTGATAACAGAAGCTGCCGGCGGCCTGAGACCCTAGGCATGTTTTGGAATGTGATTGGGATTGGGGCGTTTAAACCTTTCCAGGGCAACCCAACATGAAAACCCATCTTGTTCTTGGTTTTTTTTCATGGGGTTTCATGGGTTTTCTTCATGGGTTTTCATGTTGGGTTCTAGGTTTGTGTATGGCTAACTTTTTGAACTCTTCTTTTACTAATTTTGATTTTTTAAATTTAATAATAACAATTCACTTCTAACTTTTGAATGTACTTGATTTTCTTTTGTTTGAATTTCTTCTTATCTTTCTTCTAAGATGATTGTTTATAGATTTTTTTGATTAAAGTAATTTGAAATGATAATTATTAAAAGATATTCTTTAGTTTTGAAAATCTTTAGAAAAGAGTTCCACTAGTAAATGAATTATTTATAAAATGTCTTCTAATAAGTGAGTCTTATATAAGTAATCAATTTAAAATGAGGTTTTTAAGAATTTGACTCGAGTCAATTTTGAGAGTGAATAGATAAAAAAAATTAAAATTTTTCTTGATTGATTCCCATAAATAGCTCACCACAGCGCTTCACCCTTGATCATTGCTGGGCTATCCTTTGCCAGCATCCCAAGTGGTGCACTACTTCTGATCATCTTAACAACAAGAACAAGAAAGCACTTGGTGTCAAAAAGACCAACAAGAGTACCATCAAAACCGCTATGTCCTCTTCCAACCCACCATCCAATGCAATCAATGCGGGTCCATTTTCCACCACTCAAGATGGACATGCTCCTTCAGAATCCAACAAACCAGAAAGACCGATTGGCCGCAAGAAATCCAAAGAACCCAAAGCTAATATTAAGAAGCGCACATACGATACGGGTGCTGACATTGCCGCTGCCAACATGAAGCTTGCCGAGGCCTCTGCAGCAAAGGCAAAGATTGCAGCCATGGCTGCCGCAGATGCTTGTCAAGCGTTAGATGATAAAATCATGCTGAATCCCTCTCCGCAAGATCTTGATGAAGTACAAATGCAATCCTGGCAAGACAGACAACAGCAGATTGCCAATTGGCTTCGCCAAAAAGCCACCCAGGTAAACAATTTGTTCAATTCAATCATCTTCATACTCTCACATATGTTTAATCATACATTAGATCTTGAAATCATTTCCAAGTGAAGAAGCAGATGGTGATGCTGAATGAGAAAGTCAAGGAGGATGTGAGATGGTAGAACTCAACTCTCAGATTAGTTTTCAATTATCTTTGAACTCCTTTTCAGATGTGTGGTTTCAACTTTTCACCAAATACTTGTTTCAGTTGTTATTTTCAATCAAGTTGTCCTTCTTTATTTCAATATATGTGTGTGTTGTTTTTGTCTCCCCAATTTTTTTTTCCTGGTGATTGAAAGTGTTACTTGTCAATCATTCAGGTTGAATTGCATTCCCCATGACAACCTGTGCCAAAGTACATGCAGACAAACTTTCACATAAAAATGAAAAATAAGAGTAGAGAAATTTCAAATTCCAAATTTTATCCTTCAGCTTTTATGAACAATCCGTTTTTTCACTTTTAACCCATTGGAGGTATGAAGAAATGAAAGAACCAACACAAAACTGAGGTGAAAAAAGAAAGAACAAATACAAAACTTCCAATACGCTAAAGTAGTGAGCTATTCCTCTTGATTCCCATTTTCATACCAAAGATGTTCAATCAAATCACGCAATAGTGCATGGTTTCAATGCTTATCACGCATGCTGCAAAGTTGAGTGAGGTATAGCTGGTATTCAGTGTATGAGTCGGGTGAAGGTTGTGGGGGTGGTCTTGCATCATCAAGGTAAGAGGGGATTGTTTCTTCGCGGTGGTCAGCAAGTTGATTTTGTCCAACTTGCATGATGTGTAGAATGACAGCACAGTACACTATGCTTTCCAAGTCGGCCTTCTTCCAAAGCTGTGCCGGACCATGTAGAATTCCAAAACGTGCAAACAAAATTCCAAAAGTTTGCTCAACTTCTTTTTGTAAGGACTCCTGAAGTGTGGGAAAAAGCTATGTACATACATAGATAAGACCAGGAATTAAGACATGGAAATAGGAACACTGAGAGTCATCAAGGAAATACATACATTTTCTTTTTGATTAACATTGGGGACACTTTTGATCAAAGTTTCCCAATTGGGATAGATACCATCGTCCAGATAATAACCCTGCTTGTATAAATTGCCGTTGACACTGAATTCCACCTCTGGAGCATTCCCTTCTGTAATATTGCAGAAGAGTGGTGATTCATCAAGTATGCTGATGTCATTGAGAGTCCCAGGTAGGCCAAAAAAGGCGTGCCAAATCCAAGTATTGTATGAGGATACAACCTCCAAAACAAGAGTAGGGACCTTTTCTTTCCCTAGATAAAGACCGTGCCAGGCGGTGGGGTAATTCTTCCACTCCCAGTGAGTGCAATCAATTGACCCTAGCGCTCCGGGTAAACCTTTTTCTTGAGCCTCTTCTAGCAACTTTCGAGTATCCTCGACTGTTGGTTTACGGAGGTATTCATCCTTATATAAATAAACAACATCTTCACAAAACGTTTTGAGGCATTCAAGAGCTGTCAATTCACCAAGCTGAATATATTCATCTTGTCCATCGGCAGACCCTCCAGTAGCCATCTGACGCATTGCCGCGGTGATCTTTTGATGAGGAGAAAGTCCAAGTTGCTTGGCTGCATCACATTTCTGAATCCAGTGATGGTTGTGAAGTTGGAGATTGTTGAGAAGTTGTTCAACTATCACTCGATCCACACAATAACATCTTCAAAAGTGGTCATCAGTATAAGAGTGATTTTCTGCAAAATACTGATTGAAGATATTATGAGCAAGATGACAATGTCAAACAATTTGTTGACAAGTAGTTCAACATTGCTTGAACTCTTCCAGATGTTCTTTGTAGTACAAGGCTGCTGCTTGTGCAGCAGCTGCGTCTTCTTCAATGTTGTCTTCAAAAAGGTCGTTGATAAATGCTGCGAGTTGGTCTGGATCCATGATGAGTATGACTCTGAAAGGAATTGTCAATTTGAAGTATATGATGAGTATATGTGTGAAGTCAAGTACATATGCGTTTGAGTACAAGCATACAAAAAGACTATAACCGGGGGATTTGCGTATATGTAAGTGCTCCGCTGTGCAGACACACTTTTTGGACCCCCTACATTTGAAAATTATTTTGGGGGGTCTGTTTGGGAGCCCGCATTCTATGAGCTCTGTTGGAGATGCTCTTATTTGAAGACTTTAGTGATGAATCGGATGATGACGACTCATCTCATGCAAATATGCAACTCAAGCAGTACCTAGAGAAGAAAACCATTGCGTCAAAAGGTGTCTCACCTCTTGTATGGTGGAAAGTACGTAGCTTTCAACTTCACCCTCCTTTTTGATTTTAACTCATTGGTATTTCATCTCTCCAATTCACACGTAGGACAATCACAAGTTGTATCCAGTGGTGAGCCGCGTGGCTTGCAACTACCTGGCTTGTACTGCTACGTCGTGCGCATGCAAACATACGTTCTCTGCTGCTGGAAGGATTTCCAGCGCAGACCAAGGACTTGCCCCACAAACAATCAAGCGCGCTGTAGGGTGCCATCAATGGCTTCATCAGGGTATCAAAGTCCCAGCTGAATACGATGAGGCTGTAGCCAAAATCAAAAAAATAAAAGATAAAAAAAACTCCAAGAGAATCAAAAAGACCTAAAACATAAGATTGTCAATCTTATGTCTTCAAGAATAATTTTCTTCTTTTCTTTTCAATTCAACAAATTATCACCTGTGGCACCTGTAACAGGTGACTCATTGTCCAATGAGAAAGTACCAAATACAAACGGCAGACAAGCCAGAGTTTTGCAGCAGTGCAACGCAGGTGACCTGGTGCATGTTTTTCAAAGAAGATTTTTCAAGTTTCAAGACAATTAATCCACAAAATTCATGTGTTGAAGCCATGAAATAGTCTTACATAGCCTTTGCACACAAAAAAAACTTACCAACATTCACACTGAATCATGAAAGATTGTCAGGTCAGTATCAGTGCACTGAGAGACTCTCAGAGCGCTCTGATATGTCCTCAGTGTGCTCTGCCAAGCCCTCAGTGTGCTCTGACAAGCTTTCAGTGCGCTCTGGGCAGCCCTCAGTGCGCTCTAGGAAATCCTCAGTGCGCTCTGGGAAATCCTCAGTGCGCTCTGGTACGCCTTCAAACATTCAGAGTGCTCTTGCATGGCCTACACATTAAACACTGTTGTACTCTTACAATACATCAGTTCAAAAACTTTGCCTCAAGCTTCCATCACTCTTGCCATTGACCTCAAATGCTGTAACTATACACAATGAGTCCAATACAATAAGCGTCTTTGCAGCATGTGTTCAAGACACCTCAACTGATTCAATTTGATTCACCTAGACCTCAAATGCCCAAAATCAAAATTGAACTGACTGTATATGTATAAGTCGGCTCCTTTAGTTCATTCACTACTTAGGGGTTAGGGTATTTGCGCCTCTAGGTTTTCCTTTTAATTTTATTCGACTTTGAACTGACGAGTCAAACTGAACTGCCTGTGGGTTCCTTTCTAAGTAGAAAAAGAGACAACACATTCCATATCCAGTCACATTCAGAGGCCACCAGTCCAATAGATGCACATCATCCAAACCCCTCAGAGAAGTGTGAATCAACCTGAATGTCAGCCCTAAGCACATGTACATGTACTCAAGGGATGACTAAGAACAAAATAAGCCCCTAAAACCATGATTACATATATATACATACTAAAAAAATATGTAACATATATGTAAAAACCCATAAATCACAATAACACCTCATAACTCAGTGTCAAGAGTTAAAATATGCTTAATTACATATATGCAAATACTAAACAATATTTGTAACAAGACATAAAAACCCATAAAAACACAATAACATCTAACAACTCAGTGTCAAGAGTTAAATATGCTTATGTTGAACAAGGTATATAGCATACTTAAACCTTAACAACCATAACCAATAACAATTAGAACTCACCATTCATACCAAAATAATGATATAAACAAATATCACAGAAGTTAGGTTAAGAGAGAGGAATATATAAACCCTCCCTCTCAACCTCAGAGAAATCCCCCCAGAGAAAAATAATTACAATGATACTTTTAAGAACTGATAAAGTTCTATTGAAGTAATAATCAATAGTCTTATAAAGATAAAGACTAGTGATACTCTTCAACCACTTTAGAGTTCCCTGATCAATAGTAAGTAATATCACTTCCCTCCTCTTGGTTCCCCTACTTCCCTGGAGTAGGACAAGATTTGAGGTTAGTGACCTCCAACAACTCTAGGTTAGTGAACTTAAGAAGAACTTCAGGCTGATGACCTCCAGAATAACCATAAGTTGGTGACTTTATTGATAACCAGACTAGTGAACTCACTCACTCTTTAATCTGTAATACAGAAGAGTAAAGGAAGGAATTGGATCCCTCCTTCATTAAGACTAGTGTTGATACTCAACAAAATCAAAGTCTCTTTCTCTTCCCTTTCCTCATTTATTAAATGAATTTCAAATAACCTATAAGTGAAATATATAAATAAATTATAAGCTAAAATATAAAAAGATATAAACTTTAGTGAGCCTTGAGCACTCAAAGAGTACCCAACCCTGACACTGAACTTCATCAAGTTTTTTATTGAGGCCGTAGTATATATTTTTCAAGAGCATATAGAGAATGATCCTTGTCATCTGAACAATAGTCTTTGATTGTACTATACCTATTCACCATGTTGTGTCTCCCAAACAGAAAAATCTGTCATATATAGATCAGAAGCACGCTGTGTTATCTTAAGTCTCTCAGAATGTTGTGGAAAATTGATAATATTGTGACATTCATGCGCTGCTCAATGATTCAAGAATGCCATGTACATCTTTTCAAGCTTTGACTTGTTTCAAACATCAAAACCTTTTTGCGGAACCACATAAAGAACTCGGCTGTGGAACTTGGGTACTTGCACATGAGAATCACATATGAACCCACCGGTGTATGGCTCACTTCAATCAAAGAGTTGATCCAAATCCCATCAAGTTTGCACCAAAGGGTTACTCATCATCAGAGTACAAAAGTTCTTTTATTTTACTTACAAAGGTGTGATGACAGAGTGGACGTATGTGTTAATAGATCCTCAAATTAGGTCAACAGGCTGACCCTGCAGCCCCTGAAGTCAAGACTGAGATAATTGCGGATCAAGTGAAGGAAGCGGCTACTTTGACATAAGAGAGTTGATGTGTTAAACAATCACTGAACACATGAAATGGAAATCTCTGTGTCAGACGTTTCTGTGTTGGACTTCTCCGTACCTGACTCTTCTGTGTCCGACTCATCGTATTGCAATGAAGCCCCAGAATGAGCCCTTACCTTTGTCAATTTCTTATCCTTGATTTTAGCCAAGGCCTTCAGACGTGCAACATAATCACTTGTGCCTGTATTGTTTGAATGAGAACTATTGGATGATTTCTTGTTGTGTTTTGATTGCTTTTGAGTTTGAGTGGCATCATTAGACCCTTTCTGGATTTGATTCTGATTTTCCTTTTCTTTGTGCTGACATGCTGCGTAGTGTTCTGTGAATTGGTCTGAGTAGAATGAATTGTATCTGATCGAGTCTCTTGAATATCTTGTGCGTTGGCGTCAATTACGTTAGCTTCAATCAAGAATAATCCATTCTCAATATCTTTTGACCATAGGCGCACAATTGCATCGGTTATATTCCAATGGCCTGGAAGAATGTTTTCTTCTTTGAGTAGGCTTCCAGACTTGCAAACAATTTGAACGGACCAATTCTTGTTCTTAATGTAGCCAACGGGGTCCTTGCCTTTTGGAAACGGTCTCCTAGGCATGTGCACATCTAAACAATTGAGCATGATATCAGCAGGTGGATATCAGCATATAATGATGATGATAGCAACAGGCATTGACTTACTCAATAGGTCATTTACCTGACTGCATAGGACACTTTTTTGTTGATCACTTGGCTGTGGTACCTTTCCTTCAATCTCTTTGGAAACTTCCTTTCCATGGACATAAGCGGCAAACTTGGTGGGTATTTTTGGAGTTTTTGATGCCCACTCAGCAAACTTGACGTTGTTGGAGAACGTTTGTGACCAGCCTTTGGCACCGCCACAGCTTGCAGTGGTTAGGTAGTAGGAAATTTGATGTTGTTGACACACAACAACAAACTTTGGAACCCCAAAATAAGGTTAGCAATGTTGAGGATTTTTACATATAGATAAGTGACTTACGTTGTGATGTGCTTTGCGTACAGCAATTAAAGACCTTTTTTGAAGAGTTCCCACTGAGGGGGAAGGTTTGGGCTTACCATGACAGAGATGAACCTTCTCAACATTGACAAGTTCATTAAAAATGGGTTGATATTTTGCTTTGTCATTGTCTGAAAGTTGATGAACCTTAGGGGCTACAGCAGCAGTGTCAAAATTTGAGGTATCAACTCCATTTTCATTCTCATCATCGATCACATCACTATTGTCGGGAAGGTTAGCAAGTGAAAAGAAATACAGATCTTTGAAGACCGTTTGCTGATCCTTGTTCAGGTCATGCCAGATTTCAGCCATTTCTTGATTTTGTTTCACCCAAGCGTCTTTATCATTGCGGTTGGGCACTTCAGATTGAAGTCGAAGTTGGTGTTCAACAGAATGGACATTTGATGGATCCAACCAAATGTCCAGTAATGAATTGGAAACATAAGGTAAAAAAAGGTACATCAACATCAAAAAGGTATGAGGATGTCTTTGTTTGATCAAAGTAAATATGAAAATATGGTGGAACACGTACGTTGTGGTAATGAAATCCGCATCCAACCCATCTTTGTCTTATCAAAGAGCTTTCCTACTTTTTTTACTTACGCTCATGCCTTTAAAATTCCATTTTTTTATCTCACTTTTTTCTCAGTTCATGAAAATTTCATTTAATTTTACTTCGTATCATTTTTTATATTTACAAATTCTTATTAAAAGATAAATCAAGATTAAATTTAAAATACAATTCAAATCAAAAATGAAAATTAAATTAAATGAAAGAAAAAAAAATCAGATTCGGATTGATCAATCTAAAACCGGACAAGAGAAGGAGTCAAATCACTGTAAATCAGTCAAAATCAATTCAATTCAAATAGATCAAAAGAGAAAAAAAAGGAAGAGCAAGACAAGAAGACTTACAGTGGGAAATTTGGATCGATTGATTTTGAAATCAATCAGATCGATTGATTTTGACAGTTAGAAGTTGAATTAGACCGACCGATCTAAAACAAAGGAGATTAGAAAGAAAATTAAAAATCAAGTTAAAACATCAGAATCAAATTGAAGAAAGAATTCAAATTTGAATCGATTGATTCAGGAAGAAGATGAAGAAGAAAAGAAACTTACAAGCAAAAGATCAAAATCAAGTGGAATTGGACCAAGCGATCTAAAACAAAAATCAGAAAATCAAATCAAAGTAATATTCAAATCAAATCAACCAAGAGATCTAAACCAAACAAACAAGGCAAATTAAGTCAACAATAATGTGTAATTGATAATCAAACTAAAAAAAAAAAACTCAAATTGAAATAAAAAGAAGAAACAAGAAAAATGAATAAACTTACACCAGGGGGTAAAATGAACCGAACAATAACGGTTACCGTAATCTTTCAGAAACGTCTCAAATCAATTCAGCTTGAGACGTTTCTGACACGATTCCAGAGGGAACGTGTTCGATTGAGTTCCCATAACCGAAAGAATCAGGTTGCAACAACCGGAGCAAACCGTTCCAGGACGCTGTCGCAGCGACGTCCTGGAACGTTTCCTGGAACGGACCGATGTGAAGGGCAGATACCAAGACTGATAGCATCCAAAGAGGCTTGAACCCAGGTTCAACACCACAAAAAGATACTTGAGTAATGTCAAGCTTTCACACAGCTATACCACAAAGGGTATAACAAGGAGCCTGGTATTAGTATTCATACTTACATTCTGGTAGACAGATCCTTACACTCTTGATCAACTTCGAAATCTTCATCGTTTTGATGAGGAATAATGAATTTAGTTTCTTGAGTATATTCAAATGAGTTTATGTGATAAGAGCTCATAAGGTCTATATACTTACCTTCCATCTTGACTTGCAAGAGACATTCAACCTTTTGCCTGATTGGATCAGATGAAGATCCCACTTGGATGACCTTTGTTTCTTGATTTTTATAAAGGTAGTTCGTGATGACCAAAGCAACCTGGTCTCAGTAACGGACTCGCTGCGGTTCCCAATGTGCGGGCGGTTCCTAAAACGGGAGTGAAAGGGTTTCCCAATCGGTCACCCCTTCACCTGACAGAACCGGAGCGAGCACGTCTCTGGTTCGGTTCTGGTCACCGAAGCTCTAGAATCGTTTTGGGAACCACCGAGGGCCGAGGACGCTTACCCCCTGGTGTACAAATTGAATATTGAATCACAATCGACCAATCTGAAGTAATGAAAAATAAGAAATGAAAATTAGAAAGTAAATTTGAATCAAATTCAAATCATATTAAGTAATCAGAAAAAAAAAAGAAAGAAAGCAGCATACGTTATATTTGAAAATCAAAATCAAAGGAAAGTTGATGTAATGAGAACGAGTTGATTTGGAAATGATGGAGGGAAAGTTAGGAGGTGGGGATCGAGTGAAGGTGTATAAAGGAAGGGGTTCTTGGGAGGTTTGTTGGTTTTTTTTGATCCATCGAAGAGTTTTTTTGTTTTTTAGATCTTGAAAGTGTGTCTGAGTGTGTGTTGGTGTTCTAATTAGTGTTAAAGCGTTTTCTTTTTTGAAAGTGTTATATCGTATCTTTACAGCGTTAAAACCCTTATAAGGGTAGTAGTTTTTTTATATAAGTCTCAGCCAAAGTGGTTTTACGCGTGAAAGGCGTGTTTTGTGAAAGTCTGGTTTGTGAAAGTACCAGCTACATGTGAAGAGTGTGCCTTTGTGTTTTATCTTGAATACTAAAGATCAGTTACTAGTCTATTCAAAAAAAAAGATTTTTTTATCATTTTTTTTTTAGTTAATTCATTGCAGTCTAGTTAGAAGTTTAAACAACTTCTATCCATCATCAAGCTCCTCTTCAAAGCTCTCATTTTTTTATATATTTTTTTCTATCTCATTAAAAATCACTTTTCGCACAAGATTCTCAAAAGATTGGACTGCAGAACTTTATCAAGTAGCTGTATAGTCTTGTTTTATCATTTCTATAGCCCTTGCCTAGTCACATTAGTGTCTAGGGACCATTGGTGACCACCCGGTACAGTCTTTAGACTTGTCAGAGGTTTTTCGGACCAGGTTCGGTACTGATTATATCAGTGGAAAGAGTAGAACAATATTATTACAGGTGTTGGTAGTGTGTAGCAAGAAAATTTTGTCTAGAATTGTACCCCGCTGCTTCTGAACTTGGAGATCCTTAAAGGTTGAGGGCAGCTTAACTGCACCTGTTGTACTTCCACTCTCTCTGGTTGTACTTCGTCCCCTCTCCGGCTCAGCCTACGCTACACTGCGTAGCAGTTCTACAACGTTTGTCACCCAAACATTCAACACAGAAACTAAGAAAACATAACCAGGGATTTGCCTTTACTTTCTTGGTGCCCATTCCTCTGTGATCAACAAATCAAAAGACAGATAAAGGTGTAGTTAGTTGACATGATTGTTTAGATCTTACAAGTCCATCCACCAACACAAAATTCCAGATGACAACTTCCGGCACTCCAGCCATCAGCGCAATAATGAGTATACATTTTTCAAATTCCATTCTGACGACTTTAACAAGATTTTTGATGTCCTTATGTGCTGTGCTACGCCAAAAATCTTGCAAAGCAATTGCTTCCTGAAGTGAGACAAGCATCCAATTGTCAAGTTCTTGTTTGATAGAGTCTAGCTCGAGGCCAGGGAAACGTGATTGAAAGATGGTGGACTTCTTGGGTTGGCCTTGGCTGGTAGAGCCGTTGGTAGCATTGTCCAGTGTCAGATTGGGTTCCCCATTGTCTTCATCTTCCAAAGGATGGGCTTGATTGTGCGGCACATTTTTTTGTTTTGTTGAGATTTCTTCTGACAAGATTTGATAGGTTTAATTTGGCACTTGTGTGCCTTACACTTGATGAAGTACAAAAACTCTCATTATCTGATTTGCTCTGGGACATTGGACAGATCACTCATCCAGATGAACTGTGGGCCATTGATGCAAAAAAACAGGATGGGATCAAAGCCTATGGGGATAGATGTCATGCAAAAGATGAGCTACAAAGATTGAAACGTGAGTACCAACAGTCAATAAAGTGGGTGGTGTGTATGGAAGAGAATTTTTCAGTACTCAATACTACCCTTAGTCTGAGAAGTAATTGGACTTACAGATCACTGTCTTCTTTATCTTCTTCAATCATATTGATTTTCTTTTCTTTACACCCTCTCCATTGGTGTTTAGGTCTTGTACTTTTACAGTTCGGGCAAGCTCTGGAGATTTTCTTTTCTGATGTGCTGGCTTGTACTCTTGTACTTGAGGAGATGGGTGGTTTTGTCTCTTTAAAGCTTGTTTTATTTTCAAAGAATGGCCTTTTTGGTTTGTTCAAGAATTTTTTCTTTAAGACTATGCTTGTGGTCTCAAAAATTTCTTAAAAAACTAGTAAGAATGAGTCCCATTTGTAAGGTTGAGTAAGTTGACCTTTAATTGCATTATGAATGTCACCATCAACTTTGTTGAGTATTTTATTCACTATTCTGTCTTCAGACGCATCTGGGTCAAAAGCAGCTATTCTCCTTTTCTGTTTCAGCGACCATGCTGTGGAATCATGATGTAAATTCACATCAAAGTTGTCTTTCATGGGTAGATCCTCAATGTTATTTAGCCAAACATTATTGCCAAATCTTTTATTTATTTCCTCTTTCCATTGATCCCACGTCATGGAGCCTTTACTCTTTCTTTTGTCTATGTACCATTGTCCTGCTGTTCCTGTAAAGGCTGTGCTCAAATGACTGACTAAGACTACTGGATCCATTTTCATATCTGCAATCAGAGAATCACACCAATCAATATAATCATTGTGGTTATATTTTCCATCGCCACTAAATCTTTTCCAATCTTTCCCCGTTGGCCACAGTCTACTCATTTGTTTAGTGAGTTTCTCTTCTCTAGAATTTTCTGACATTACTGTCTGTACTGTGTCCTCTCTCACAGAAGGTCTATTATGAGTAGGTGGAACTGGAATTGTATCTTCTCTGGTGAAAGATCTTTCACGTGGTGGGAGTGTTTCTTCTCTTATGACTGATTTCTCCAGAAATGGTATTGTGTCTTCTCTCACAAACAAGTTGACATGTTGTGTATTTTTTATTTGGACTTTGTTTGTTTGTGGTTCTATATAGCTTACAGACCTCTTTTGCAAGTTTGTTGTACTTAGTCTGAATCTGTCTTCTCCTCTCAATGATGGGTCAACTCTATTGTCCTCTGTCACAAAGTCAACACTGTGTCGCATTATTGATTGAGTGGGAGGTATATTTTCTCGCGTTCCTGCAATACTACTATTATTACTACCTACATTCTCTGATTTAAGTTCTTGAATTAATGATGCTCTTGCTATTGCAGCATTCATGTCCATTTCCCTCAATTTTTGTTGAATATCTATGTTCTTGCTTACTATTCTGTCAACTAATAGTTCTTGAGTTTTCAGTAATTGTTCTGTCAATTCTTTGAATTTTGTGTCTTGTTCTTTTAACAATTCTTTTTGTACTGCTGCTTGGTTATCATGCATGTTTTCCTCTTTCTGCTGACAATGATCTTGTATAATTTCTTGTAGTTGTTTGTGGTTGTCGTTGATTTTTTCTTGTAAAGCGTGATATGATTGCATCATACTTGTTTTGAATTGTTTTTGTTGTGCATTAAAGTTTTGTTGAATGTTTTTCAATTGTTGATTTTCTTTCATTGTCTTAATTGATGAACTCATTTTTGCTTCATGTTTTTTGAATTTCTCAATCAAATTTTCAATTTTGTTGCATGGATCTTTGACAGGTGTTTTGGATTGTACGTCAACCTTCTTTTCTATTCTTGTCATTTTTTCAAAGTTTTCTTCCAATTTCTTCTCTAATAATTCACTGGTATTTATTAATGTTTCACATTGTTTCCCTTTGTCTTGTGTTAGTTTATTGAAGTTTTCTTGCATGTCTTTCTCATGACTTTGTAACTTTGTCATGATTGTTTTTTCTGTGGTTATTAGTTGTTTTGCAAAATTGCTTGGTAGGTCATTTATTTTTTTCAATATGCTTCCTTGGTTTTTATGTATATTTGTGTCATCCGTAATTGGCAAGAGAACTTCTTTTATGTGAAGTATTAATGCTTGGGTTTTATTGAGGTTATACAATAGATTGGTTTCATTCTGTCTTATTTCAGTTTCTCCTTCAAGTTTCTCACTGTCTGACAGTACTGGTTCAGTTGTATTCTGCTTTGTCTTATAGTCTTTTAATGCTTTTAACTCTGATGTGATATCATCATAAAATCCTTTTAATAATTCACAAGATTTCTTAAAGTGTTCATTCTCAATGTTAAAATGTTGTTCACTCTCATTTTTTTATAATTTTACCTAAATATTTTTGGAATTTCAGCAAGGATTCATCATGATTAGATGCTCTTCTAGTTACAAGTTTGATTAATTTAGGCATTTCAGTTTCTAGGAAGTTTGAAGATAGATTTGACACCTTAGACTGCTGGTTGAACAGCTCTTGATACAAATTTTGTTCAGGGTGGTCATACTCTAATTTCTCTGAGTGATTAGAGCTAGAAGGTGATTGAGTGATAAAACTCTGTCTCACTACTACTTACTGAGGTTGACTGGGGAATTGTAGTTTGAGGTTCAGTTTTGATAAAAATTTGTGAGTCAGTTCGTAGAACTGATGGGTGAGAATGGAATTTTGAAATTGGAGGTGGTAGCTTACTCAGTCTTGCTTCTCCTTGCCCTTCCCTTTGGGATCTGGTTTCTCTTTCTCCTCTCCATCTTTCTTTCTTTTCACACTCTTCACCATCTTGATCATGTCCAATAGATCCAGAGCGTTGTCCGCTAGATTGTTGATCTGATTGTCTCTGGCTCTCTTCTTGCGGTTCTTTGAGGTGCTGGCTTGACAGGGCTCCTCAAAAGGTTGCATTGTACAAGGGTTGAGTTGGAATGTGTTGAAAACCTCAGTCAGCTCATCGACTTGGTGATGATGGCGGCGACCACCCCAGAATTCCTCCAATTGGCAATGAGCCTCTTTGAAGATCCAGAGGTAGTGCTGGAAGTTGATGTTTTTGTTGGCTGCTGGAGCTTCCAACACATCGCGTTTTGCCTGGAGGACCACAGCCTTCAGTTGGGCTTCCTCTTTGGTTGATGGGTGTGGGCCTAGCGGTGCAGGAGGAGGAGGTAGCACTTGATTGGACATGCTGGGGTAAGGATTGTAGGTTTGAGGAGGGGGTTTCTGTATGGGATAATGGGCTGAAATATGATATTGGGCCAGTTGCAATTGATGGCCGTGCAATGGGTCGGCTGGGTAGGTGTAGCATGGTGCTGCTAGATGGCCTGGGTAGGTCAGGTTGTAGCGGTATCCTGCTATTTCCTGTTGTGTCTACTCTAGGTATGTTAGTGTATTGTTGACTCAATCAAGTCAACATTGCTACATCTGGCTTACCTGATTGGGGTAATGCTGGGAAGAGCTCACCTGTTGAGTTGCTACGGGTTGACTTGGGTGGACCGGCGCTGCGGGCACTTCAGGAGCTACGGGAGCCATGGGAGCCGCGGCTGCGGCCTGATCCTCTCGTGCTTGTTGACGACATTGAGCTGGGCTCTCCGCTAGCTCTGAGACCGGTGTAGAACTCCTACGCAGTCTAGCGTAGGCTGAGCCGGAGAGGGGAAGAATCACCACTTGTAAGAGCGGGTGAAACTATGGTTGCTTTTAAGCTGCCCTCAACCTTTTAATATATTGCAGTTCAAGGAACCTAAAGCAATCCAAACAATTTCTATCTCTTTAGTTTTCTCCAGAAACCAATTTTAATTCTTATAGCTGGATCCACAAGGCTTGCCGGATCCCAATGGTACCGCACACTACCCTACACGAGGTTGGGTTGTAATTCTACGTTGAATTCGATGTTAACACAGCTTTGACTGCATGTGTAACAATGTACAGGGCCAAAATCAAATTTCGGATCCCTGACTCGACCCGGCCTTGACTTGGATCAAGAGGCGGGTTGGTGATTTTGATGAAATTTTTCTAACTAAATTGTGACGGCCCGGCGACTTCTTTTTGACCAAGCTCAGCAATTCTCTTCTCTTATTCAACTCACACTTTGCTCACAGCTTCTCTACTATAACAAACTCCACTAATAAAATAACTATAAGACTTTACAACTAAGTACGTATTCCTTCTTTCTTTTCTAAAAAAAAACTTTGAAGTATGCTAACTAAAATAATTTCTTTCTTTTCCTTACTTTTTCTTTTTAGGACTAACTTGATTATCTACTCAGATAACCACAACTTCAACACACTTCAATACACATACTCAGACTAACGGACACTCACAGACACACGGACACGCGGACAGATGGATCTCAATAGATGGACTGACTCTTTTTTTTCTCTCAACACTCGGTTGCACCTCTATTTATACCTTCTCTATCTCAACTCATCACCCACTCAAATTGTTCCTCTTCTTCTTTTTGTTTCTTTCCGATCCGGCCTCCGCTTCACTCCGGTTTCCCAGTGATCTATTTGGCTTTCGAATTTGTTTTTCTGTAAGTTCTCTTTTTAATTCCTTCTAATCTCTGTCCTCATTTACTAATTTGCTTTGTTTATATCCCAGCCTCCACTTTCTCTGATTCTCCTATCCCATCTCCATCTCAATCTTAACACCTCCACCTTAATTTGACCTTGACTTGATTCTATTCAATCTTTGGTTTTATTAAAGTAAGTTTTATTTTGATTTTTTCTATTATATGCTTTCTTTTAATTGGAGCTAACTTTACATGATGTGTCTTGATTTTTTTTCCAAATGAATTGATGTCATTTGATCAGTTGTTTAGGTCTTCATTAATTCATTCTCCACTTGATCTCGCTCCAAATCTTTAGACACCTCCACCTCTATCTCCATCTTTCCACTTCAATCTATTGCACTGTCTGGCCAAATCAATTTGGATCTCTTTTGATTTATTTTAGGTAAGTTGTTCATCTATCTCTTTCTTTTAGATTGTTCTTTATCTTGTTTATTACTAATTGTTCTTATCTTGTCTATTCACTTGTGTTTGTGTTGTTTTATGTATTAGATCCTGATGTTTGCTAGATTCGATCCTGTAGCTCCAATCAGGTTTCAACGCCTCTAACTCGAGTTTTGTCACCACTCCCCTCCCTTTGATTCGCTCCAACCAATTCAACTTCATTCCCCACACCAAGTCAAATCCAATATCAGCTTTTCTATAACCACACCCTTGATCTATCAACCTTAGACTTCCAAGATGATCTCAAACAAGATCTTCATTCAATTTCGATTTTGAGCTCCAATCTTCAGGTAAGTGTTCAATTGAATCATCTCTGTTTTTTCTTCTCATAACTGACATCATCCTTGCTTCCCTTCCCTTTAGGTCTCCACTAAATCACTTCCAGGCTCTCCCTTTCCTGATCACCATCTCTAAAGCTGAATTTTGATTATGACCTTCTAGTAAGTCTCATTATCTTTCTCTTTCATCTGTTCCATTGCTCCTTTTACTGATGAATCTGATCTTATCATCTCTTTTCCATTTTGCTTTTAGGTTCTTTTCACCTTTAGGTTTGATCTTTACACCCAATCACCTCCTACCAATTTCGATTTTGAGCTTTGATCAGCATTACATCCATTGTCTACTCTAACTAAGATCACCAAACTCAAAGTTCTTGATTGATTCATTGTTTGATTTCTTGGTTATCTAAGGTCCAGTGAGTTCTTGATCTTGATTTTGGCCCTCTCTGTTTTCTACTCTTTTGAATAACTGAACTGACATCATAAACTGCTCCTTTTGATATCCTCAGTGTTGAATTTCAATTTCAATTTTTGTCCTCAGTCTTTAATCTTGATCTTCATAAGTAAGTCTTTGTTGTTCTTCTATGTATCTACTTGATGACTGCATTATCCTGACATGCTATCCTTTGTTTCTTGTAAATTTGTACCCAAGATCAAACCCATTCCGTTTGTAATTTCGATTCTGGTCTTTGATTTAGGTATGTATTGAGGTTGATTGTTTTCTTATTTGATGCTGGTAAGTCTTGCTAGCTTTCTTGGTCTTTTTTAATTTGAAATTCATCTTTTGATCATTATCATATTAAGATCTTGGGCCAAATTTCAGGTATTGTTACAAGTTGTTATTGGATGATTCCTCACATTTATTGTTAGTACATTGAACAATATCTATGTCTAAAATACAAAAAAATACTCATCATGGAGATCCAACATCTACAAATCAGGCACATATTTTTTTGGATTTTTTGCTCTCTCCTGTGTGTCTCAGGATTTTTCTATGTCAATACTTTTCTTTACCGCCTGGAAAACATTACGTTTCTTGTAGTGCTTGATGTTCATCAGTTTTGATTGTAATACTCAAGTTCATTAGACTTTGTAGGAACCAAGATTGTGATGTATATATGATGTGATAACCAATTGAGAATAAATTGAAAATATATTTTTGAAGAATTCATTTGACCTACAAAAATATGATCTCAAAAACAATGTTGCCACTGAGTATTGAGTTTGAATGGGTTTTACCTGATGAAAATCATGAGTTGAGATGTATATTGAGTTCTATATTTCTTGAGTAATAATGTAATGAAAATAAATAAGTATGAGATCTGATGATAGGATTTGCTTTCCACACCGGGTGAATCACACATGTTGGTTTGTTCAAGGGATTGTTTGAAGTTGACAAAAATAAGAGAAAAAAATTTGTAAGATTTCTCAAATAAAATAATTTTTTTTAGTAATTTGTACAAACTCTCAAAATCTGTGGCCATATAAATCCTTATCTATTTGGTTTGGCTGATTTTGTTGCTCGGGTTCCTTGTGTGGTGGCGTCTGAATCGCTGGAGATTGATATAACTTCAATCTCCTTGGTCACTTTCTGCCGGAGTTCTAGGGGTGCTGTCAATCTCAATAGGGGCTTTTTGGTTGCCGTAGACTTCTTCAAAGTTTTCTATTGGGTCAGTGAGATTCTCTGGTTTATGTACTTCAGGTCAATTTGTCGGTGTTTGCAACAAGGTTGAGTTAGGGAAGCCTAGCTGGTCAAATAGCTCTGGAAACAACACTGTCATTAGGTCGTTTTGGGTGTATTCAAATGCAAAAAGAAAAGAATTCTTTTTTTAAGGCCCCTGCTATTTGCCGCCCACCTGGGGCCCATATGGGCGCCGTCATCTAGCGCCCATATTGCCATATGGGCGCTGTATCTAGCGCCCATATGCTCCAGAAGGGATGTAGGCGCTATAATATAGCGCCCACTTGAATATAGGCGCTATATTTTGGCGCCTACATTCCTTTTGGAGGATATGGGCGCTATATTCTGGCGCCCATATCTCTAGGCGCTAGAATCCAGCACCTATCCTGACATGGGCGCTATAAGTGAAGTTGAGGCTTTCAGATGATGTATTACAGTAACACTCACACCATTTTCAAGTGAGTTATTCACCTATATGCATTCCTACCACAAAACAATGTCCGCTCAGACTGGAAATCTTTATAACTTTCAGTGGAAGGGTACACCAAAGTTATTAATACTATCAACTTGTAAAGTATCTCTCAGGCTTTCAGATGATAGACTCTGGAAGCCCTGTCTCCAGTTTTAAGCAAGTTAATCACTCTTACACATCCATGACTCACTACTTACTATGTGCCAAACAGACTCTTCAATATTTTCCTTTCTTATTCATGACTTCAGTAACAAAAATATCAAATTCCTTGGAGATAATCTGATATTCATAAATACCTGTGTGTGGCCTGATGTGGGCTGATCTACATATGCACTCGTATTGTAAGATATCCAAAAGTACATTGCTCAACAACATACATAGCACGTGTGATTTCAGGCTCAAATTCATATATACAACACTTTCACTAGGATTTCAAGAGCGCTACTTTTCAGCGCCCATATTGTAGGCGCTGAATTATAGCGCCCATATAGCAATATGGGCGCTAAGTGATGGCGCCCATATGGGCCCGGGGTGGGCGGCAAATAGCAGGGGCCTTTTTTAATCAATTTATGTTAGTGTTTGTTTTATCTTTCTTTCCAATTAAAATGAACAATCAATTCTGATAAGAGTTAAAAAAAGAAAAGAAAGAAGATAAAAGGAAATTGTTTTAATATATAGAATAAGAGGTACTACACTGACTATTGATTCTATAAAGATATGATTTGATTTTATTAATCTTTGGTATTGGTGATGGATGATTGTTTGTTTTCCCTTTTTTCTTGCTTTCAGTCCCTTTGTTTTTATGGTCAAAAAGGTGGTTGTTCATTTGATGTAGCAACACTATTTGTGTTCAGAAGGAATATTAAAAGAAGGTAAGATTGTATCAGTTTGTTTATTCTATTCAATCTATGTGAAGAATAAGAAAAAATATAAGTGGATCTTACTTGTCTTGCTCTTTTCTAATTAATTTCAGATTGTATTTGATAATGATATTAATTTAGAGTTGCATCAATTTTTGAATCAATGTGTAGTTGGGTTTGTCTTAGTGGTTTGATTCAACTATATGCAGACGTTTTTTAGGATTGTAAAAAAAAAATTGATAAATTTGGAAAAACTAAATAATAGATCAAGACTTCAATCAAATTATTATGTACTTACTCTATTAAATTTGTACTAACTTGAATTTTCTAGGATTTTTTTGTAGGGTTACTTGTGGCTTGAATATTACTTGTAATAATTTTGAAATTTGCCAAATCTGAGTGATCAATGTTGTGGCTTGATTGAATAAAATCAAAATTGATTTTGATATACTTCCTTCCGTTGATTCTTGATATGTTCTTGATTTTTTTTTGATCATCCAAAGCTGTTATTGTGATTTTTTTTGTGAGATTGGTGTTTGTTGACAAAGGAGTTTGATTGATATCCTTCCTTTGTAGTGTGATCTGATCAAAATTGTACCTATTACACTACAGTTGTTTGTGTAATTTACAGTTTTCTTGTCTTATGTAAGGCAATATCAAAAAGGATCAATTCCTGATCTCTTTTTGTTCTTGTCTCTTTTCCAATAATGCTTTGATTGGAATGGGTTCCGTTCAATCAATATCAATATCTTTTGACAAGAAAATATATATATATATATGTCCTATAATTTGTCTTGAACAATGAAACTTGAGATCTAAACTCTTTGTTTTGAGATTCAAGCTTTGGTTAAAAAAGGAGAGGTTTCTTAGTTTCAACTCGATGAGGCCCCCAAATGTGAGGGTAGATACTCTCTCTGCTGAGGCTACTCTCACTAATTTCAGTCTATTTATTTATTTCCTTAGGAATGGGTTAAGAAGACTATTATAACAATATTTATTGTTAATAATAATTAATATATATATCAAGATAATATTGAAACTTAGTAGTCTGCTAGGACAAATCGTGACAGACTACAGTTAAATGACTCTTTATAAAGAGATTTAGTATTATATGAAGTATGATAATTAGTAAAGCTTGATCTTTGAGCTTCTCAATATACTCTAAATAGAGTTAAGGAGTGATTGAAGTTCACTAACTTGGTTATCTCTTAGAGGTCACCAACCTATGGTTATTATCTTAGAGGTCACCAACCTGATGTGGACATAGAATATGAGATCAGGAGGTTAAGGTTTACTTACTTTCATTCTGGCCAGGAAAATAGAAAATGATGTTGAAGTAGAATCACTAGTATTATAATCTATAATACTATTGATTTATAACTTCTTGGAACACTTCAATGTTCTGCAGAATTTTAGTATGTGTTAACCTTGATCCTTCTCTTGGGATGGACAAGATTATGGATTATTTACTTGTATTCCAAACCTAATGTAGTGATATGTACAATTGTTACTACATGGTATGAGATGTTACTAGTGTTTTCTTATGTATTACATGTTAGTCTTTGGGTGCATGTGTATGTACTCAGGGCTGACAGGGATAGGAAGGCAAGATGGCAGGTGGTCCTGAGGTGTCAAGAGCTGGTGAAAGTTTGGTGAGTGGTGACGCGGGTAAGATGTCTGGGAGGTCCTTGCGCAGTTTCTTTACCTTTTTTTGCTTATTCTTCTTGACCAAACACGCTCTGGTGTCTTTCAGAATGGAAGCCTGGATTGAGCCATGAGCAATAGGTTGAAAACAAATGACTATGAGGTATGGAACTCACTGCTGATAACGTCTGAAGGGGGGGAACTAAGGACTTTTAGTGGTGATTTAAATTGACTTGTGGTTGGTATTGCTTGAGTCTCTTCAAGGTTGAATGGATGTAAGTGTTGTGATGATTGAGGGAACAAGGTTGACCGTTGGTATTTGTCGGGGACTAGTAAGACTTTGGCATATGCTTTGGCCCAATTGACCCTTGAGAGCTGTGACAGTTTATTTGAAATCTAGGGGTGGGATTGATGGGTAAATATCATTGTTGTTAACACCAATAAGGTAGTCTGGTTAACACCAATAAGAGTAGTCTGGGAACTGACAAAGCTAGACATTTAATTGATGGCAGTCAAACTCTTGCCCTGAGATTGCACGTCTTGATTCTGAGTGACATAGGTCAACTTACTTAGATGATTCAGTGACATTTGGTGAAGATAGTAGAAACAAACTTACTTCAGAACCTATGGGTCCATGATTGGGACCACCATTATTGATTTGAATCTTCCATATGCCAACTGGCGGTAGGACATGTGTGGTGCTCTTCTTGATAAGCTCCTGTAGATGATCAGGTATGTGGGGTGCAACTACCTGATAGGCCTTGATGGAAAAGGGGCAATTGGTTTTTTGGGACCTTGAATTCTCAGAAGGCTTTGGCCCAGCTCGATGGCATCGGATCCGAAAGCTGTCCGGCTCTGATGATCAAATGGTTAACTTGTAACCATTCGCTAAGGTGTGCTTTTGGAGTTTTTTCTTCATATCCGTGTCTGTAGGGGCTTCAAGGTTGTGTGGAGGAGGTTGGAGGGAGGGTGTGGTTGAAGATTGGTCCATTGTGATTTGATTTGACATTTTGACAGAGATTTTGGAAGTGGGAGATTGTCTGGGGCAAGATGCAACTTGGGTGAAGTTTAGTAACACTGGTGGGGTTAACGAGGTGTAGTGTACCAGTCAGTACAGTTATGGTTGGTGGGGGTGTGATTTATTGAGACGGATGGAGGTGGTAGGCCAAGTGAGTTGGGTGGGTTTGGAAGATGTGAAGGTAAGAGCGGCGTAATGTAGGATATATGAACAGGTATACCAAGGAGAATGTGGGTGGTGAATTATAGGGTAGGCCGGTATAGGTAGGGTAGAGATAGGTTTGGGGTGAGGAGAGATAGGTTGGGTGTACCTGTTAGGTTGAGGTTGACAACTGGTTGAGCTGGTATGAAATGAATGGCTGGGTATAGATCAGTTTGGGTATACCAATCAGGATGTATGTAGTTAATGGAGCGGGTACAAGTATATGTGGTCCCTAGTAGGTTTTTGGCTCAGGTGATGTAGGTTTTGTTGTTGGGTGGATTTTGATTGGAAGGGTTTAGGGTAAGTATGTATGTGGTGATGGGGTGTGGAGCGACCTGTGTGTCTCCCTTAAGGGATTGTTGACTTGTCCAAGTTTGGACCCCTCCAAGATCCTTTTTAAGATGATGTATCATCTTGAAGGACAAAGTCAAATGCCATTAGGCAATAGAGCCTTCTGTATGGCTTTATGGTATTAGGTTTTGACCTAGGTGCTCAGGTGGCAAAATCATATGTTTTTGCCCAAATACAGATGGTTTAAGTCCAGTATTTGAGTTTAATCCAAAGTTTTGTCAGGTTTTTTCAGTTTTGCACCCGCGGATTCTGAAATTTCAACTTTCAACTCTTTGCATTGTCACTTTGACTCACCTTGCATTGCGTGATAGACTTACCTGACGGAGCAGGGATTGAATGATTCAGAAATGAAACCTAGAATCTATTCAGTATTCCGTGGATTGAACAACTCACCTTCATCCAAGATATAAAGAGAAGAACTTGGATGAGGGAAGAAGATTCAAAACCTGCTGCTCAACCAGGTATATGTACTAGACAATTTTAGTAATATTGGGTTTAGTTTGAGTACAATTGAATTATTCATCACCTTTCACACACATGTCTGATAATGAAATGAAGAAAGAAATTAAACATGTAAAGTATATATGTAATATGTGAAATTCTTAGCATGATATTTCACCTTTACTTCAACATTGACTGCCTCCAGTATCTTATTTGCTTGTTTTGCCTCCTCCATACATCCTGAGGGTAACTTGAAATAGACTTTCTCCGTTATATTGCTATGAAAGTATGCCAATGTCACGTTGAATGAATGCACATACCATCCCATCTGTGCCGCAAGAGTTAGAAGAAAGTGTAACGAAGCCATGCATGCTGTAAGAGCAAACGTCTCTTGATAGTTGATTCCCTCTCTTTGTGAGAAATCTTGAGCCACTAGTCTAGCCTTGATTTTGATAGGAAACCCTTCCTCATTGAGCTTCTTGTTTGTAAACACCCACTTCAAACCCAGCACATTAACATTATCTAGTTTATCAATCAGCTTCCACATACCTATATCCTCCCTCAACTTTGCTCAGCCTGAAATTTCACTAACTCTCTTTGCTAGCATTCAACACTTGCAAAATGCTTGATTGTTCCAATCCAAAAAATCTCACCAAACACCCCAATAAACAAGCAGCTCTTGCTTGGCAATGTGAACAAGAGCTAGTGAACTTGGACATCCTAGCTAGTCTGCGTAATTCTCCCTGTAGTTATCAATTGGAGGTAGTTGTAAAAGAATTTGAAGCCTATGATCAAACCAGTTGTGATCTTCAAGTTAAAACATGGGTGTCCCTTGTCAATCAACAAAACAAATTCTTACGGGCCGGGACTGGGTATGGAAAATCTCAAATACCTGAAGTCTATCTGTCATTACATCCAAAAAAACCAAGGCCAGTTGTGTTTACCATCAACCCAATGGATTCTATAGGTAAACACCAGGTATGGCTTTTATCAGCTGTTGTAATCATAGTTGTACAAAAATTCAAAAACTTCTTTTTGCTTATAGGTTGCTGACAAGGCCTGGCTTGATTTGTCTGCTATCAATTGCACTGCTGAGAATAAGAGGATTTTTCTGACATAAAGACCGGAGTTTATCAATTTGTTTATATGGTGAGATGTTAAAATCCATCTGTCCACCTGATCCTAAAACTGATTGGTGTACTTCCTTGTTGTTGTTGATGAAGCTCAGATGGTGTATTCATGGGTTCTGGTGGAGGGTTGCGCAGCTTGTCACTCCACAGCACACCTGAAAACACAGGATTGAGGTGTTTTCCGGCCACAAATCAAACTAGGCAAGTTACTTCGCCTTGCATAGCAAGTTGCATACATCTTTTCCTCAAGGCAAAGTAACTTGCCTAGTTTGATTTGTTGATACACCTTGATATCTTTGGCAGTAGAATGGTTAGCCACTCTTTCTACTTCCCATTGTCTCCAAATGTGCATTGTTGTGTCCTTTGTCAAAGGCTTGTAGGTATTGACCTCCTGGGTCATTTGAAGCACTTGTTGTTGAGCTTATCCAATGGTTATTATTGTTTTCCAAAGTTTTCAGTGTAGAACTCTTTCAGATCTGGCTGAAAGCAGAGCTGAGGAGGGAAAGAATTCAAGACCACAAAAACAAAAACACACACAAGAGGATTAGGAAATGAGTCTTGAGTGGTGAATGAAAGACTTTAATCCAATAAATGCCCTTCTCAATAAGGGACTTAAATTAGTATGAATTAAATTTAAGACCTCCAAATCTTTGGAATAATATTGTTTGTAGGTCGCACAGCTCATACAGTATGTACAGTGTGTTTGACACATCCCAGATAGTGCCTGGGTGGTGAGTGCCCTTGGGAAGGTCAGTTTTGGGGATAAGGGCACCCAATAACCTAATCACATGAGGGATCAGGGTTTTATATGAAAGGAAACCCTCTATCATCCCCAATCAAACAAAACCATTTATCAAACTGAGCTTCCACAGTATACACAAGCCCATAAAATACAAAATGCATATTGAGTCCCAAAAGATACATCATCTTGGCGTGAAGGCTGATCATGCTGCTGCTGAAGCTTTAAACAAAGAAACCACAGATGTCAAAAATGCACCTGTGTGTACTGAAACTCACCAAGTGTATAGGTAGATACACACCCCTTTATCATTGTATGCACTCCGTATGCCTTCTTTTTAGAAATTGCTAATTAGATAGTCATTCCTAATGTTAAATTAGAAAAATCATTAAGTCCCCTTTCTATAAGGGGGGGGCCTTGGCCCCTCCCTACGCACCACTGGTAATTTCACCAGCATTACACATAATCTCACCACCACACCTTTTATTTCACCACCACAGCCCAAATTTCACCACCCAACTGTACAATCTCACCACCTCAGCATAATTCTCATCACTCAAATGTAAATTTCACCACCCAAGCATATATTTCACAACTCAAGTGTTAAATTTCACCACCTCAGCTGGAATTTTCACCACCAGGGTCTTCAATTTCACCATGTCAAGCTAATTCATACAATGCAAGTTACACTTCTCACCAGCACACCCCACTTGTTACCACCTGAAGTTCCAACCTCAAATTCCTTTGTTGACCACGCTTCCACAACATGCAACCTGGACTTTGGAGTAACCCAACCAAGCTTGTTGAGCACACTCCACCTGTCAGCCCTGAGTACATACACATGTACCCAAAGACTAACATGTAATATATAAGAAAACACTAGTAACATCTCATAACTCAGTATCAAGAGTTAATCATGCTTATAACACATAAGATACTTAATAACAATATAAAAGTATCATTAAGTACACATAACAAATAAATAAAAATAATAATAATTAAGAACAGTAAACCTAATGTAGTAACAATTGTACATATCACTACATTGGGTTTGGAATACAAGTATATAATCCATAATCTTGTCCATCCCAAGAGAACAATCAAATTTTGATTTACATACTAAATTATGAAGAACATTAAGTGTTCTAAGAAGCTACAAAATCAAGAGTATTATTAATTATAATATTAGTGATTCAGCACTAACCTCACTTTCTATCCTCCTGGCCAGATTTAAAGTAAGTAACCCATCACTTGCTGATCTCACATTCTATATCCATATCAGGTTGGTGACCTCCAAGATGATAACCATAGGTTGGTGACCTCTGAGAGATAACCAAGTTAGTGAACTTCAATCACTCCATATCTCTACTTAGAGTATATTGGAAAGCTCAAGATCAAGCTTTATAAATTATTATACTTCACATAAATATTGAAACCTCTTTATAAAGAGTCATCTAACTGTAGTCTGCCTGGATTTGTCCCAGCAGACTACTTACCCATTTCCTACCTTTATAGCAGTTTAGTAATTCTTAATTATCCTAGAAAGTAAATATAATAAATCTAAATTTTATCAAATAAAATATGATTAAAGTCCATAAACACACTTTTAGTGAGAGTGGCCTCCTTTAGAAGAGTCACTACCCTCACACCACCAGTATCCATACCTTGTTCTAGCAGCACGTCTGATTCTGAAAAGAACTATCAGCCTTCTCCCCAGTCTCACAGATCACAAGCCCAACACTCATGATCCAGACAAGGAGGCCATACTGGAACTCAAAGCCGCTGACCAAAGCAGCCTAGGCAAGACATTGCCAAACCAATTCACACCCCAGACAAAGCCACCAATGCAATGCCTGACCTAGCTCCACCCAGTGAAATTCTGGATGAATCATCCACCGATGTGACTGCCCCTACATTTGAGAACTACCAGGAACTGGGGCTTCAGTGGGGAGTTGGTATTGCTGAGAAACATCTATCCCAGCTTTCCATACCTAAAAACAACAGGCCATCTGCTGCTGGCATATTTGAAGCGCAAGCTTTTCAAGCAGCGTACAATCGGAATAAGACTATCTCTTTCTTAGTTTTCAAACCCACCGGAGACCTGTGATATCAAAACAAGACAATTCAGTTGACTCCAATAAGCTGACAACTGAAGATGAAGAACTATTCAGTTTGACATATGGAGAAGCCTGACTTCCATTGTATCCTGTCAATAGCTGTTGTCTCAAAATGTCAACACTCATGCTGTCATCTTGAGTTTTGAAAACAATTTGTCCTCAGATTATCTATCACCAGAAGATCTACATTTGTATTGTGTTCAAGAGACAAAAGAAAAGTTTGGACTGACTTGTGATGCCAGTTGCTGAACCAAAGGAACATGTCAACATCCCCACATTTAGCAAAAAAACATCAAAACTCACGCCATCATCAAAATTACATCTTGCTCAAAGTCCTGTCCTTTTTTGAGTGGATCGTTGGGACTGTGTATGAGTTAATCACGAAACACAAAATACGACGTAATGTTGGAAATGACCGTTGAAGGTCAAGACAATTATCAGTCTTAATGTTGTGATGGTGTGTTTGTCAAGGTGCTCATGCTGTCTGATCTAATACAGTGATATATTGGTGGCGGTTTAAAGAAGATGATCTAGTGGAAGTAAGGAGGAGATGCAGCAAGGTGTCAGTGAAGTTGGGTGTCAGGGTTGATGCAGATGCAGGTTTTTCTTTTCTATATGTAGTGCTCTCTGTTCCCCCTTTAGAAATCTTGTTCCTCATATCTTATAATCTAGGAACAAGATATCTAAAGGTAATATTTCTTTTTCATCTCGAGTGTTATCAAGACTGAACCTTTATCATTTGTGTTTTGAATTCTTTCTTTCTTAAATCTTTTCTCTCAGTTCTTCTTTTAACTTTACTTCCTTAGGTCAGTGAGCTTTGAGCTCAAGTCTTGTTTAAAGTCTCAGCGGTGTCTCGTCAACACGCGTCTGAGTTGTTTTTATCTTACCTTATTTAAAAGGTTGGTATAGTGTAGTGTTCTGCTTTTCTTGTTGTTCGGTTCCTCATATCTTATAATTTAGGAACAAGATATCTAAAGTTCTTCTTTTAACTTTACTTCCTTAGGTCAGTGAGCTTCGAGCTCAAGTCTTGTTTAAAGTCTCAGGTGTCTCGTCAACATGCGTCTGAGTTGTTTTTATCTTACCTTATTTAAAAGGTCTTTTCTCGAATTCTTTTACGTAAGTGTAAGTGATGTAGAAGGGTTTGATTAGATGAAGATCAAACCTTTCTGGGACTCATAGGTAGTTTATATAGGAAAACAGATACACAAAGCTAAGAGTTAAGAGCACGCGTACACAAATAGAGAGATACAAAGAACCATGACAACAATACCAATTGATGATCAATAAATGAAATGGAAAAAATATGAAATAATCCTTAATTTTATAATGTTGTAAGATCACACCACACAAAATTTAAAAATAAAAGGCAACTCTATTTGTATCAAAGCAACACTGTGAACTATCAGTGGACCAGACTGACATGCGGCCGTTTTCAGCTACTCAACTTGACATACTAGAAATCTTTAATCAAACAAAAACTCATGATCCCGTCTATCATATAATTCTTCATGTAGCATCATGTTAGTCTCTTTCCTGTCAAGGATTCTGGAAGAAAAGAGTCTTTATGGAGGAATTGGAGGTGGAAGCACATTGCTCATTGTTGAATTGAGCAAGAGATGAGATGAGATGTGCAAAGAGACTTTGACGTTTGAAAATCCGGTGTGGAGACTTTGGAAAATTCAAGAATCAGTTTGATTTTTGAATTTCGAATTTTTGCAAGTCTCTAATTTTTGAACATCTGAGGACTGCCTGCTTGGCGGTCCTCAGCCAGCCTGCTCACTTGGCCCATAAGTGGCCTGAAGATGGCCCACATGGACCGTTTTCAGGCCACTTATGGGCCAAGCTCATGGCATGTTGACAAGGCCACCAATGGACGGCCCAATGGGCCAGATTGGGCCAATTTATGGGCCAGACCGTTCTGAGACGCTCTTGGACAATAATCCAGCATGAAACCCTCCCGTGGTGTAGAACATCACGTTCTGTAAGTGTCCCAAGAGTCATGCAAATTCAAATGTCCATAACAAGGTGATCTATTTTATCTTTCCAACCCAACTTACCTGGCAAGGTGAGAGACTTTGTTAATCAGGTTGTCAACATAGTTTGAGGGCCAGCAGATCAGATTATATAAAGAGGAAGGATAGGCTTCTACTCGTAATCAAAATGTGTGGGGAGATTTCTCTGCAGTCATGCACATTCAACAAAGTACCTAAATATGACAAGTAAAGCTGTTCTTAGATGCTTGAAACGGGGTCAAATAGTATTGCTGCAGTGCCAGGACAGGTTTAAGTTTGCTTTGGAAGATTTAAAGACAATGGGTTTGGAAAGAGCTTCACATATTGATAGAAGTTTTCAGTGTTTGAGACGTGAGATGATTTTCATATGTTTTCTAAATACATACACACAGAGTATGTCCAATACCGCCTACACAACGTGCTTGATTTTTTGTCCAAAGATAAATTACTTGTCCATACCCCCTTTCAACGATCTCTCGATTGATTCAAATTGGATTTGTTTACCAGTTTCCATCCATTTATCTGCGTTTTGATTCTTGGCATAATCAAGTGGAAGATAACCAGCACGCTGAACCCAGAAATTTCATCTTCAGTTTCAAATCTTGAGCAAAATTGGATCAGAAGTAGAAGAAGAGATGGATTGACTCACAATTTTACTACGCTCGGCCGTGTTGACTCCCTGTTCACTGTCTCTTTTTTTGACCTGCTCCCAATTGACCATTTCACTGCAAGTACAGATGATATTTCATTAGAGATTATCTTTGTCAGATTGAATCTTGATATCTTAGGCTTGACTCACGGTTTTGTATAGGACATCATCAAGCTTGGAGGACCTAAGGGTAGATCAGGATGACGATCTACATTCCTGAATAATCAGAGTTGATCAAATTACAGAGTTTGAGCTATCGAAAACCAATCATGTCTTATGTAAGTAAGCATGAAAGTGTGAGACGAACCAAGTATGGATGACTTTTCCAAAAGTTTGATGAACTGCCATCATCATTCCTCTCTCTTCTTCCTCTGGGACAGCCCCCTCACGTCCAGCAACATGCTACAAGAAGGAATTGTATGAGGTCTTGTCTCGTCTTTAGAAGTTTGGATTTTCGACCTTTGGAAATTGTATGACGGACCATCTGCATCAAGACTCCACTCTCGACTTCGTACTTGTGACTGTGCCAATATACTTTCTCTTCCTCGGGAAGTGAGTTAAACTTTTGCTCTGAGATCAGATATTCGATTCCTGAATATGGGCAATTAAGGAGGCGGATGTTAGAGCTGAGGTCTTTAGTTCTTCAGAAAATTACTCACCAATCAATCGCGCATTCGGTTTATCGCTATCATATACGATGCATTGATGAAAGTCACAGGACACACAGGTACAGTAATGATGCGCCTCGATTTGACGGTCTTGTTCATCGGCGACAACGTGAAAAGCACATAGATGTTGATGTATCCTGTATCACTTCCATTGTAAGTATTGATTCCTCTGGTGGAAGGGTAGATTGACTCAACTTGCCCATGGGGCTATCCCTGCGAACCCCAACGCATTATTTGTGGTCCAATGATCGAAATGGAGAAAAAATGGTTTTTCAGCGGCTTGAAGGCCTAGTAACTGGGAATCGAATGGTCAAGACGTATTGAACCCACAGTACAGACCAAGGAGCCATAATTGAACGATAGTGTGGTAATGAGACTGCTTATGAGGTGTTGAAGGGTGTTGAGAAATTATCAATCGCTTTGTCGTTCTTTTGAGATGGAAGCGAGCAGATGAAATCAGGGTTTTCACTCGGGTGAATGGCAATTTATATCAAAAGTATTGCGGACTTAGCGATATTGACTCATGACTATATATCAAGGCTATCCTGTCGGCCGAAATAGCTCAAAAACTTCAGGGGCTTTACTCTTTTCAACAGGCTTGGATTTCAAGCCGCGACTATGAATTTCTGATCTTATCTCCAAGCGGGTTCTCATTGGAGAATAAGTGTTCGGTATCTGACCTGTGGTGGCCAAAATAGCTCATCGACGTCCACCCGGCCTGATATTATATAACAGGTGACGATATGGCTTCATTAAGGGAAACGTACCCGTCACGGAAGCAAAGGCACGGCCGGCAAAAGTGAGATTTGTGCTGTTTGGCTTCAACTTAACAAAGTCCCACGCTCGACACTCGCGAGTAGTCGAGCGAGGGACTTATGCCAAACTTGCACGCAGGCCAGAGAACCCGAAGGCTTGACCAACCCAAGAGCGACAGGACCCTGGAATGCCCCTACCGAGGCGCCTGACGAAAAACGTAGGAATTTTAGCTAAAATTTTGGCGATGTATCTGTCGAAAACGTAGAAATCTGGGAAAATTGACGTCGAGGTGTCTGACCAGAGACGTAGTTCTTGTTGGTCAAGATTTTTACGTATCTGACCCAGAACGTAGCAATTTATTGCGAATTTGAAAAAGAATCCATCCAATTTGAACAAAATTTCTCAGCAAATTTCTGAGCATTGCCGCTTTTAGGTAAACAACACCCAAGGAGTTGAGTGCAGAACATCTAGCCAAACATCTAGCATGTTGTCCTCTGCTGCATCAGGCTATACCCGAGGACTTGCCTGTTTTTGACAGACAGAGCTTGTCAAGCTTGACAAATCTTTTTTCTCTGCTTGCGCCACAGGAGATGGGACTTCCCCCCTGGAAAGCTTCCTAGGAAGCTGAAAACTTATTTTTGCTCACTAAAACCACTATCAATCAACTGTTGATAATCATCGCAAATGTGTCCTACCCCCAAACCTTCTCAAGAGTGCATTGTCATTGACGGCAGTTCAGATAACAAAGAATTTCAGCAACAGAACCCCCCTTCCAATTATGATTTGGACAGTGACATCAGCTTGGAATACCTACCAATCAGCAATGATGAGTCCTCTAGTGAGGAAGAGGATGATATTGAGATATCCGCATCATCCCAGTCTACAGCCATGCCAAAGACGAATTTCAAGAACAAACCAACATCTCAGCCCAGTTCTGATCCACCGACACCAAAGAAAAAACCAGCTCAAAGACAGCAACAGAAGGATGTAGTGGCTGCTTGCCCGCTTTCAACATCTGAAGCTTTGTGTAGTCAATGTGTAGTCACACAAAAAGGGTCAGACAAGGTTTACCAGTGTCACTGCAAGGCGAAGGCAATCACCTTGAAATTGGGACAAATTCAGGCTGCTGAACGGCACTGGGCTTCAGGTATATTAGTTTATCTATTTTCATTCGACACAAATCAATAGGTTGGCAGTATCTAAATAGTTGCGCTTGATTCTGTGGTCAATTGTGCAAAAGTCACAAACATTCTGAAGAAGAAGAAAGGCCTCATGAGTAATTTCTTTGAGACAAAGAAACAACCAATCTCCAAAGGAACTGAGGGAGGTCGGAAGAAGAGTTCCAAGAACTAACTACCATGTGCAGGAATAACCGACAAAACATAGAAGCGCGAAGGAGCCCGGTACAAGATTGTCAATTGCATACGCCATTTGCCTACTCCTTATCATGGATCTCAACATTGCTCAGTTGTTTGCAAAGAGTTGTTCAACACCACCAAGGAAAAGACACTCAGCCACACTCAACACAAGTCTCTCCACCAAGCTCTTGAAGCTGAGTCAAAATGGGTGATCAAACGGCATGGTTTCCTTGGCTCCATTCATTCACCTAAATGTGAAAGACAGATCCATTCTCCTAGTGCCACTGGATCTTCACGCGTGGTCTGCCCACCATGCCTTGGATTGAAGCACAAGCAATCATTAATCTCCGCGATCTGCCGACCGTATGCTAAGAAAGATGATGTCAAATTCATCCCTGATGTATACATGATTGCCGATCAGTTTCAGGCCATCACGCTTCAACACGAGGAAGTACAAAGATTGTCAAAGTCAATCAACCAGTGCACAAAGGAGGGTGATTCAGAGCCTTGGAGTCTGATTGGTACATGCAGAAAGGCCAGCCTCTTCAAAAACCAAGATGTTCTTTGTGGTCTTATGATGGCCGTTGCCAATCGAGCCAAAAGAGAATCTGAAGGGAAAAGCCTTTGTGGAAAGCAAATTGACGTATATCTGGACAACTTCTTGACAACAATTGGTGCAATGAGTCCAAGTGCGCTCAATCTTTTCAACAAACATCTTGCAGGCAAGACGTCTCGAGCAATGCGCTATGATCGCGCCAGAAGTGGGGCTCAGCTGGCAGATGGTCTAGATCCATCCAATTTTGAATTGATTGTGAAGTACCTCAAGGATCTTGGATACAATGGACCTCTGGCTGCTGCTACCGACCAGACAGTATGTGTTTAATCCCTCCGTCACCATCATGGATTCTTAGTTGGGGCAGAGGGCAGAGATCAAGGGTTTAAGGACAAAGAAGAACTCAAAAAACTTGTCAATGACATTGTCTCCAAGAAACAACTGTGTTCAAAAGTAAGTTTCAATTCAACTTCCTTCTTCATCTGCCACCTTGTTGATTTCTCTGTCTAACTTCAGGTCCAAGCATATACAATCCAAGTTCCACTACCAAACATTCCTACTTTTGTGGTAGCATTAATTGCAACCTACAGAAACAAGACAGCAGAAGACATTGTCTCACAACAACACACCTTCATCTTGATGTCTCAAGCGGCTGGTTTGAAAGTGTTATCTCTTGGTTCCAATGGCGCTGCAGAAGAGCTCAAAGCTCAACATGGGTTTTCAAACCTTGCAGAGAAGTTCATTGAATACACGAATGAAAAACTCAAAGTACATGTGAAGATCCCCAGAATAGGTCCTCAGGGTTTACCGGTCATATGTGTTCAGGATCCCAAGCACGGTCAAAAAACAGCAGCTAACCAATTGCTGTTGGGGGCTTGACTCCTATGTTTTGGGAAGTATTATGTCAACATCCAACACCTTGTTACTCTGCTTGAATTGGAAAACTCGCCCTTATTTGCAAAAGACGTTCTCAACAGTGATCAACAGGATGATGGCCGCGCATATCAAACCACCAATCATCACATGTTGAAGGCATCTCTAGCTCAACCAGAATGTACCGGCTTATCTATCTACATCTTTATTCTTGGGGAGCTCTGCAACACCTGGCTAAACAAGATGATTGGTCATGGAGAACAAATCTATTCTGCACGGACAGCCATCTTCTTCTTAAGAAGATGGCAATTGTACATATCCAGCCGTCAAGAAGAGCCAGATCACTTGATGAGTTTATCAAAGAACTTCATATCACATCAGAGTATGAAGATATTTTGTGCAATGGCAGATAGTCTAATAGCACTCATTATCACTCATTGTGAGTGGTATCCAAACTCACCACTCATGCCTTGGAAGCATGGAACCGAGGCTTGTGAGCATATCTTTGGGTGGATGAGGGTGATATGCCCCAATTTTACAGTCCTTGATGCTCAATTAATGATGCCAAAGATTTTTGCTGTCATACACAGTATCATGTCCGGTAAAATGGAAATGCCCCACTCAGAACATATGCACAGTGGTAAGTGTTCTGATACCTTGAATTGTTCTTGTCATCTCTCTGACACTCCAATCTGTCAATCAGGCTATCAACATGCCTTCTCAGATGAGCCTGATGTCTCAGAAACCCCCAATCTTACTTACTTTCTGTCAGATGAAGAGATTTTACGCAAGCTTATGATTGCTCATAGACAAGCAATGAGTCTAGCCAAATTTGCTGGTCTGGCATGCCCCAACAAAACTTTACAGTCTGATCTACCGGACTCTAGCCATCTTAATTCAGCTGATGGCAATGAGTCAGAAGACACTGGCGTCTCTCAAGCGCCATCAAAGACATACGACATGGAATATTGATTTATTCCAGGTGAGAATGATGCTGCGGTGGTTGACGGGGTAGCCCACTTGACTCGTGAGCATCAAGAAGCCGATGCAATATTCGACTCGGTCCCTGATACTCATCAACCAGATGAGTATCAAATTTCTGCCATGAGGATATCAACGTTGCTGAACCCACAATGTGAGTTGGGTCATCTCTTCAACCATTTGGTCTATCAATTGAACTGTTTGAACTTCCAGCCGCTGCAGACATGTTGTTAGCTACCACAACTGTGGTGCACACAACGTCGGAGTCTGCTGCACAAGAAGCACTTGTGGATTTGATAAATTGCAAAGACAAACTAAATGCTGAAGCTATGCTTCGTATTCAAGAATCTCATGATAGCCAGGTCTCCAAAGGCCATGGAAATGAGCGCGCTAAACAAAAGGCTCCGGATTTCACTATCAATCTCACGGCCTGTGAAGCAGGAAAATTGAACCCAAGCATGTGTAGTAAATTAGTGGCAGTTATGATGAAGAACCACGAGGCAGTTTCTTCAGCAACCACTCGATTGCATCGCTGGAATATCACCTCAAAGCTTTGACTAGCTGATGCCATCCGTAACACCTCAACTGTGGACAACTCTCCAGCCAATTTTGATCTCAGTGGCGGTCAAGTGAGTACAGACAACCCTTTGGAACATGGGAAGTTTGTCCTTCTGATAAATAATGCAGTGAGTTGTTTGAAAATGAGATTATATTGTTCTTTCACTATTTCTGATCATCAGGATGATTTGGATATATGCAGAAGTTGTACCTTTCCAATATTTTGATTGTATATCAGCACCTGTCCGGCTCTAGCAATCATGCATGGGTGAAATCAGCTCAAACTTGCAACAGAATTTCATACATATCCACTCAGATTTTATATCTCAACCCCAATTATCCAATTGCAAGCACTTCCGCACCAAAATCACCAAAGAATCAGTGGACTTTTGCTCACCTAGAGGCAGCAAGCATAGTCTACATTTTCAAGCCTTCATGCGGGTCCAACATAGTGGAGTTTGCAGAAGGATGCTTCTCACTACCGCAAGTGATTTGTTGCATGCTTACTGCTTTGAACAAACCTGCATACTTGAATGTGTTTGAAAGAGAACGCATTTGCCCTCTTAGATCTGATAAAAACTCTCGTGGGCAGGCAAAGTGAGAGGGGAAAATCCTTGATTTTTCTCTTTCATTTTGCACCTTTGTTTCCGTTGTACTAGCTTTCATTATTGTTGCTCTGCAAATGCAAAGCATCCAATTGTCCTTTTTATTTATTTGTCACAAAAAAAAACTTCTTGTTAGATTTCCGGAGGTACGTGAAAATCTCTGAAATTTAATCTTACTTCCAGCAATCCCTTCTGGAAAGCAATAGATACGGATAAAAAAATACTGAGCTCTCTTTCATCATTTAAGATTTATAAGAGTAACTCTTGTATATTCCTAGAATAGGATTGTACAAGTCCTTTACACAAATAAATTGCCTTCAGCGTTTGTTGCTGGTATAGAGCATTTAAGCTAAGGTAAGTTTCCTTATAATTCTACGAGATATCGGAATTTAAACATCAATATCTGATTATAAAGATATAAGTGGAATGAAGGTATCTGACCAGGAACGTAGCAATTTGGCCTCCAAAAATGGATGACCAGTGGAGGTATCTGACCCAAATCGTAGCAATCCGGCCCAAAAGAAATGAAATCCGGAGTTTTTCTGCTAAGTTTTGGTCAGATACCTCGGTACAGGCATTCCAGGGTCCTAGAGCGACTACAGAGCAAGGTAGCCGCAGGAATTTCAAAAAGTCAAGCTGAAGTCAAATTTCATATTGTGACTAATTCCACACAACTTTTTCACTCACACGTGAGAGATAGTCTGTACATGTGTATGACACATGGCAACTAGACATTTGCAAATATGTTGAAATACAAACTCTCAACCTCGGCAGCGGAATGGCTTACCCAATAGAATTCTTGGCAGCGGTTACTCGCTCTCACCTTGGCCGTGGAATGACTTAGAGCATCACCACCGGGTCTTGTAAACACCGCGGAGCCCTGTATCACTCGACTAGTAGTCAAATTGAGGGGGGGCAATTTAATCGACTACTAGTCGAGTGCGCCCGCTAACAGCAGCTCTCAGAGAACACCTGTTAAAACCACCCGAATAGAAGTCCCTTGGGCCGCGGGCAATTTTTTGAAAATTAACCCTGTAACATAGCCAAATCCGGCTCAAGACACCCTACAGTCAACACTGTATGTAGCATTGGGTTGGCCCTACCCCGGCACCAATCAGAGGGGCCTGTTGGGCCATTTGGCCTTGCGTGCTCAGCAAACATCACTCACGGTGTTCACAAAATCTAAAAAAAAACGCACATCATGATCTCATCATCGAGTTTAAAAACTGTATGAATCATGGTTTTGAAAAGTTGTATCAAAAATGAGAAGTGTGTTGAAAAAAAGAGGTGTATACATTTGAGGAACCGGCCTTAAAGGAAAGGACACCTTTAAGTTCCATCTTTAAGTTCTTGAAGAGTGTCTTTGAGGTTCAGCAAAGACCAACTTATTTCCATAAGTCTTTATGTATGGAGCCAACATTTATCCCGCTGGTCAAATTTTGTGTCACTGATGAGATAGGAGGCAAAGTCGGATAGCAGAGTCACAGGACGTTTTGTCTCAATCCAAAGTGAGAATGAAAATTACTCATTATGTATAAGTAAGTCACAACAAAGAGGGGAGGGATCTGACATTTTCTGAAATGTTAAAGGCTTTGAATCGCCTTTGATTCAAATGAAACATCTAAATTACAAATGGACTAATTTCAAGTTTAAAAGAAACACATATTTGGAAACAACAGGTTGAGGTACCAGCTTGAACAAAGAACAAAAGATTCATAATTGTTCTAAAGTGTAGCATACATTACTAGTCTGTTGTGAGCCAAGAATGAACAGAGGAAGCTAGATTAGTTGCTGTTCAAGTTGTTTGTGTTACCATTAACATCCCCATCCCCAAGCCTCTCTTCTTCCTCTTCAAAACCAACATCCAATTTTTGCTTGTTATTCTTGCCAAACTTGTACTTGAAAACAAAGCCTGGACTTGGGGTGGGTGACACCGGGCGAATGACAAGGTCGAGATTAACCCGTCAAGCTTTCTCTTCAGTGACAGCAGAATTGGGATGGGTAATCCAGAACTTGTACGCAGGATCAGATGGTTCGTATTGCAACTCAATGCCTTGTTCGGCAAGGCGAGCTTTGCAATTAGACCAAGTCCAAGTTTCTTGAGGCTTGTTTGTAGCTTTTGTAGCTTCTTCTGGAAACAAAAGTTGTGTCAGTCGCTGCACTGGCATTGATAAAAGCATGTACAGACTGATGATCTGGTTCAAGGTGGACTTCAACTTGTCCAATTCTACCCTTGCGCCTTCTGAAACCGTTACAAAAAATTGAAATTAATTGTGATAAAGCACAAATTAAGTAGAAATCACTTACTTGCTTTCTTAGGATGCGCAAGGCCTGAAACTGTCTTACTGGTCAAGAAAGCTTGCATCCTCAAAGTAGTGCTTTCTTGAGTTGGAGACAAATTGATGTCATGATCAACCCATTCCCACAAGCCAGGTGTAGTCAACATGTATTGAAAACAGTGCTTAGAAAGGTGAGTCGAGACAGCTGTGATTGTACATTGAGCTGGGTGAATTTGAGACATGTTGTTTGCCTGATAGCCACAAAAGTGAAACAGCCATCAATAATCAGTGTCACACAAAAAGAATAAAAAAATAAAGAGACATATGTACTTATCTTCTGAATGAAGCTAGCCACAAACTCATCACATTTAACTCTGGAATGCGCGAGGTTGCGGCTTCTTGTGCGGAATCCATTCTCACAGGTTTCCTCATCATTTGATCCGCGGACAATCCTAAGTAATCCTTTATGAGTTGGAAAATTATTGGGTATTTCATCTGGATTAACCCCGTCTTTGTTGATGATGTTGTTCTTGTGTTTGATGCCGTCAATATCACCAATATCAGCAACTTCATATGCCTCACCAGCTTCCCAAAATTGATTTTGCTCGGATTTTGTATAACTTGCCCATGGTTGCTTGACTAGTAGCCTGGAAATAGGAGTAAGAGGACCACCATCTGTGCATAACAAGAACTTGGATGTCAGTCTGAATTCAGTATCAATCCAAGGAATTGAGCTGTACTGACTTTGTCGATAGATATTTGAGACTGCCTTGGTTTTCAAGAAATAGTCGTAGTTTCTTGAAGCCCTAAAGGAGGCACACTTTCCACTGTGAAAAGAAAGATAGATGTCAGTAGTCTAATTGGATTGTTAATAGGATGATGAGCACCTTACATCTTGTTTTAAGCCACATCTTGTGATATTCCAAGATGGATGCACAAGATGGCAAGGAGCTTCTTGGTTGAGTTGTGAAATTCTCTTAATATTTTTTTCTTCTGTAATGATGGTGCCCCACGACCTTGACTACGAGTATGCTGGTCAGCCAGTGGTTGAAGCTGTGAAGTATGCAATTCATATAGTTGAGCTACAGTAATCTCAGCTGGAAGCGTGATATTATTGGGTAGACGTTGGGTTGGTGTTAGAAATTCATCCAAGAGGGCCTTGTTGGTTTTGGTAATTTCCTCTTTGGAGTTAGAATCTTTGGTAGTTGTAGTTTGTGTTGAACTCTTCAATCGAGATGCTGATTTCTTTGTTTGTGATAATTTCTTCTTTCCTGGCTGAGACGCAGTGGAGATTGCTGTTGATTCAGATGATAGGGTAGAGCTTAGATTGGTTGGTACTGATGCACATTGAGGGCGCGGGACTGATACTAGATTATTTTGATTAATATTTACAGGTGAATTGACTTGATTTGGTAAGCTTGAAACTTGCTGAAGCTGATTATTTTGACTTATACTTAGCCAATTATCAATCAATGAAGGTTGTGGAGCTTGATTTTCTTGATTGAAGTCAATAAGTACACGCTGAGACTGTTGAAAATGATTGAATTGATTAATATCTTCTTGATGATGATTTAAAGGCAATAACTCATTATCTAAATTGAGACTGGTATGATGATTTTGATGATATATAAAGCCGTTATGGTTTGTAGTAGGTCTCTGAAGGGGTTGATGGAACAAATCTTTGTAGCTTTTTTCTGAATATGGTTGATGTTTGGGAGGTGCTTGTGGGTTTAAGGCCGCCATAAGTGATTGCTCAATCTGAGCTGGCCTTGAGTTTGAAATCTGTGAATCAAATCCTGAAATGTTAGTTGATTGCATTTGAAATAATAATGATTAGTAATGAAGGTTCTATCTGGTGTGGTGAGTAATTTATAGGAGCAATTAGGAAAAATTTAGAAAAATTTTAGCGCTTTATGAATTTATTCAAAAGTTTCTTTATATCAATATTAATAAATCAATATAATATTATCTTTTATTTCACCATGGTCAAGTGGTAAACAAGCATATTTAATTTTAATTCTAATTTACATAAATACTTTACACTAGACCTTAGGCGGGCCTGCCCGCCCTTAACTCCTATTTCTACAACTGTACCCAACTCAAAGGCAAATTTGAGAGCATACTAAATATAAATTATTTGAATCCAAATGCATTGTATATGCCAATTGAAGAATTCCAGAATGGCCATATGCCATTTACCCGAGCAGGAGCCTGAGCTCCACAAACTCTTACTACTTCACTTCGACCACTAATGCACCTCTTCCTTTGGAAAGATGCCAGGCTAAAGATGCAAGCTTTCCTTGAACCAGAGAGATAGCCAAGTGTAGCAATCCCTTATCTTACACTACCAATGTTATGAACACTCAGACAGCAGAACACAAACCTATGTTTCAAAAATGAGGTACTATACATGTATTTAGGTCAATGGTTGTTAAAATAGGCTCCAATTATGGCATATCCCAATCGGCAGAATGGGAAGTTCGAGACTCAGTCAGATCAGCAATAAGAACTGACAGAGGCTTACATTAGACGACTGATAAAGCAAGAGCTCAAATCATAACAGCAGGGCCAATCGTTAGAGCGAGAACCTTATGATGTACTTCAAGTGAAAGCCACAGAGTGTAGTGCTGAAATATCATAGCTTAATGATGAAAAATTAGACTAAGAATGTTCCTACTACGGCGCCTGTGAGTCACCGCGGTTTTGAGTTTAGCAGACGTTATTGGTGGAACTACAATTTGAATAGAACAGTGGCAAGAACACTGGAATTATCCACTTCATCTTTCCAAGATTTCAAGATATAGTCCAGAGGACTTATGCATAATCATAGTTTTTCATCACAACAACCGTTAAGGATATTTTCCACCTCTTCCAACGACAAACTAAATTCGCTGATTACACTGACTTCGCAAACCGCAGCGTGAGGTAAGCCACGCTTTTGATATTCCAACGTAAATATTTGACCCTGAGCTAAGAATGACATTGATGTATCAGTATCAGTCTAACTATAACATCATCATGGCCTCACCTTCACCTCTGACCTCCGAGCCATCGAACGCCAAAACTGAGACTATGCAGTAGGCGTCCGCTGTGTTCACTCTATAAAAACAATAAGCTACGTTATGGTGCATCTCAATTTCCACATAGTTGGTGTTCTTGAGTTTGAGTGTGAGGTTGCTATGAATCCCTACAAATAGTTTAAAGGATGAGCGTAGTTACGTTAGATCAAGTAATAAGTCTCTTTACCCTGCGTAAATTTGGGATATAAGAGTTTATAAAACTCCAACGTTTCATCCTCAATGTTGAAATGCTCATGTTGAGGATTGATTGATCTTGACATTTAGAAACGATGACCAATGCAGAGGATTCAAGTATTTAGCAGAAATAGAAGTGGAAATTGGGATCCCCCTCAAAGGATAATTGGTACTTAAGTACGATCGCAAACACTCTTGGTACCTCTCCTGTGGACAGACTGATCAGAATCACCAATGTTACTATTCAATGGATGGCATAAGGCCCGCTAGATCCATCCCTGCATATCTTTGAGTTGGATGAGGTAGCGCGAGCTCTCGTGAGACTATAGATGGTGTTCTGCTTGGAGGTAGATTGAACTTCAACTCAGTAAAGGCGGTGATTCCGTAGTCTTGCACCTTAGCGCTTTTTAGCCTGACAATCCGCATAAGGCATGCAGAGAGAGATATGTTCAGGGTAAAGTGTTATATTAAACTTATGTATAAATCAACCATCAACACCCCTTCCATACCGCAGGGGACTAATTTAGCCTAGCGCATAAGAATTTGGACCAGCGCATTTCAAGTATATCCCTTTGAAATTATTGTGGCAGGGGATGTGCCATTGACTCAACACAGAACTCAGACCTAATGACCAGTTGGAAGAGTTACTATGGCAGGTATACGAATTGGGAATGAACTTAAGAATAAGTTTTTCGCAAAAAGTCACCTTGACCGTAGGCAGATGCATTCTGTTGATCCTTTAACAATGATACATCCACTCATGCCAATTTCCATAATCTATAAGAGCAGTAAACATCTAAGTATTTCAAAGTTAAAGAGTTTAAGATCAGAAGCGCACTCGCAGCGTCGCCGCGTACATACAAATGCTTCAGAAGTATCACTGGAACCACAAAACAATGGAGCTAATAAATGATTGATCAAATGATGAAGGCTCAACCCCAAGGAATACAACTTGACTATCTAAGATATCACCTTTAGACTGATGCCTAACATGATCTATGCCTATAGATATGTAGGAAGACACTTGATCAGTTGCATTGTAAGCTTATTGGAGATAGGCACAAAGTTGAGGTGTAGTTGAATCTATACTGTGGGAGGGGCCAACTTACTTAAGGGTACACATTGATATATCAATCATTTAGCACCTGTCGGCAAATGATGTTTGGAGTACTCGCGGTAGTGAATGCTGTCGCTAGAGCTATGCGCAAATTGTCCACATCCTTACACCGCGAGAGGGCTATGTAAAGTTGTCCATGGGCAAATACAGGCGATGCAAGAAAGACGCCGACTTTATCCAGAGTTTGTCCTTGCGCCTTGTTGATGGTGAGGCAAAAAGCGGATGTCACAGGAAATTGTCGACGTGAAAAGGGGATTGGTTGTGCAACGGAGCCTCTATGAATGATCTTCATTCTGGGCATTGCTATCACAGTATCTGCCTTAGGCCCTGTGATGATTCTACATCGAAGAATTTGCGACGTGACACTGAGGACCAAAAGCCAAGTGCCATTACATAATCCGCAAGCCAGGCTCAGGTTCCGTATCAACGTAACCGGCTGTCCAACCTTTAAGCGGAGACGATGTTCATGAAATCCATGGAAGTCTATTGAGTTGCACATCTCGGTTGAAATTGGATCATGGAAATCTTGGTCAGCTTCGTCAATTGAAGAAGAAATGAAAGGGTCCCCTGGAATTTGTTCCAACATATGCCTATTTATATCCTCCACTGTTATGTTAAGCGGAGTGATTACACATCTGGCTGCATAATACTCAGCCAGCTGGCTCCATCCAGAGGAAGATATAACGTGGACGAAGTCGTCGTAGACCCACTTTAATAGGCGTTGCGGGATAGGTGTGAAAGCTGGTAACAAGTCCACCTTCATGTGTTGTAGGTCGATTACGGCTCGATTGGACTTTTGAAGAGAGCCATCGCCCAGCGCTAATAACCAGCTTGCGTAATCATTTAACCTGTCAAAAATTATCCCTTCGGCATTACAAAGTCTAAGGTTGGATTTCAACTTGAATGAGCGGACTAAGGACCACAAGACGGAACCTTTAAAGGAGGCCTTCTTTTGGTCAGCTAAGGATCCTCCTGGGACTATAGGTAGTATCTGCCGAAAGTCGCCAGCAAAAATAATACTTTTTCCACCAAAAGGAGCATTGCTGCCTAGTATATGTTGCAGACTCTGGTTCACCGCTTCAACACAATGCTTGTGCTGCATTGAAATCTCATCCCAAACAACTACCGGAGCTTCAATGATAGCTTTACTTCTGTTGTCGCGCCCATTCAGATTGCAGGTAGAGTCTTTGTTAATATCTAACGGAAGTCTGAACGCTGAATGCGCAGTCATACCATCCAAAAGCAGTATAGCTGAGACCCCTGATGAAGAAACCGCCAAAGGTCGTCCTTTACGTGCATTGAAATAATGTAATATAGTGTTTAACGTGTAAGTCTTCCCCGTACCACCAGGACCATCTAAATATGCTATTGTTTGTAGTTGAGCTTCTTCTCTAGATTGTACATAATCTAGAAGTGCTTTTTGATGAATATTCATATTTCTTTCTTGTCTTTCAAAAATCTTTGAACTAATCTCTGGTGTCGTTGCCGGGAGATTTCCTGCAGAGGCGGCTTGAGTATCCAATTTCTGGTGGATCGTATCCATTAAGGCTTGAATAAGTCCACAAGAGGCAAACGGCACGCCCATGTCCTCAACTAAATCGCTGAACAATTTCATAGCATAAGCAAATATTACATCCTGAGCCACAGGGACGCGTTAACCAAGTTTTGAAAGTTTTCTCTCGCAATCCTCAGCCATAACATCACGGAATTGCAACCATAAGGAATCCGGCCCAGCGACGCCACCATATACGACGATGAGCGCCAATAAAACACACATTTGATGTGACGTTGCCCATATCGCCGCGTCATGCATAGCTTGCTCGTGATGGCGGTCGGACTCTAGAAGCCCCAGCCTCTGGGCTGCGTCGCGAAAGCTATCACAGATGTAACCATTGACGGTCCGTAGATCTCGAAAGGATCTAGGTCCCTTCACATGACATAGCAATAGGCGTAAGTAGTACCGTTCTCCTTTGGAAAGGTTAACATAGTGCAGCCGTCCAATCGAGTGAATATCGGCAATGCGCGGTCGGAATTTCCCCTTGGTGTAGGTAAAGTATTGAGGCGTTTCAACATATAATAAGTCTCTTGCATAGACTTTAAACTTATGATTGTAGACATTATCATTACAGATGCAAAAGAATTCAGTCAGAGTTGAGCTTGGAGGAGGGCGGAGGCGCAATCTACGTTGTGCTTCTTGTGCGTCAATAAAATAAATTAGTTGTTTGTCCTCAAGATGGACTTGGAGTTTCAGGACAGCCGGAGAATGAGAATTCATTGTCAACTTAAGCGAACGCATCACAGCTACATATGTACATTTGAATTTTCATCAATTTACTCTTTAAATGATCAGCGTGAATGTCTTACCATCCGGCGCACTTATATGTCGGTAGGTTTGATAATCTTTGATCTCATTGTGGATCGGAGTTTCTGTTGGAAAATTCAATGAATAATGGAATAGGTAAAAAAGAAACGTGAGAGCCTTACGCACCACCTGCAGAATCAATCGAATCTTGCTCAGCCTCCAGCTGCACTCTTGTTTTATTGGTACCTTTTGTTAAATACTTATAAAGATATTGGATAGGCTTAGTCCCCACTGGAATTTCGACGTTGATGTGACATTCCAGAAGAAGCATCAAGTATCTATTATAAGGCACGACATGGCCATTGTGGTATATAGTATTCTTTTTACAAATTGTCTTCCCATCGTCCGGACGTCGATAAGTATGAAAAGAATCATTGGATAGAGAAGACTCTTCGGCGAACTTCTTAGGATATTGTAATTTGCATCGGCCATCAAGAAAGCAGGCCATGCCATCGCAACATGGCCCGTGGAGCATAGAGTCGGAAACCAGCTTATATAGAGTTGGTTCTTCGACTGGATCGGGAATAGCTGCAGTTACCAATAAATCGATGTGATCTTGAGTCCTTGGTCTTGAAGATTCTTCAAGGATGATGAGGATGTGTGCATGAGGGAGGCCTCTCTTTTGAAACTCGACGACCATCAAATGCGATACTACTACACCCAGTCTCCGATTATCGACAATCTCCCTTAGTAAAGTCGCTAATTTCAGATCAAAGACCCGAGCAACAAGGTCAGGACGGTCTTCCCAGACCTTGCCGTACTTGAGATTATCTTGAATTTCCGGCCATTGGGAGTTTGTAGTCATAGTGATAAAGAGACTCGGATTGCCGAAATGGCGTACCAATGCCATAGCATCGTGGTAGAGCTCATTCATATGTCGAGGTCCGGGTTTAAAGCTTGAAGGGAGGATGAATTGGCGCCCAGTGGGGTTATTGTGTCTATCGAAGGCCTCCGTGATACCTTTATAGAGGTCAGCTTTGATCTTCCGTTGATTATTCTTGAAGAATCTTATTCTGTCTTTCTCAACACAAAGATACAAGTCTACCACAAAATGCTGAGTGAGTCTACGGCCGTGGAGATATGGAAGAAAGTAATTATTCCTGTCAAATAGTAAATAGGCTCCCCACTCGAGGCTGGTTACGGTATAGTACTCTCGTTTGCCTGTAAGCAGATATTCAAGTTAACATTGTATTAAATCTGTGAGAGGAAGAAAACTCACGACCCAAATTAGTACCGGCGGTGGGAGATACATAGTTCTCGTCCCATTGCTGAGAGCCATATGGCATCAATAGAGGATATCGAAGAGAGAAATATGCGGTATGAAGATCAGTGATAGGTTTCAATGCGCTGCCGTGGCAGTGCATGATGAGTTGTCTAGGTCTACCATCTATGGTATCAGTCTCTTCAACAAGAGCAGCGACTTCATTCATGTTGGGCCTATTGTAAGTTCGAGATTCTCGGGGACCTGGGGGTAGTGTCTTGAGCATTATGCATTTCGCGCTCCCAGGAGGGAGGATGTTAGCGGCCATCTTGAAGTATTTAGCATAGACATTGACGTCGTTCATCAAGTCCTGCAACTTCCGTAACGTACGCCTAGAGATGAGATCTCTACTTTTACCGCCAGGTCCATTTCGAGTATGATAAAGCATTTGTTTATTTAGCTCGTCCTGACCGCCATCACCAAGGAAAAAGATTTGTGCAAAGGCAGGACGGTTTAAGTTATCTGGATACATGGAGCCGATAAGGTGCTTAAATTCCCCGGACATTTGAAAGGTATGTGCTCCGTGAGCGCCAGTGATGCTTTTGTCGACGTCGATGCACATGGAGGCGAAGGCAAGAGCATTATTGTATTGGATGACGTTAGCTTGAAATTCGCGGGATTCTGAAAGAAAGCTCATCGCTCAAATACTCCGGACTGCAGTTGGTGGAATTAAAGATTAATATCTCACCTGCATCATTAGACGTAAACAAATGGTGTAAATAAGCCGGAATGGGGTCTCCATCGAAGTCTGCTACTGGTAAGGTCACATCGCCCTTTTGGCAACAATTCGTGTATGTATCAATGTTGTTTTTAATATCTTTCTTTGTTCTCTCTTGACCCCACCTGAATGCATGACAATATTGACACTCGCGATCTTGAGGTCCGAGTTAATGGGGGAGTGAACCAGTAAAGCGGTTTTGAAGGGCCCGTTCATTATTGTCTGCTGAGCTTCAAACTGCTAGACCGACGTGGTGCGACATAGCAGAAGGGCCGGTTCAATGAGGAGGTGGGTCTTTGAAAGGAGGTAGGATGCGTTTAGCTGATTGAATGAAGTTGAGAGTTTATAAGCTTCTAAGCAATGGAGAAGATCTCATAGCATTAAATCAATAGAATATTCAAAGTCTTCGACTGAAAGTGCAGTCTGTCACTTCGACTTTGACCTATTTAGGAGCTTATTTACACAGATAAGGTATATCGCAAGGCTAGTCAGCCATGTAACTAAACCTGCGCCATTGGCTCGGCTTAAGGTGATTTGATTACAATATAAAACTCGCAAACACATTTTGATACAAAATTATATTGGAAGTCAGAGAGGAAGAAGGGCAAGCTGAACAGACGTGTTGATGGGTAACAAGCGGTGTTATAAGATGATAACTTCAATTTTGGCATGGAGTGAAATGGATATATTGATCCATATTTCATCATGCCAGTCGGGGAAAGCGACCTTCTTCACTTGGCTTTTAGGTGGAGGGTCTAGATATGATTCTGAGGAGAGGCGTTAGTGAGGTCCAACTGTAGAACGTGCAGGTGACACACCTTCAATGTACATAACAATGTAAGGGCCTATAACCCAATCAGGAACTGAGTGCTCGGTGAGGCTAAGATTGAGCCAGCGTACAAAGCCAAACCCAGGCACCGAGCAGCTACGATAATTTTGCTGCAAGAACATGAGTGGTGCGTAGGATTATGTATAATGGGGAGCTTAACTTGAGTGGTTAATATTGTTGAAGTAGTGAGGATTGAAGATCAAGAATACAAATATTAAAGGCGCAGATTAGGCGTTAGAGGTGACATCTGCCCAAGATAACCAGCGAATGAATATTGGAAAGAAGGGGATGTAAAGGTAGAGAGGGGTCAAATATAAATTTTACATGAGGGATTACGCCCATTTGGGAGGAGTGTTTAGATATATTAGGCAAAAGGAAAGTGTCTCACAAACGCAATTCTATACTCAGTTGATATAGATACAGCGTTGACGTACTGCATACACTGTTATAGGTTGATCAAAATGACGTTAATGGCAATTAGAATTCATATGTGAGTGCCGATTCTCTAGAAGTCCAAATAAGGAAAGAAGCGGTAGTTTAAGTTTACGTGAGGTAAGGCTGAAAACACACTGTGTATGTTGAAGATGCAGGGTGAGAGCCTTACATTGCTGGTTTAAGTAACATGTTTATACAACAGCAAGATCTCATAGGTTAGCTTAAATGTAGCTACAAGATATGGAATGTCCAACGGATATTCAATTAGAAATTAATTATAGATAGATTTATATCCTAAGGATAGGTACAAGACATCAGCCTTCTTGGAAGTTTGATGCCAAGGACATCATCTACTGGGAAGGCAAAGGGAGATGGTCGACGTTGGAGAAGATAGATTACAACAATGGGCCTGAGAGGAAACAACATCATCCCAATTTAGATCAGTGTGAAAAAGAAAGACAATTGAGGCATATAGATGAAAAAAAGTGAAGAAGATCGTAATGTAGAGAGTCACATTGAAGGTGTAAAGTAAGGATTTAAGAGACATTTACAGTGGAGTAGGTGGTCGAGTTACCTGGAAACATGAAACGTTGTCCAGGTATAAGGGTGTTTGAGAGACTTAGGGCGGTGAGGACGGTATATCTTCCGGATGAGGAGATAGTTGCGTAGCTCACAATTGTTATCTCTTAAATTGGAGATCCAAGATTCATTTTTTTTTAAAAAAAACTACGTTGGAGTGGATCGGTCGCCATCGGGGGATAAGGTGATTTCTTCAGCGATAACTTTTGACCGTTTGGCGGGAAGTCGTGGAGTCGGTGATTTAGGCATAGTCCTACCTTTACCTTTTGCGGGAGAGGCGGTGGGACTGGCCTCCGCCTGATCAATTGCAGCTGTCTTAGATTTTGGTAGACCGCGACGCCTCCCTGTAGACGTAGAGACACCTGGGCTTTCTTGAGGAGATTCTTGATGCTCAGTGGGTGTGGTGACTGAGGCTCCAGTGGGCGTGCCAGTGAAAGCACTATGAAGGAGTCAGTCAGATTTGGATGGAGTGGAGTGCAGAGGCTTACATTTTTCCACAGCTACGGCCACCCGGAGTGGTCAGCAAAGAAATGGGCAGCGTGCCAGCGGAAGCGAAGTTGCTTTCCGGACCTGACATAATATTGACTCCAGTGATCTACGTAAAACGTGAGGCAGGTCAGTAACATATATAGATATAGAAAGGGAATACTTACATCCACAATCCAACTATGCGTCGACGGAGTCCAGCCGACGATGTTGCCGGTAAGGACAACTTCCCGGGCAGGTACGAGTAAGATTTGAAGCTTCTCCATTAATTTAGACCAATTGCAACGATACTGGACTTCAAATGTCTCTTGACTACGAGTCTACATGATTTTCGATGACGTATCAGAAGACATAATGGACACAGGCGGGAATAGGGAGCTGGACATACTGCAGGATTGTAATCACTGTGTTTAGGGACGACAGTCACGTTATCTTTGCCAGGGCTAACAGTTTCAACCGTTCGCGAGATAATCAGACCAACACCGGTGACAGAGGTAGTATTGGCAAGGCCACCTGGAAGAGCATCTGATGTATTAACAAGTACATGGTGATCCGGTTCAAAGTAGAAGTTCTGTGTATGTTCAGTATTAAAGGCGAGAAGGCGGCCTTTGAGGTAGTAGGAGTGTGCTGCCTCCAGCTGAGTCTCAGGACCAACGTACGCGGTTGCGTTGATGACCCACTCAACTATATCAGAAGTTTCTTGACTGAGGGTAGCAATAGCGATTTGGTAGATACGGCGCCCCTATTGATCAGCGTTATCGGTCTTGAGCTGTAAAAAGACATCCAGAATCAACATCAAGGCAAGTGTTGAGGTTAGAATTGAGGACTTTAGACAGACCTTAACCAATATATCAAATATGCCGGAAATGATGAATGGGTGGTTGCGCTTTTTAGGCTGATTGGATCCAGACTGCGGAAGACGGTTAGGGTAATAAGGGGTAGATTTGTAATCGGACATAATGGGGGGCGGGTTGAATGCTGAGTTCAGGGGCTCTATTCGTAAAATACGAACAGAGTTGAAAGGTAACTTATGGAGAGATAGGAAATAAAAGACGCCCTAGAAGGAATAATTGGAACCAGAATGGCTTAGCGGAGACGGTTAAATAGTGAATTTGATGAGTTGATTATGGCTAGATTCATAAGAATGATGGAAGATAAAATGGTTGAACGCTGTGGTGATTAATTTATAGCCGTGATTAGGAAAAAAAATTAAAACTTTTTTTTAGTGCTTTAAAAATTTATTTAAAAGTTTCTTTATATCAATATTAATAAATCAATATAATATTATCTTTATATTCACCGTGGTCAAGTGGTAAACAAGCTTAATAATTTTAATTTTAATTTATATAATACTTTACAAATCAAGAAAGAAGAAAATTTAAAAAAAAAATTCAATTGATTACTAAAATGAGGGATTTACAAAGAAGATCTTAAGAATAAATTAAAGTTGATCATAAGAAGAAAGAACAGAAGAGTTGAATCAATTAAAGAGGAATGATTGAAGCGAAATGACGTCAAAAGTGGTAAAATGGTTGAAATTTAGGTTTTTCAGAGTCAATAAAAATATTTATAAAGAAAGTGATGACGGGAATGGATTCTTTGGATGATTTTAGGTAGGGTTTGATAAGAGCAAAAGGTGGCCAACCTTAGAGAGAAGTGGTGAAAATTAGGGAAAGAGGATGAGAATGGAGGATTTTGAACATTTCGAACGCGGCTTTAAAATTCAAAACCGTCCGATTTGATGGGTTTTCAACGTGTAATAACTTACAAAATAAGGTTTTCTCATTATTTACAACTCAATAACTCCATCATTACTCATCAGAAGGTGGGATTGTGGCGTATAGTCTTGGATGGTAAACAGAGATCTATTCAATGCACTTTAGTAATCAAAAATTGAACAAGATTTGAAGAAGTTAGTAATTTTAAAAATGAGTTATGGCTTATTTAGAGTCAAAAGAAGATCAAATTAATAATCATGAAGGCTTACTATAAATAATTATGATGTAATAAAGATGAAAGAAAGCAAGATTGATCATAAGAAGAGGCTATGACGTGGATGAATGAATATTGAAGTGATAAAGAAGAGGTAATGAGGCTGTTTACTGTGTATTTCTTTTGAGGAAAAGGTTATATATAGCTGTGGTTTGATTGTAAAGGGTTTTCTTTCCTCTTTTCCTTATCTTCTACGTGGCTATTATTTTGTTTATCATTATAAACTTATTTTAGTAGTATCAGATCACTTAAATACGCCCTTTATCAAAGTTATAAAGAGAAATTTACTTTAAAAGAATTGTATTGTAAGAACTCAAAAGTCATTGGGAATAATACTAATAAAGTATTGAGTTTATTAAATCAATCAAGGCGCTTTTCTCTTACAATTAAAAATAATATTTCTTTTATTTACTTATCAGTACTCCATCAATAAATTCTTATTGATTGGTTTTAGAAGAGCAGTCTTAGACAGCTTCTACTAATTATAATAGTAGATTATCCTCTTCACGTGTTGTATAACCCTTGTTGGGTTATAAATACTACAACGCAGGGCAGCGCTGAGGAACATATACGTAGGAATTGTGTAGATAGAAGGCGACGTGGTTAAATTCAAGCAGCCTTGAATTTGGGTAGCCAATATTATCGGTTGCATAATTTGCTTAGAGTGGGAGGTTTATCATCAAGGGGCGATGAAGGACATAATGGAAAGCCAGCGGGAAGGGTAGGCAGTGCAAGCCCACGCTCATTGGTAGGCTGATTGACTGCCAATGATGGCTGCGAGTGTTGCAAGTAGCGGCTTTGGAATATGAGCCTTAATTGTTAAGGGGGAAAGGGTGTAAAAAGGGGTAGGGTAACGTTTTACGGGATTAGAGTGTAAAGGGTCCGACCGGCCTGCTTAGTGAAGACCGTAAATATGATGTTTTAGGTAATAGATTTATGTATAGAGTGGAGGCTGTCAAATAGTTTACCAATAAGGAGAGAATGTTAGGTATAACTGTTGAGAGAGCATGAAATTGTGAACAATGAGGTAAGAGATTTTAAACTCATCATGAATGAAACAATTTCATATGGAGTAAGAGATACACAGAAAGAGAATTAAAGAAACTAATAAAAGGGAGCTTGAGGGTGATGGGCACAACATGCATTAGGGAAGGTTGGGACCGAGGGACAGATTGAAGGGGGAAAGAGGCAAAGAGGTAAAATGTAGGATAAGTATTAAGATTGAGAAGAGACGTCGGGAAGTTAGGTATATGCAGAAAGTGAAGAGGGGTGGAATGTAGAGATCTAAGATTATCGCTGTGAGGGCCTTCATTGACTTAGGACCGGAGAAGGATAGGGACGTAAAATAGTTTAAGGTAGATGCGGTAGAGTAATAGGCTTAAAAGGAATGCGTGCAAGATGGAATTCAACATGTGTAACGGAAACGGTAATAATGGATACGGGAATGAGCAAAGCGTAAGGCTGAATTGGAAAATTCAAACATATAATGAATTTCAAAAGTTGCCGCAATTAGAAGAGAACATATGGCATTCACAACTATAGACGGATTGAGAATATTGATATGATGAAGATAGTTATAAGTCAGAAGCGGAAAAATTATAAATAGGGGAGAATTGTTTATTTGAAGGTGTTGAATCGTGCAAACCTTGACGGCAAATCAGGCTTTGGAAAGATTCCTGGGGGCTGAACAACAAGGTTGTAGCATTTATGTAGCGTTTATGAATGTGAATAGTTGAAGGCCTCGTGTCAAGCGGAACCTCAGTTTTTATGATCTTAAGCTCAGGCTGTATCATAAATGCTGAGATTTTTTGCTTGAGGCGGGGTTTTACTAATTTACATTTATTTAATCAAGAAAGAAGAAAATTTAAAAATTCAATTGATTACTAAAATGAGGGATTTAAGAAGAAGATCTTAAGAATGAACTAAGTTGATCATAAGAAGAGAAGAATAGAAGAGTAGGTTTAATTAAAGAAGAATGATTGAAGAGAAATGACATAAAATGTGGTAAAATGAATGAAATTTAGGTTTTTTAGAGTTAGTAAAAGTGTTCATAAAAGATGTGATGACGGAAATGGATTCTTCAGATAATTTGAGATAAGGTTTGATAAGAGCAGAAGGTGGCTTACCTTAGAGAGAAGTGGTGTAAATCAAGGAATAAGAATGAGAACAGAGTATTTCAAACTTCAAACTTCAAACTTTGAACATTTTGAACATGGCTTCAAATTCAAAACCGTCCGACTTGGCCAAAATTGGAGTTTTTTTTATTAGTAATACATATCAAAACTTAACCAAATTGGCTGAAAAATGGCTCAATCAATGCAGAATCTAGAGGTTAATAACGTACAAATCTCACTTTAACCATATCAAGATAAATAAAAAACTTTCATAAGGAGGAACTATTGAAAATATGAAATTCAAGAATGAAAATCAGCGCATATGTAATAATGATAAACTGGCTGTATCATGGGTTTTGGCTTTGGTATTCATATGTAATATGGGTTTTCAACGTGTAATAATCTTCAAATTAAGGTTTTCTCAATGTTTACACATCAATAACTTCATCATTACTCATCAGAAAATGGGATTGTGGCATATGGTCTTGGTTGGTAAAGAGAGCACTATTCAATGCACTTTAGTAATCAAAAATTGGACAAGATTGAAAGAAGTTAGTAATTTTGAAAATCAGTTTTGGCTTATTTAGAATCAAAAGAAGATCAAATTAATAATCATAAAGGCTTACTATAAGTAATTATGGTATTATAAGAATGAAAGACTGCAAGATTGATCATAAGACAAGGTTATGACGTGGTTGAATGTATATTGAAGTGGTAAAGAAGAGGTAATGAGGCTGTTTACCATGTATTTCTTTTGAGGAAGAGGTTATATATAGCTGTGGTTTGGTTGTAAAGAGTTTTTTTTCCTCTTTTCCTTATCTTCTACGTGGCTATTATTTTGTTTATCATTATAAACTTATTTTAGTAGTATCAGATCACTTAAATACGCCCTTTATCAAAGTTATAAAGAGAAATTTACTTTAAAAGAATAGTATTGTAAGACTTAAAAGTCATTGGGAATAACACTAATAAATTGTTGAGTTTAATAAATCAATCAAGGCGCTTTTCCTCTTATAATTGAAAGTTATATTTCTCTTGTTCCTTATCAGTACTCCATCAATAAATTCTTATTGATTGGTTTTAGAAGAGCAGTCTTAGACACCTTCTACTATTACAACTGGTAGATTATCCTCTTCACGTGTTGTATAACCCTTGTTGGGTTATAAATACTACACCGGTGGTGGGGATTGATTACTCCAGATTTTTTAAGGTTGTGGTGCGTCTTGGTAATAGAGTTGGTGCAATTTGAAATGTATGAAACTAAATTGAATCTCATTTTTTAAGTTGGATACACAACATGTAAGATAAAACCTGAGGTATCAGGCATACCTCTGGCTAATGATTGATGTGAAAAGCCATGTACTTTGCCTTCTTTGGAGATATGAAAGCCTGAGAGTGAATGAACATCATACTATGTGATAGTCACTCATGCACTTAACATCTTTCAGAGCAGAAACAAGACATCAATATTGATCAATATTGACTATAAGACCATGAATCCACATCAATATTGACTATAAAGACTAAGTGAAAACTAAGTCATAATGTCCTCTGCTTCTACTACATGAACTATAGAAGGCTCACAAGTCTTTGACCCCAACTATGTGGGTTTTGGGAGATAATAAAAGTTTGCCAGAACTAAAAAGCATGAATTAGTCATTCAAGAATTAGTTGGTTAATCTGATGCAACAGATGTGGTGATGATAGAATTGAATATTGCCAGTGTTTTTTACCAGCAATTACATGGTAGATGTTCATATTCTGATTAACAGTTATTGAGAATTTACAATGAGAAGTGTGTCAAAGAGTTATTCAAGTCAAGGGCCAACTTTGAGTGACCAAACTATTGTATCTATCCATTTCAAACATTGTCTACATTTTTAAGTATTGATGGCAAATGATTTCCACATATGTCTTAAATGTGATCTGGTGGTAAATTCAGAAGTCTTGAGGGGAAATTTTGATCTCATCATGATCGACTTCAGCCACCAATTGTAATGGTTGTCAAGAATTGTATCCTTGCAAGGCATCATCAGCAGCCCACACGCTGAGTGGGAGATGTGTGTAGGGTTATAACTTTGTGCAAAAATATCATAAAGATACTATGACACCCCACATATTACCGCACAAAATGAGCCAACTTTCAAGTATCTTGGATTAAAAAAGAAAAAGTTATTGAGAATTGAATTATCTGCATAGTATGAAGAGATTGTGCTGGATGGGGCAGACAAATATGATTATGAAGCGTTCCACAGACATGACAAGCTGCATAAGAATAAAAATTTCACTCCATCTTACTCAAATGAGTGACACAAGGAGTGATGGTGGTAGTGCGCATGTTTTGAGTGAAATCAAGTGAATTTTTTATGACTTCCTGAGTTTTGGTCCAAATGTCTTCATGTATGGCTCATTTTTTCCGCTTATCCTGGGGCTTTAAGAATCTATCATCACATCAGATCTATCCCATGTGTGAAAAACGTTATAAGCACATTTGTTTCTCCCGTTGTGCCCATTTTCCCTATTCTGAGACCCATGGATAAGATCTTCAATAACTTTGTCAATTTCTGTCCAAAGTACTTGAAGATTGGACCATTTTATCCGCTAATATGTGGTCCTTCTGAAAATATCATCTTATGCAGCTTGTAATGTCAGTGGAACTCTTCATAATCATATTTGTCTGCCCCGTCCAGCACAATCTCTTCACACTATGCATATAATTCAATTCTCAATAACTTTTTCTTGTTTGGTCCAAAATACTTGCAAGTTGGCTCATCCTCTCCACTGCTAATGTGCTTGAGTACTATGATATCTCATCTCACTATAGCAGGTATATGATATGCTTAGCAAAAGAAATAACTCTACACAACTTTTCCTGCCCAGCGCGTGGGCTGTTCAGATATGAAATTGAATATAACAATCAATGAGATCCTTTGTTGAAGTTCATGACATATTATATTATTCCCTTGACTCCCATTAACTATGTCTTTTGATCTTGGTATCTCTACATCCAAGACTTAGTGTGGTAATACCTACATACAGCCCTGTGCTTCAGCATGATTTGCTCTCTCATTGAGCTATGTTTCAAGACCTGATAGCTTCACTAATTGGTGCTGTCTGACTAATGAATAAGATTTAAGTAGGTAAGAGCATCCCCAGTGGTCCCCCAATTGTGCAAGGTATGAAACAGACCCCCAATCCTGATTTTTGGATGTAGGGGGCCAAAAAAATTCACCTCGCACAGCAGAGCACCTAGAGTCGGGGGTTATCACTCAATTGAGTGATATGGTATGCTTATACTCAATCACCCCATGACTGTCCCGTCCACCCAGAGAAAAAAAAAATCAATCTAGGATGATATTGCATGTATTGCCAAAGTTTGAAGTTGAATCTGGAGTCGCCGTGTTCTGTATTGGTCACGTTGAAGAACTGGCACGTGATCTCGGGGGCTTGCCTAGACCTCGCAGATGTGGGAGGTCCCTCGCACAATCTGGAGACCCGCGACGTCTCACCCCCGATTCTGCGAGGTCCGCTGGAGCGGTTTTTGGCAATTGGACCCCCCACATTGTCGAGAGCCCACACAATTGGGGGACCGCTGGGGATGCCCTAAGATAGGCTCACTTTGATTTTCACATATGATAAAGGCAAAGATGTCACAAGATGCATTTCTTGTACAATCCAATTTTGCTTTCTCAACAACTTGATCTTCATTTGCATTCAGGTAACAGACAAATCAGAAAAGACATTGAGTGCCTCATAAACATCCTCCTCTTCCATATCAATCTCTTGATCACTTTCATCAGACTCATCATAAATATCAACAACACCACCTGGTTCTAGCTCATTAGGTAATACTTGTTCAGCACCTCGAATATCCATCTGAATATCATCATCTCCCTTGTTCAAGATACTGACAATCCCTGGGTTCAATACAATTGCACAGATTGAGTACATACTTTGTATTCTCTGAACTTGGTTACACCAATCAATTCTGAGATTACCATCGCCATCTCAAGGTGGTGTGCTTTGAAAAACCTTGAGCAAATTTGAATTCCACTCTACTTGCAAATTTAAAACTTTTGCAAGCTTCTCATTGATGATCACTTGTGCAGCTGAAATTTTTCCTGGTCTACTGAGTGAACTTAGAGCCGGATGTTGAACCAAGGGAAGGTCCATTTGAAGTCCCTCATCATCATTTTGGTGTGATTGAAGTTGAGATAAATAGCTATACAGAGACTTGTGCAAGTTGATTGCCCACCTCATTACTCTCCTGACTTCCCAACCTATTTGGCGGATTTCCTCACTAGCCCAATCAAAGTAGGCAATCTACCGCATGCCATACTGTGTGTTGTCATTGATTGCCCAAGGTGCCCGTCCGTTTGTGAACAAGCCATCGTTCCAGAATGAGTGATCGAAGTCAATCTTTAGCAATTCAGGGTAGGTGATGTTTGCTGGTTGAGATCAATGTGGATATGTGATTGAATAGGTACTTAACATCTTCTGATAATTCTCTAGTTTGGTTTTCAATTTAGCTGACTGATTGCGAAGTGTCTTGAGTAAAGGGGTCTTGTTGCTGTAACCTATACATATATGGAGGAATGTTTATCTTCAAAAAAATTTGATTGATAATTCAACGCAAAGAGATCTCATACCAATACTCAAATTCCTTCCATCACGTTGGCTTATATCCAAAGGACGTTTGGGTTTGCAGATTGCCAGAAACTGATTGCAAACCTCTTGTTTAGTGTACCAGATTGTCAAGATCTGGTCTTGTTTGTGAGCTGAAGAGGTATGATGCAATGTCAGTGATGATTTGGTTGAGTGAGAGGAAGAAATGTACCATCCAGATCATTGCAAATCACTTTGGAACTGATTTTTGCACGCTGTTTTTCAATCTTCTTTTTGTATGTATTATGTTCTTGTAACCTAAGAACTGCCTCTTCCACATTTTCTGCATCTTGACCCCTTAAGAAATCAATTTCCTCAGTCTTATGTTGTTCATAGTACCAGTTGAGTTGTGATTGAACTTACCACACTGTTTGAGCCATCTCCTCAAAATATAACAATTGGCCCAGTTCTAATTTTTACTCTTCTTTTATATGGCACCTCTTCTGCTGAGAATTGCGCTCAACAAGCCACTGTTGACGCAGAAATTTGTTGGTGTATCGAATGGTAGGAAAAAGTGAACTTCTTTTGCTCAAGAAGTTGGTAAGAGCAGTTCTATCTTGAAAAGATACTGTGTGAGCATTCTGTAGCCTGCGCAAGAGCCATTTGGCTATGGTGGATTGAATTTGAAGTAAGTAATTGATAAGTAGTTTGGTTTTATTTGTTCTTACATACCTGTTGACGTTAATGTGATCTCCACGTAAAAAGATGTCCTCCAGTGGATGTTGAGTAGTCAATGAAGACGGGTGGAAATACAATTTACAGCCACTAGCAATGACAGAAAAGACCAAAACCTTTCAAGTCCTTCGCCATCGGATAATCCCCAAAAATTATTGAATTGGGGATTGTACATTACTTGACAGGCCCAGTTGTGCACATACGCGTGGAATACGGAGGTGCCATAACTAAGTCGTTGGTTGAGCGTCGCAAGAAAACCTCGCTGATTGTAGAAAAAAATTAGAGACCAATATAAAATGAGTAGAATGGCCAAACTTACCTGTTTGATATGTGCTTCCAATTGACACCCAATATCATACAGCACTCCAACCTTGATTTTAGGTAAATCCATCAATAAATTCTCCAGGATGCTGAGCGGGTAGTACAGCCTATTTCAAGCATTCAGAAGATAACATGAATATCAACTCAGACTATAAGAAATAAACCCAAGTTCCTCACTTTTCACCAGTTTTGTAAATGTTGGCTGATTTGAGGGGTACATCATGTCAACATGTACATCCAAAGTGGCCTGTATCATTGCTTTGCTTCCAAGATGAAGAGTTTCTAACATTGTTTGCTGCAGTGTGAGAGTCAGCACATGCACTCTGGATGCGTCTCAAATCAGTAATTGATAGATTAGTATAATCTGATGAGATTATTATCAAAAGACTCACCTTTATATTTTTGACTTGCGTTTCAGTTGAATTATGTATAGTTTTGTTCTTCTTCATACAAGAGGGCTTGATAAAAATATCAGGGTATTCTTCTTTGGTTGGGTTATCCTTACTAGATTGGGTATAGTGTTGATGTTGAAAATTGCCATCCAAAGCAATTATAACATTTGGCTCTTGAGGTGAACTCTTCTTTTCATTGATAGCTGGACCAAAACAGCGTTGTGGAAATCAGAATGGTCTGATTTTAATTTTAATTTTGTTTCTTTAATTATTTAATATTTTATTTCAAATAATCATTTTATTTATTTATTTATCATTATTTTATTTATTTTGCAATTTATTTATTAAACTATCAGTTTTTTATTTTATATTTACTTTTCACTATTTTTTTATATATAACATTCCTATTTTTAATCATATTTATAACTTAGTTCATTTTTTTATTTTTTATTTTATCATATTTTATTAAATTAGAATTTATTATCAATATATTTTTATTTTATATATATTATCATTTAATCTATTTATTTATTCTTTCAGTCAATTTTTCATTTTTTATAATCTTACTAATTCAATTTTTATTTTATTTATTTATTTTATTTATTCTATTTGTCTTATCACTTTATTTATCTATTTATTCATATATTTTATTTATAACTTTATTTATTTATTTATTTTTTATTTTTTACTTTATCATATTTTATTATTTTAAAATTTATTATCAATATAATTTATTTTAATATATTATTATTTAATTTATTTATTCTTTAAGTTAATTTTTTTTCATTTTTTATAATTTTATTAATTCAATTTTTTATTTTTTTATCTAATCATATTGATTTTATATTTTATTTTTATTTTTATTTTTATTTTTATTTTATTTTTATTTTTATGGGTTATGTGTTATGTGGTAATGAAGGAATTGGAGCAAAAAGTCGAAATTATGGGGTTAAACATGGGTGATTAATCTATTTATGGTTTTGAGGAGTGATACAGTAAATTATGGGTTTTCTGCTATGGGTTTAAATAAGGCTAAATTTCGAAAATTGAAGACTTTGAATAATTGGGGCAGTGGTAAACTGAAATAAGCTTTGGGGTAGAAGATAAGGGAACAATATACTTCAAGGGTACCACAACAAAGTTCAGCACTAACAACATTGAAAATTATAATTCACATTGACAAATTGCAATTTTCGTCATTATGAAATTCGAAAATTACATTCCACAACTGAGAAATTTGAATTTCTGATCATGAAACCTTGAATTAAGGGTACCACAACACTTTTGCAGAGTAGATGTTGGTTGGGGTAGATTCTACTGGCGCATTTTCAACTCAAAATTAACTTTAATCATCAGATCAATTGTCATTAGTGGTAATACAAGTGGTAAACTGGGTAAATTACAATTTCGAATTTTTCCTTCAATTTTCATTTGCTTTTTAAAGGTTCAACCATCAGAGTTAGAGTTTAGCTTTGCTGAGCAAAGTTGTAGAGCGGAAGATTCTCTTTCTTTCTGTCTCTTCAGAATCTTCATATGACTGCTTAATTTATTTTAATTCGAGCTTGAAGGGTAAATGGGCGGAATTTCAGATTTTGTGGTAAACAGCCAAGTTTTAGTGCGAATTGTGTGCTTAAAAATTTGTTAATTATTAATGTGTGTGTAGTGAATGTGTTTATCAAATCTAATTTGGGGATTGATTGATGAGAACTGTGTGTAAAAGCCAGTGGAAGTGGAATTTCGAGTTTGAGGGTGGATTTTTGTAATCTTTCTTTCTTTGTGTGCTCTTATTATTTTTTATATATAAATTGGTATCATTTGTAGGGACTTTTGTCCCCTTTTTAATTAGCAAAAATTATTATTAGAATATAGAAATAAGATTGTATCTTTTGATTATTATTATTCAGGTTAAACAACTAGTGAAAGTTGGAATTTTATAATACTAGACCCTTATTTCTCTTTTAATAATTTCCTGTTGAGTTTGGTACTCATTTGCTCATTGGCATTGGTGCCTGAGTGCGCCTAGAAAGTGTTATTAGTGAAATTATTGTCCTCTTTTAGCCTGGTTTTTATTAATCCAAAGTCTTGTAGGTCTTAAATTTAATTCATAGTAATCAAAGTCCCTTATTGAGAAGAGCATTTCTCTGTTTGAAGTCTTTCATTCACCACTCAAGACTTATTATTGTTCTTTTGTGGTTGTTTTGTCTTTTGTTGTCTTCATACTTCCCCTCCTCAGCTCTGCTTTCAGCCAGTTCTGAAAGAGTTCTACAGCGTGCACATTGGTCTGCCAAAAGCTGAGAATTCAAAATCTTCAGGCCTTCCTTATAGATCTGATTTATACAGAGAATCATACCCCAATACACATTGACTGAATTTGCAAACTGCCTTCTCAAATCTCGAGCGTGAATAAGGGACTGTTGAGTGTTTTTGGGTTTCATAGTATTACTTCTATTGCTTTGTGACTTGAGGAAATTTGAGCAAGGCATTGACAAATCCTGTGCTGGCTACAACAGTCTCGTTCCATAATTGATGATGAAATTGTAAGAGCGGTATTGAAAAAGCGGTTTTGGGAAATTGAGTTGAGCTTCCAATGTACCTGTAGTGTAGAAGCTGTACCAGTTTAGACATACATGAGCAAAAGAGAATTTCCTTCTGAATAATATTTGACTGATCATAGAGGTCGACCATTTGTTTGACAAGTTTGGTATCTGGGCATTGTCAGGTGATATGTACATCGAGGTAAGAGGATTGAGATGTCCAGTTTTTCGTACAATTCTGGCATTCAAGGTAGGTTGCGGTCATATCTGATTCTATGGAGGCCCATTTAAGTTTTTCCAGTCGCCGATCCTCCGCATTCCAATACTCTCGGCTTTCCTGAGCAAATTGGGTACCAGGAATAGGAATGAGAGGAGGATTATTGGTGTCGGGTTGTTCAGGATGAGGGATAAATTGAGCTGCTACTGGATTGTCAATTAAATAATCTTCATTTAAAACTCCATAATTGTTTGTGGGCTGGTCATTTTTTCCACTTGGCCCAATGCCAAGCCCGTCAGAGATGGATTGAGGGATTACAGGTGGTTTTTGAGTTGGAGATCCTGCTTGTCTTTTGTGTGAGGGCCTGGTCCCAATCTCAGCGAGCACATTAGAGTCGCGCTTTGGCTTGCGTGATTGTACCATGAATGGTTGGTTGAAGTGTCTTCAAGGTGGTGAAGGTGATGTAAGATGGAATGCGATTAAGTTGTGATGGATGGTTGGTCAAAGTGAGCAAGCAAGGTGGAATGGCCCAACAGGCCCCTCTGATTGGTGACGGGGTAGGGCCAACCCGATGCTACATACAGTGTTGAATGTAGGGTGTCTTGAGCTGGATTTGGCTATGTTATGGGGTTAATTTTCAAAAAAATCACCCGCAGCCCAAGGGACTTGTATTTGTGTGGTTTTAACAGGTGTTCTCTGAGAGCTGCTGTTAGCGGGCGCACTCGTATGGTGGCTGTGGAGAGCCAAATGAGTCAAAACCCAAAAACCCAAAAATTTCATATGAAACTCCCCTCAAAAGCCCTGTTGAGCCAATCCCGACCCTGAGTCTGTGTTGCCTTGGACCACACTTTGCCCGTCGTCACTCTCAATGTGCGCTCAGTGAACAAGGATTGGAGTTGATCCACAACATTCCATTTTTCATATGATCTATGAAGTGTTTCTTTAACCTCATTGGCATGATATCCTATGGAAGTTACAGTAGTATGAATCTTTTCTTTCAAGCAATTATGGTAGGAAAGCTGAGTTGCACTGGCTGTTTGGAAAACCATTGAAACATATTCATCACAATCCCAAGATAAACTGTAAGGAAGGTGATGATGATGTCTGTGTGAAATTTTCCTGGACAATACTTGTGTTGAAGCTTCTAAAAACTATCATTTGATGGAAGGCAATATGCAATGAAGGGATTTTTTGGTCAGAGGTGACGGGCTAAGAGTCGGGTGAGGCTTGACAGGGCTTTTCAAGGATGTTTCATGTGTTTTTTTTTGCATTTCCAGGTTTTGACTCATTTGGCGCTCTACGGCCACCGTACACTCGACTAGTAGTCAATTGAATTCTCCCCCTCAATTCAACTACTAGTTGAGTGATACAGGGCTCCGCTGTAGAACTCCTACGCTGTGGAGCGTAGGCAGAGCTGTGAGGGGAAGAAACAACCCAAGGGGGATAAACCTCCAAGAGTTGTAACTAAAGTGCTGTTAAGCTGCCCTCAAAAGTACACGAAACCCTTTTTTTTCCAACAATACCACCACCAAAACTAAGCTTCCAACCTTGTAAATCCAATCTACAAGCTTTAGCCCAGTCTTAAGATTCCCCAAAAAGGTCCCGCAATTCAAAAACAGATGTAAACAAGCTGTTTTTTACTATGCTTTTCCAATTAAGGTCCCAAAAAAACTTTCCCGCAGCAAGAGAAAAAAAAATAAAAAAAACCTTGATTTTCCTCCAAAACCTTATTCTCCAACTTCTACCTTTCCCGAGACCACCCTACACGTCCTACTGCCTTCAAAAACCACTTAGTTACACCTGTAACTGCCTAAAACCCACTTAACTACCTAATATTTGAGGTTTCTGACTTAACTGGTCAGAAACTCAAAAATCCGAAAATCAAAAAAAATCAAAAAAAATCCCTTATTTCAAATTTCCCTTATAACACTTTTAATTCACCGTTATAAGGGTTTTAATTCCCTTATAACACCTTTTAAAAGGTAAGTCTTTCCTTCAAGACTTTTTTCTTTCTTTTCTTTTTTCCTTTTCTCTTTCTTTCTCTTCTCTATCCTTTCTCTTCTTCAATATCCTTACTAACTCTTTCTTTTCCCTTTTCACTTTTATTCTTTCTTTTCCTTCTCCTTAGATCCCTACTCAATTTGATTCGACTCGATACCGAGGCCAAAATGAAACAAAAACAAATAAAAAAGAAAAAATCCACACCTATGGTTACAAACGAACGAACGAACAAAAACCCACTCGATTGATTGCTTTTATAGCTTTCCTCAGCCCTAATCAAACCTACTGTAAGTCCTCCTCTTTTGTCTTTCTCATCTTGTTCTTCTGACCTCTTCTGATCTCTTACTCACCCATTTGTTTCATCTTTCATTTTGATTTTATTTTTTTATTTTGTTTGTTCTAGATCTTTTGCTTCGATCCAATTTTGAAATTTCAACTCGCTGTAAATTTTCATTTCCTTTTTTTTCATTTTTGACTTATTGTTTGATTTGTTTGAGTTCAACTAATTCTTTCTTATCTACTTTTCTTGATTTAGGTTGATTAATCAGTGTATCATCTCAATCCTTGTCCAATTAACTGATTGGTTTGATTTTTTTTTCTTTTTCTGATTTCTTAATTTTGCTCTAGATTCTTTAACAAATGGATCGATTCAACTCTTTTCTTGTTCATTTGATTTCATAGTAAGTTCTTGATTTTTAATTTTAGTAATTTGATTTAATCTTCAATTTGAAAGATTCTATTTTAACAATTAGATTTATCATTTGTGTTACTGTTGATTGGTTTTTTTTAGAACAATCAATTCTATTTTCAAGTAAGTGGTAATTCATTTCAATCTTTTCTTTTTGCTTTCATTGTTTTGTTCTTACACAATACTAACTAGCTAAATGTTCTTCTTTCTCTTTTTTTACTATTTATTCAATTTGCTTGCTTGAATCAATCTTTCTAGATTAATCATTAGGTTTTATGATTTGATTTAATCCTTCTGTATTTTAATTTTATTGAAGTTTACTTCATTAATGTTGTATCTTAAATTGAATAAATAAAAGTGATGTATAATGAAATCAATTAAATTGATTTGAGTTGAATAAGAATTGATCCAAGTGAGCTTTGAAAATAAAAGAAAGCCCTAAGACTATGAGTCTTTTGAAATGATCCAATAAATATAATTATGAGTTTTTGAAAGAAAAAAAGTGATTTAAAATTGCTCCCATATAATTTGCTTTCCACACCGCGGTGTCCTACTTGGGCCATGTGTCTTCTTAACTTGAAGTGTTTGATTTTGTCTTTGAACGGGCGTCTGGCACACAGCTTACATGACCAAGGTCCAAAGTTTGGACCAGATGTGCATTGCACAAAGTCTAGAGATGGGAGATTTGAATCATTAATATGGACATGATTGACACAGATGGGACCGTATGGAAGAAACCCTCACGTTTGTTGGAACTGGCTTGAGCCAATGTTACAAAGCGCATGGTATGGTGTCTTGAGTGAATAAGCGTCAATTGCAATAAAAAGACTCTATAGTGAGCAACAGTGATATCGGGCAATGCGAATCTGACCGTCTTTCACGTTTAGGATATTCGTTGAACTTGAGATTCAACTGCCAAACATGTTTTGTTTGGATCTCCAATTGCTTCCATGCATCAGAGGACACTTGATGCGCATGGCACGAGAACGTCCACAACAATGTCTCTTTGACGCTTGTTTTGGGCACATATGGGGTAGGGGGAACCAGCGGCCCATGGTCATGGTCATTCATTGCGTAACCTTCACCTCAGCTCCCTGTGGTGACAATGGATGAGCACAATGGGCTGTAGACCATCGGTGATACTCACGTGCATATCACAAAACCCGTTTTATATGTAGCTAAAACAAGTCAAGGCTTGTGCAGGGGTCGGGTCTGTAAGGGTCCCTGGTTCCACATACATTTCCCTAAAAACCCTTTAGTGGTGTAAGCATACAGTACATTTAGGGTATACAAATATCTTCTGGAGATCTCCAGAAGGGTTTTTCCCAAACACCAGAAGGTTTTTTTTTGGTGTGTTCTGGCATTCTGGCATTCGGCAAATTTGAATGCCCCACACTTCCAGAACACCAGAAGTTACAACCCTTTTGAGGTGTTACATGACCCAACTCCACCAGCCGCGCCCCTCATCCCTGCTCACCTCCGTCATAAATCACATCATCATCACCTACTTCCACTCTCATCACTACCCTATTTATTTCAAATCCACGCGAACACTCCTCCTGCAATGCCTTGAACAAGCCGACGACGACTTCTTAAACGGTCAATCCATCTGGCGATTAATGAAATCAAATTGAAAGGAGATCCAAAGGTAGAAGTTTGAAGAACCATTGCAGGAAACGGTTGTGAATAAAAGTTTGGCGAACCAGAATTCAAGTTGAAGGGAAGGGCAGAGGGGTGAATTTGAAAGGAGAATGGTGTGATGATCAATGTTTCTTGAGGGCTGCTTGGTTGGCTGGAGGTGGGGGTATTGTCGTTGATCACTGGGTCAGGCATGATTGATGTGGGGAGTGGATCGGGTGTAAGTTGGGAGTTACACGGATGCACGTTGTAGTATTTATAACCCAACAAGGGTTATACAACACGTGAAGAGGATAATCTACTATTATAATTAGTAGAAGTTGTCTAAGACTGCTCTTCTAAAACCAATTAATAAGAATTTACTGATGGAGTACTGATAAGTAAATAAAAGAAATATTATTATTAATTATAAGAGAAAAGCGCCTTGATTGATTTAATAAACTCAATACTTTATTAGTATTATTCCCAATGACTTTTGAGTCTTACAATACAATTCTTTTAAAGTAAATTTCTCTTTATAACATTGATAAAGGGCGTATTTAAGTGATCTGATACTACTAAAATAAGTTTATAATGATAAACAAAATAATAGCCACGTAGAAGATAAGGAAAAGAGGGAAGAAAAACTCTTTACAACCAAACTACAACTATATATGGCCTTTTCCTCAAAAGAAATACACAGTAAACAGCCTTATTATCTCTTCTTTATCACTTCAATATTCATTCATCCACGTCATAGCCTCTTCTTATGATCAATCTTGCTTTCTTTCATCTTTATTACATCATAATTATTTATAGTAAGCCTTCATGATTATTAATTTGATCTTCTTTTGACTCTAAATAAGCCATAACTCATTTTTAAAATTACTAACTTCTTCAAATCTTGTTCAATTTTTGATTACTAAAGTGCATTGAACAGATCTCTGTTTACCATCCAAGACTATACGCCACAATCCTACTTTCTGATGAGTAATGATGGAGTTATTGAGTTGTAAATAATGAGAAAACCTTATTTTGTAAGTTATTACATGTTGAAAACCCATATTACATATGAATACAGAAGCCAAAACCCATGATACAGCAAGTTTACCATTATTACATATGCGCTGATTTTCATTCTCGAATTTCATGTTTTCAATTGTTTCTTCTTATAAAAGTTTTTATGCATCTTGATATAGTTAAAGTGAGGTTTGTACATTATAGATCTCTGTTTTCTGCGTCGATTGAGCCATTTTTCGGCCAATTCGGTGAAGATTTGATATGCATTACTAATGAACAACTCCAATTTTGGCCAAATTGGACAGTTTTGAATTTTAAAGCCGCATTTGAAATGTTTGAAATCCTCCATTCTCATCCTCTTTCCCTGATTTTCACCACTTCTCTCTAAGGTAAGCCACCTTTTGCTCTTATCGAACCCTACCTAAAATCATCTAAAGAATCCATTCCCGTCATCACATCTTTTATAAATATTTTTATTAACTCTGAAAAACCTAAATTTCAACCATTTTACCACTTTTGACGTCATTTCTCTTCAATCATTCCTCTTTAATTGATTCAACTCTTCTGTTCTTTCTTCTTATGATCAACTTTAATTTATTCTTAAGATCTTCTTTATAAATCCCTCATTTTAGTAATCAATTGAATTTTTTAATTTTTTTTCTTCTTTCTGGATTTGTAAAGTATTATATCAATTAAAATTAAAATTATTAAGCTTGTTTACCACTTGACCACGGTGAAATCAAAGATAATATTATATTGATTTATTAATATTGATATAAAGAAACTTTTAAATAAATTTTTAAAGCACTAAAAAAAGTTTTAATTTTTTTTCCTAATCACGGCTATAAATTAATCACCACAACGTCGGTCAAGGGGTTTGTTATGAATTGAGTTTTCTCGAATGCCAGAAGGGTTCTGGCGTTTGGGAAAAAACCTTCTGGAAATTTCCAGAAGATATTTGTATACCCTAATTGAACGCTGAAGCACGGGCGCCATCAGTAAATGTTCATGCATCCAAAGCTTGTTCAGCTCCTTTAGAGTCTGCGCAGGTATAGAGTGCGTACACCCTACGCAGCCTGTCTGGTGTTCCCTTCATGAGGGATCAATTGAAATTGTCCAGGTTCTACAATCAGAAGTGGAGAAAAGTAAAAAGTCACACTGTTACTGTGTTTGACACAGCAAAGTTGATACTCAATCACTGAGATTTTTCACACTGACCAGTTCCATTGCATAGATTGATTGAATTTATGTTCCAGTAATTGTAAGCCTATACTCCAGTATTTAATTTCTGCTTCTTGAATATGTTTTATTGGGATGTGTGACATATCTTCATCAGATGTAATAAAACCTTATACAGATGGTATTTTAAGGATGTCAATTTCTTGACTGTGCTCAACCAAATCTATCATTTGACAACATCATGATTTTTTTTACTTCAAACCTTTCTTTACATAGGATTCTTTTCATTGTCCTTCCAGCTTTCTTCATTCATCTTCAGATTTCATACTCAGCTCCCAGTTTCAGAGACCATGGGATCATAAAAGGAAGCACTGAAATCATAGAAGGAAGTCATGAAATCATAAGAGGAAGCCCTGAAATAATAGAAGCAAGCCATGAAATCACACCAGGAAGTGAGATAATAGAAGGAAGCCATGAAATAACAGAAGGAAGCCCTGAAATCACAGAAGAAGAATTCCAAAGTTTTGATTCACCAAGATGGAATGGTGGTTCACATTACACAGGCCTCCCAATGCAAGATACTATTACTCAGGATCCTTCTAGGTATAACATGTTGAAACCATCCACATTAACTCAAACTACAAATTCTTTATTGATGGAAAAGAAAAAGTCTGCCAATGATTGGTTCAGAATCTATTATGTTGGAAATATGGTATCTGAATCAGAGAGTTTTATTCATATCAAAGGTATTATTGATACAGTCTTAAAGATTGGAAGTCAAAATATTCCTCCTTCCCTGGAATTGATTGAGAGGGATTTGATCATACCTACTTTTCATGCACTTCAAGATAGTTCATTAAATCACTTTGAAAGGATGTGGGCTGTTGCAGTACTTTCATATGTAAAAAGTCAAGTTTCAGAGAAATCATTCAAAGAAATTCTATCTGATTCACAGTCAGGCTTACCAGAATCAAGGAGTCGGGGAGATTTTGATCTATTGTTTTTAAAAAGTAAGGTACTTATAAGTGCAGGAACATTTGGCTATTTGTTTATTCATGATTTATGAATCTATCTATTCTTAATAGAGCTTGATTTAGTAAACTTGATTCACCAGATTGTGGAGCGCTCTGTTCCATGGGATAGGATTGCATATAAACGTAAGTAATGATGTCTTTTTGAATAGCTGATGGAAGGGTCTGATCATTCTCTCTTGGATTTAGCCATTGTGGAAGCCATGGAAAGGGAATCATTGATTTACCTTGTCAAACAAGGAGTTACAGATGCATCTACTTCATCTGAGTTTGAGGACATCTTTCAATCTTTCATCAATCTTCAAACTCCAACCAAGTTGAAGAAGGTAAATTCATTAAAAAGGAAGATTAAGAGCCTTATGGAACAAGATCTAATTATCAAGGAGAGAACTAGTGCTACTTTGGAGAATGATTATATGAAACAGATGATACTCCATTTGGATAAACATCATCCAGTGAATCATTCTTGGAAAAGTAAATTCAAAAGCTGCTGGTTCATGTGATAGGTTAAATTTCTTAGTGTAGTGTTATTCAGGATGATTCTCAACCCACTCCGCACAGAATTTAATCCATTGGCTCAAAACTTGCTCATTACCCCCTGAACATAAAGATGCCTGGTCATCAGACGCACTGAATCACCATTATCTTTCTCATTGGATTACCCAATACTCGCGTGGAGAACAATCAATTACCTACATCAACTCCCTTGATCCATTTCCACAGCTCAATCCACATGTTTTTCCCTCTCCTATCATTTACTTTTGATCTCAACCAAAGATGCTGATTTGGACTCAATTGAAATCTACTCCTTTTTTTTACATATATCTTCCATTTGAAGTTCATTCAAGTCCATGATTTTTCTAAACTGTCTTTACATGAAATTTTGTGAATTCAGAAATCCTTTCCTATAGCATTTCCTCCCTTTTTGTGTGTCCATATATTTTTAGCTGACTGAAACTTGCTTGCTCAAAGCCTGTACTTTGTGTTAAATCCATGGTGATCACATAGTAATCTTTTTAAACTTGAGTTTTCGTGCTCACTTCTTCATACTCATCAGCATTGAATTGAAGTTCTCAATCGAACAAGCGTTTTTTCTGCCAATCTGTCTATGAAAACCTGATTGGCAAGACAAAAATACTTTAAAATCCCAATAAATGAAAACTCAATCTCAATGAGGACTTTCCTTACTAGTCATAGTGGTAAAAACCCAAACCCATCTTAAATCTTTTGGCTCAACATAAGCATCTTTGAAAGTTCTCTTCTCTTAATCAATTACAGTACGATAAACTAAAAAAATTGACAAAAGAAAAACTCTGAAGACGATTTTATATCCCATAATTATGGAATATAATTATAGAAGATATATCTTATTTAAATCTATTAAGGGTACACAAACATTGAAACTCATCAGAAAAACCTATGAAAACCCATGTGATTTTAGGTTCTTTGGCATTTTTTTTTTCTAAATTTGGTTCAGATTGGCTAGAATCAGACAGATTTCCCATCAGACTTGACTAAGACCCTCGCAGCGAGGCCGAGGCTCCGTTCTATGGGTTTTATTGGATGGGGTTTTGTTGGATGGGGTTTAATGTTTGTGTAATCATATTATCACAAATACTTGATATATATATAAAGAATCCTTACTTTTTTTTTATCTCCTGATTTGCATTTTTTTTTTCTCAAAAAAGGAATAATCAATTCAACAATAATCAAGTAAAGAAAGAAAAAAATATATATAAAATGAAGAATAAATAGAGAGCTAAGAAAAGCAAAAAAAAGTTTACAACTTGATTTGATGATGATCAAAAAAGAATGAAAGGAAAAAGGCAAAAGGGAAAAGGAATCCAAAAAAAGTGAACCGAAACAGCAAAAAAGACATTGAAATTTGTTTGTTTTTTTAACTTAGAAAAGGATGTAGAACAAAAAAAGAGATGATGAAGATAAAGAATGATTGAGATATAGTGATACTGATGACTTTAAAAGATATGAAACCCATGCAAATGACAAAAAGACTGTTATAGATAGAAAAGAGTTGATATCCAGGATGTTTTCATCAACATAAACTAAGATAGAACAAAATTGATTGATGTAACGAATGACTGATAGATAGAGATACGAACAACTTGAGAGAAATGTTTACCCAAGAAACAAGAATAGAAAACAAAGGGACGTTGGTATATGAAAGAATAGAGTTGATATTCAAGATGTCTTGATTAAACATCAAAATTCAAGTCAAGTGAATAAATAAAGATAAATCTAATCAAACAACTCTTCGAAAGAAAGATAGTTAAAGAAGAAAATCAGTCAATGATTTTTCAATGAATCACTGAGTTCTTTTCAGTACATTCGTCTGGTATAGGAGGTAAAGCGGCAGTAGGTGGTGGTATAAGCGGAGCAGTTAAGATTCGATCTTGTTCATACTCCAAGATTGGTGATTTAGATGAGACCGTATTAGGTCTTGTGATAATCAAATCACTAAGTACTGGTCTAATCTTCAAGGTATTCGGATGTAACGATCTAGATGCACGTCTGGGTGGGCAAGGTAAAGAGTTTTGTAGAGAAAATAATGAAGTTGAAGACGATGATGATGAAGAGGATCGTGAAGCGTTCTCATGGGATTTAGTTAGTATGGATGATTGTGATCGAATTAGTGGTGATGTTTTGTATTGTGATTCTTCAGTTCTTAGAGTTTCAAGGAATGCATCGTATGGTTGATGAAGTGATTGAGATTTAACGGGTGACAAACCTTCAGATTTAGGTTTGGGTGTAGCTGATTTCAAAGAAGTAGGACCGAAAAAATTGGGCGTAGCGGATCTTATTGAATTGAGTGACGATGGGCTAGGATTGATATTTGTTTGCCTTGAGGGAACTCTTTGATGAAGGGTTGGTGAATCAAGTATTGTTGAACGTGAATGTCGACTCATACTTGAGATTGAACGAGTGGTTGAAGCTGAGAGAGGTGGTTGAGAATCATTAGGGCTTTGTCGAAGTTCATTGACAATCTCTTTAAAGGTCTTCATCCAAGTTTTTAAATGAGAAACGTCCTCCATAGCAAACATCCAACTTGTCTGAGTTTCTGTCATTTGTGATGTATCTGCATTCTTGGTCACTTCTCTACCTGTGATCTTTAAAACTAATGATTCACCTGCCATATTGTTTTCTAATACACAAACAATACTACTAGCTTCAAGTCTGAGTCGTGCTGATTCTAAATCGGCCTGAGCTGGTGAAGGACTATTGAAAATATGAAGATTATAAAGTGTTGACTCATTGTTTACGGTAGGATGATTGTGCGGATAAATGGATGTTAAACAACATAGGGCAGTCTTCCAAACTTTTGATGATTTGTTATTCCAAAATCCAGGTTGAGCAGGAGGTGTATGTTTGAGTAATGTACCCCTGTATCTGTTGAAACATAACGATAAATCAAAAGAAGTCAAATGGAAGAAATATGATCAACTTACTTAACAAAACCTTCTAATGCGGCTTTAGTAGACGGAAACTGTACATATTCAGACTCCCAGAGTGGAGTGAGTGATGAAGCTTTACTGATTTGATTTGATTGATTTGATTGTGTTTGACGAGTTGGTGAGGATAGGGATAAAGAAGAGCTAGAACGTTCATTGAGTTTCTGAAGTGCTTTGATGAAAGCTGGTTTGTTGGTTGAGAGAGATGAAGATGAAGAGGGTAACGATTGACTTTCATCAGTTAAGACGGAAGTAGATCTAGTTAGATTATAATGAGATGACTGAGTGGTTAAAGTCGAATGTGAATCGATTGGAGTTGGAAGTGCAGATGAAATGGCAACTGAGATACGTGCGTTGATAGGTGGTGTTTTATTCGAATTAGTCGGGAATTGAAAGTAAGATGTTGTTGATGTTGATGGGTTTTTTTTATTCGAATCATTCGCTAGACTAGACTGATATTGATTTGAATCATGAATGATATGGATTTGATTTGATAAGTCATTGTTTGGAGTGAGTGGCGAAGAGTTTGAAGATAAATCTGAATTAGGACTAATGATTTGATCTTGATGAATAGGTCGAAGTCTGGATTCAGGAGGATTGATTGAGAGGGAATTGAGGTTGTGATTTGATTTCTTTTGACTCAAAGTATGAAAAGTAAATTGAGAAAAGAAGGATGAAACTCTTTTACTAGTATTTAAAAGTTTATCCGTCTTGCTTTGCAGTTCTTGATTGATTGGATTGGATTGTTGATTTTGATTTCGAATTAAGTTGACCATGCTGACTTTGTTATGGATAAAAGTCAAATCAAAGGCAAAAGATTGATGAAAGGTTGATGATGATGATGGAATGAGAACGATCTGGTTAGGTAAGTGAGGTGTGAATCGAATCGAGTCGGATAATCAGATGAAGTTCAATTGGTTTTTAAAGTTTGCTCGTCAACTTCTATGGATCTTTATTTCCCAATCAATTCAATCCATCCTTTTTTAATTAAATCCAATTCATACCTTCCGGGCGTTCAAAACCTTCACTGTTATTCGCTGAACCGCCACCATGCATAGATGTTACGTCACTGAATATCCCATAATCTTCAGAACCCTTGGGAAACAATTGATTTGATGGATTAGACCGAACATCAGCGAACAGAACTCATCTGAGCTGGTTACAGATACTGAAAATTTCAGGAAAAGAACTAAAAGTTCATCAGACTATATAGAAAACCAAATGGGGCTATGTATAGATCAGACAAGAAAGATAGTAGAAAGAAAAAACATGAAGTTCAATTGTTGCTCACCTTCTTTAGCTTTGTTCTCAAATTCTTCATTTGTACTGACTGGGTATGACTTCTTCTTTACGTAAATAAACAGAGAAGGGTCCGTTGCTTCCTTGAGATTAATCTACCTGTACTCCATATCATCCATAGATCTATCATCTGAATCAGATCATCTGATGGTGCTGACTTCAGTGGGCATCAAGGCATGCACGGCATGATGAGTGGCCTGCTAAGTTCTACGAATATTGAGCGGGCAATCAAACCTAATAATACATCCATCAGCCTTGTTCATGAGACATTGCCATTCGCTTGTAACAACGTGATCGTAAATTGCTCTCGCTCATAATCCCATCGGCGGCTAGCTTGACCAATGACCAGCATCGAGGGACACTGTTAAGTCATGTGATCGTGGTTTGGCTCGAAGTTTGAGCGCCAAGTACATAAATTCACCAAGAAAGAGAGATTTGAGTCGCTTTGATTAGCTTAAGTGTCACGATGTCCTCAACGCAAACGTGAGACTGAGTGAGGAGCAAAGACTCTGAAATACTTACGAAGATTACCGATTTTCCATGCATACATATACACAGTCAATCTCACAAAGTTCGATATAAACTTTGCACCAATTCGCTTGACTTTTACGGGCCAATCTTGGTTGATCTTCTTGAAATCCAATCGAAGCAAGGCAGTTGGAGTATTAGATTGAGAGTAGGAGAGATGAAGTGAGCTATGCTTGCTATTGATAATGTGTTATCAAGAGAAGGTAATCAGGATACAAATTCATTTTAGTCACTTACACGTATGTTAACTGACGGGTTCCATGGTGTATCATCTCATTAGCTGTTGACCTTCTTTACCGGCATTCAAATTTATTCCCATTGATCGCCTTCCATGTTTCATAGCTCGCTCCCCTTTTCCCTTTTTGGATCGATTGGTTTTGTACCTATCATCTGTCGATTTTCTCTTTCAATTGATACTTTGTTCATTTAGCTTGGGGATTTTACTCAAACTGGCTTCAACCACTGGAACATCAGCAGGCCCTATAGAGGAGAGTCTGGAGTGGTCTCATAAAAATCAGGAGGTGTTAACCAGCAAGACGTATGTAACATGATGGTTAACAAGATAATATATTGATTTAATAATTTGGCAGTAAAGACGGGTGAAAAGATAAATAAAAACAAATAAAAACAGAAACAAATTCAAAAATAAAAGTGAAATGGGTAATTTTTTTTGGGTTGATATTGATTGTAGTCACAAGGGAATCACAAAGAAATAAAACTGGATAAAGCTATCGGCTGGATCTGGGTAATCAAAGTAGTTGACTAAGCTCCATGGAAGTATTGGTCAATCAAAAAAAGAAAAAAACCTTGCCCGCGTGCAGGAGCAAATTGGGGAATAGGTTGTCCAATGGGTGAAGTTCTGGGCAGACTAAAGCAAAGTTTCTAGGGTCGATACTGTCATGTGAAAAAGTAAATTTGGAACTAACTTCTCCAGGAATATCATTCATGATGTGTGTTCAAGTGAATTAGCATCTCTCTCAGGTGACCCACCTCCAGAGGAGTGAGACTAGGGTTTTCCCCAAGGGAGTTGCTTTTGTGCATAGAGTTCATGATATCGGTTTCAAATGAACGTACATCCTTTGATTTAGTTGGAATCTGAAGATTGATGAAGGAGTGTGACAATCTCTCAAACTCAAGTGAAGTATGCTTTGATGGATCAGAAGATTGTTGCTTGATATCGTATATCAACGACTCCCGGTTCATGGCTTCATGAAGGGCTAATTCCAAAAGATAATGATCAGGACCTCAAATTGAACATGTGCAAAGGTATCATTGCTTACATTCATATGTAGGGCTTGTCCATGGATGAGAGAGATGCAACTTTTGATGAGCCAAGGTCACTAAGTCAAATGCTATTGCGCATAGATAGATTTAGAATTCACAGATCAACTACAAAACACAACTGAAATGATGAATGCCTTACTCTTTAGGAACCATAGATCAAAGTCACCCCGGCCCCTTATTTCTGATGATCCTGGACCAGATAGTATTTCTTTGAAGCCTTTCTCTGAGATTTGACTCTTTCCATATTGCAGTACCCCAACAGCCCACATTCTTTCAAGCATAGTAAGTGAATGGTCTTGAAGTGCAAGGAAAGTGGGCACAATCAGATCCCTCCCAATCGACTCTGAGGAAGGAGGTCTATTGTGAAGTCCAATTTTCAGGACTGTGCCAATGACCCTGTCAAGAGCTGAATTATATGATGGATATATGAATTTTCCAACATCATATATCCTTGACCATTTCTTAGCAGACCTGTACTTTTCCATAGATAAAAAATTCCAAGTTTGAGAGAATGCTGATTCTTGAGGCTTATAGTTGAGTCCAAGATGATCCTGAACAATAGTCTCTTCTATTGGGAGACCTGTATGAGATTCACCCCCAGTAAACTTCAACTCATCAGAACCTTGAGATGGTCCTTTAAGTATTTCAGGGTGTCCCTCTAGGACTTCAGAGTGTGCTTCTAGGATTTCATGAGGTTTGAAACTGGGAGCAGAGTATGATTGGTTCAGATGAACCAAAAAAACCGGAAGGACAATGGAAAGAATCCTAGAAATGTTTGATGTAAAAATATTCATGATGCTGTCAAATGATAGGTTTGGTTACAGGCAAGAGACTGGTATCCTTTAAATACCATCTCAGATGAGTTCCCATCACATCTGATAAGGATATGACGAACATCACAATAAAACATGTGTGGGAAGCAGGATATCAGAGTACAATCAAATACTGACACATGTGATCAATTAAAAAAACCGCCCACAGTGAACAAGCTCATACTGAGCAGAATCTCAGATCTGCTGTGTGAAACATGTGATGTGTTTCAATGGGCTCAAAATTCAATTGATTTGAACATGGCAGGTGAACTAATTCATGAGAGTCAATATGCATATTGACACACAGGGATGATAGGAAAGGGTTTCAGGTACTGAGAGCATTTGGGTCCTCAATGTTACCAACCGTCTTCTCAGACAGCAATCTTGCATTTCACATGTCATAAAAGTATGAATGTCTAAGTGAAGGACAATTCAAAGAAGAAAAATCTCACTAGTCTCCCAATTTTTGCATTTTTATGTTTTCATCCTTGTCCTCAAACAAAATTATAGAAGAATTTATTTCCATTTCATCCCAATCTTTCATCTCTAAACACTTTCTCATATCATTTTGAGTTATTCAAAACCTCAATCTTTCAATTCACCCCTCCCACCTGTACACATGGGGGGGAGCCATAGGACATATCAGATCATTCATACCACCCTCTGAATGGGAAGAATCCTGTTTTCTTTCTTTTTTCTCAGTCTCATTTAGCATTCCTTTTTTGCTGTTTCATGCATGCTAATTAAGACAACACTGCAAGGCAGTTAAAGCATGAAACCCAAGTTGTGACAGCAACCCAATACCCATTCCCATTCCCATTCCCCCCTGAGATATCAGTGATCCTACAGTGGAGAGTCAAAGTGGCCTTGTAGAAAATAAGGAGTGTGCACCAGCAAAAGATTTCCATAGTGATGGTCAAGCACAATGATATTGATGTTCACCTTTGGCTTACAGATGCCTTGGACCTAGTCCATACCCACGGCCGTATATCTGTACGGACAGACTCCTTATTGTATATGTGCAGACCCTGTAGATATGAAAGATTGATCTTCAAAGTAAGAAAAAGTAAGATATGGCACTTTTCACACTTTTCCAATAGTCTCAAAGCCCCATATCTACAGTTGTACCTCATCATACTCAATATGTAGAATTGGAGCCTTGATCACAAGTTTCACACCTTGAGTAGACATGTAACAAGCAGACATGTCTGCATACCTGGCAAAACTTTCACTACATCTTGGCAGACATGTCTGCACACCTTTTGATATCTTCCATCATGGCAGACATGTCCCAGGCCTTTTTCCTACACCCCACCGTCATGATTTGGTTCTTTCCATCTGCACTGCCTAACAACCATGAGCATTTTCTTACCATGCACATCAAGTTTCTTACGTATTTCAGAAAGAAGGTGAACAATTGCTGGTTCACCAAATGTTCACAGGTAGTCAAGGTGTGGTTTTTGACCGGACATCAGCTCATATGCTGTCATGAGTCCTGTGGCGGCGTTTGGTATCCGGTTATGAACATGGGATGCAGGTGTGTGTGCATATATATACCTGTTTGATATCTTCCTCACAAATCCTTCATTCTTGACTACCCATCTCATTTCATCAAGTCTTATCCCAATTGGGGTTTGTTAAACACCACCCAAAATCCAAACTTTTGGGCACTCAACAAAACCATACATTTTGTCACACAAACAAACACCTAAATTTAGGTTTCAGATGTTGGAATTGTCAATGTAGGCACTTTTTTGTAGTAAAAAGGGCCTACATTTGTATTTTGACATGTAGGTGCTTTTTCCAAGCACCTACATTTGAAAATCTAGATTTAGGCACTTGAAATGGCGCCTACATTTTGGAAATCCATGTAGCAACTTATATCAAGTACATTTTGTGTTGCAAAAACAATATTGAGGACAGAAAACATATTTGGAGTTGCAAAAACAACATCAGATGACAGAAAGCATGTTTTGAGTGGCAAATTCATTATTGAAGGACTCAAAACATATTTTGAGTTTAAAAACCAATATTGGAGGATGGAAGATGTATTTTGATTTGCAAAAAGAATATTGGAGGAGGCAAAGCCAATTTTGAAGTGTGGGTTCCATCCTTGGATATTGTTTTTGGAACTCAAGTGCGCACTTGGAGTGTTTATGCCCTGTTATTGATTTTGAAACTCAATCAAGAATGGAAAATGTATTTGGTGTTGCAAAAACAATGTTGGAGGACAGAAAAATACTTGCAGTTTTCAATTAAATATTGGAGGACAGAAAACCTATGTTGAGGTGTGAATTCCATCCTCAAATATTGTTTTTGCAAATCAAGCACATACATGGATCATTTACTTCCTGTTATTAATTTTGCAACTCAAAATAGGTTTTCCCTCCTCTGATGATGAGTTCACAGCTCAAAATATGTTTTCTGTCCTCCAATAATGAATTCTCAACGCAGAAAATGTAAGCCAATCTCCAATGATGAATTTGCAACACAAAACAGGTTTTCTGTCCTCCAATAATGAAATCCCAACCCAAAATATGCTTTTACATCCTCTGATATTGTTTTGACCACTCACAATACGCCTTAAATTCCCCAATATTAAATCAGAAATCCTAATGTTTTTCTGTCCTCCAATATTGTCTTTGCAACCCAGATAATGCTTTGAAAGGTGTTATAAATGGTCATTTAGGCATCCATAAGCACTTGCATTGGTATTTCAAGATGTAGGCACTTTTATTTAGCCCCTACATCACTTGTGGGTAACATAGGCACTTTTCTTGAGCGCCTACATTAATTTTCACATGCAATACAGCACAAAAATCAATGGAGGAACCAAAAAAGTGCCTACATGTAGGCGCTCTTTTTGAGATTGCCAGAAAGGTTGAATTTTGGTTGGTAGTTAGAAATTGTGAGCCTACTAGCTTCTGTCTGGCTAGTAGAGTCAATAAAAAAGGTGATAGAAGCTGGTAAGACTTCTACTAAACTTGAAGGGATTGCTATCCACAAGTACAAATGGAATGAGACTTGGGCGAAAGAGCTTTACTTGAATTACACAAGTAAAGACTCCAGTTAGATGACCTTTGAACAAAGGATTTTGCCCAGGGATTTTGGGTTAATTATTGTCTATTACAATAATTAAACATGAGAGCAACTGATGCACAGTTCTCAGTCCCAAATTGATTCACTTCTGACACAGAATGATCAATAAGGGTAGTGTTAAAGTCTGTCTTAACACTGGGAACTTTATACAGTCAACTCCCTCTAAATGCATGAAGATTGGCGGAACCCCATATCTATGCGTTTAGGGGATTATGCAGTTAGGGATCATGCTCTCTAAATGCATAAGATATGCAACAAGGTGAATTCTCTCTCTAAAAGGATAAAATATTCAGTTATGAGAGCTTTCCCTCTAAATACATGAAATATGCATATACAATCTGGCGGAAAATTACATCTGTGAAGTCAACGCAGCCACTATACTATACTATACTAGTATTGGCCAATACTCAGTGAATGGGGAAGGGTGTAGATCCGCATGAATGGGGACTTTGCACTTTTTAACCTAAGTGTGAAAGGTTTTTTTACAAAACCCCAAAAGTAGCGCTCAAATCACTTCTGGACAAGGCCAAAAATATATGCATTAAGAGGTTATGCATTTAACTCAACATTTGGCTGCCGCCAAAAATGGTGGCAAAGGATTCCTATGCATTTAAGGAAATATGCACGCAGAGAAATATGCACTTAGAGGGAGTTGACTGTACTCTGACTGATAGAAGTTCCCCGCAGGTTTAGAGTTGCTTATATCAGATTAATCCCAAATCTGATATAAGCCTTACTCAAGGACTACTTCCTTTCAAGTAATTCCACCTGATGGATATCACTAATTTGACTGATTATGGTGTCTAATCATGCAGAAACAAGGTTGGATGTAAACACACAACACTCAACAAGAAACAAAGTTGAAAGTTCTAAAAAAGCTGATAGGATTTATTTGTAAAAGTTGTTGAATAATAATGTGATGATGTGATCAGGAGGAGTGGATTGTCAGGGTTTATATACTCCAAACCTTGAGAATCTTTACACTAGAAGTGCGCACAGCCTGTGGTTGCGTGCTTAGGTTATTACAGTTATTTTGTTATTAACTGTTTAAACATATATTTCCCTTGTTATGACCTTGTTACGGCTGTGAAATATATGTAGTTTTGGTTCACATAAAAGTTGTGTACGTACACACTCTTTTATGTAAGTTTTGCACATGTTACATGTTGGGCTAGTAAATCACTAAAAAAAGTGGTAGATAATAAACTGAGTTTATTATCAGCGTGAGAATCTTGTTTTAAGTTCTAAACAAGGTTGGTATTGAAGCAGTGGGATCAAATCCGTACTGACTTCAGTTGGATGACCTTTAACCAAAGGTTTTTGGATACAAATCCGGGAATCAATGCAAGGGCTGAGTCTCCTAGCAGGATTGAAAGTAGAAACTACAGTCTAGTTTTGTGCCCAAGACCACAACACTCTGCTTTAGAGTTTGTGACTCAAGGGAAATATCACCTAGTGATATTTAAAGTTCTTTAGACTCTGAACACAGAGGAACTCCCGTGAATTTAGAGTTTCTCAAGTTATTGGATTCCCTTAATGTCTTGAGCAGTACTGCAAAGATCACCTCCTGGAGAAATTGGGGAAGTCTTCAAAAGACCTTCAACAATTGACAATAGTTTAAAATCAAATAGAGAAATATACAATGTCTAATGAAGAGGACAAGGACTCTATTTATCTGATTTGATGAGTGTATTGATAATTTGGTTAAAAGTAATGATGATAACGGATTTTCCTGGCGGGTGGGAGAGCTGTTTATATACACAAAACCCTGAAAATCACTCATGTACAATCTGTGGTTTGATTACATACTTATTTGTAGTATGTAATCATTATTTTGATTATCTTATCTATGATTGAATTACGTGCCTGTGTAACTCTTGTGTTACTCATGTGATTTACACTTGTGAAAGCTTGTATCACAAATTATAATGTCTTAATTTGAACTTACATGTATGTACATATATAGTTACATATGTAGCTATATGTAATTACGGGTTTAATTGGCTCTTGAAACTGAGCCACAAGTTGTAAGTATTGTTTATTAATTTTATTAATTTATTATCATATATTTCAGCTCTTTGGTACTAGTAATAGGGCTTGGGGCTGACAGATTACCTTTTGTGTTTGTTTCATACTAAATTCTTGTTAGAATAACAATCTACTCTCCCACCTGCTCAAACCTATAAGGCTTGATCAGGTACACATGAATTTGGAGGGGAAAAAGTAGTTTGTTTACTCAGCTTCCTCCCCCATAAATTTCTGGCGGTTGCTGAAATCTTGCAATATTTTTGCTGCTTTGTTGCCATATTTTACACTATATTGACACTCAAAACAGCACAAATTATTGCAAAAATGTAGTGTTCCTTCTTCAATAAAACTTTGCAGGTACTTTTTCCAAGATATCAATTGTATTGTGCAGTGGCCTTATTTTGTGGACTGCGCATTGCTATCCAAAGTAAGAATCTGTTGCATTTTGAAGCAGCTCATGTATTGATGTAGGCTGGTAATCAGCTTGTAATCAATGTTGGTCCAAGGACCAGCAAGGATGGAGAGGGGTTCCAGTGTTCCCAATGGCTTCTGTGTGACAGTTTTCACTCTTTGAAACAAATCACATCATTCCATGTACTTTTTCACTTAGGCCTTCTGGTTTGGCCATATGAACCTCCTCCTCACTAGGTGTAGTGCTTTAGCACAGACTGGGTGGACATACAATAGGCTGTTCTGGACGTCCTGTACAATATGGTCTTTGAGTATGCTTTTGTGTAATATTTATAGAGGATTAGTAGATACACGGACCCACCCTGGAAATTGCACGGCCCGTGTATTGTCTTTTGGCTTTGTCATTAGTAAAAACACAGATCATTACCTTGTTTTTTCTTTCTCAATGCAGAAGCAGCCAATCAATCCCTTCAAAGCCTTTGACAATAATCCCACTGGAATTTACCTTTAGGCTACGATAAGCACTGATTCAAATACATACAAAAACAAAAGGCAAAGAAATAATGCTCTGCAGATACTCATGGCTACATGATAGACAGACCTAGCCAATGGAATCTTTGAGCGTTTTTCTTTCTTTGACATTGTAAGAACAATCTATTTTACGTGGGTTTTGTTATCAAACAATTTTTTGGAAACATTAAAGATCAATGGAATCATAAAGGTTCAAAGAGGGGAGTGTAATCACCAAGTTTTAAAGAAACCCATTAATACCATAAAGTATGCTGATTCTGTGTGAAACTCTGGGTGGATTCCAGGGTGGGTCCGTACTGACCCTCTATTTTTATTGTTCAGAATCTTTTTGTTGAGCTTTGGGATTTGACTCAAAATTGCTTCTACCATTAGAGCAGTTCAAGTTTGGCCAAAATGCTGTAAAATTTTATGCACTTTGCGCTCCCAGGACTGTAAAATTTGAGCATCATGGAAAACAGTCTGTCATGCATGTGCTTCTTGGATGAGGCTTCCTCAGAGTTTTTTAAAAAATTGACTTTATGAGCTGGATTTTTTAGTAGACTCATTTATGTTTTACTGCTTTTTTGAACTTGAACTGCTCTATTAAAACATCAGAAGCCCCTATAGGGAGAACATCTGGAGCAGAGTCTTGAAAACAGAAGGTGTTGGCCAGCAATACATGTGTAGAACAATGGTCAAAAAGAACAAAATTGATCTGATCAATTGGCAGTAAAGACAGTTTATAGAACAAAGAATCCAAGATGAGGAGATCAAAATCCAAAGGCACAATGGGTAAAAAAGGAGGTAGATAGTTTGAATCTAAAGACATGTTCTTGGTTGATATTTATTGTGGTAACAAGAGAATCAAAAAGGTAATTTATTGATCTCAATGAGATTACTGGGCAAGCCAAAGGGACAAACATTGAGGGCCGGTGGGCCCAAGGTCCAGGGAGTCTTGGGGGCAGAAGCCAGCTGGGCAATGAGCTGGTCTACAGCAATTGTGTCAAAATTCTGGACCAACTAAACCAAGGTTTCTATCTTGTGAATTGTCCTGAATGATGCCATTAATTTAATCCATTCACATGAACAAGCAGCTTTTGAGCTGACTCTTCCAAGAAAAATGTTCATGATGAACAGTCAAGTGAAGTTGCATCTGTCGCAGATAATGCTTCTCCAGAGGATTGATACTAGGGTTTTCCTCAAGAGTGTTGCCTTTGTACAGGGAATTTAGAATCTTCTTTTCAAGTGAAGTTACATCCTTTAACTTAGGTGGAATCTGAAGATTGATGAAGGAGTGTAACAATCTCTCAAACTCAAGTGAAGTATGCTTTGATGGATCAGAAGATTGTTGCTTGATATGGTATATCAATGACTCCCGGTTCATGGCTTCATGAAGTGCTAATCCCAAAGGCGAATGATCAGGACCTCACATTGAACATGTGCAAAGTCATTATTGCTTACAGTGATATGTAGGAGTTATCCATGGATGAGAGAGATCCAAATATTGATGAACTAAGGTCACTAAGTCAAATGCTATTGAGCATAAAAAGATTTAGAATTCACAAATCAACTACCAAACACAACTGAAATGATGAATGCCTCACTCTTTAGGAACCATAGATCAAAGTCACCCCGGCCCCTTATTTCTGATGATACTGGACCAGATAATATTGATTTGAAGCCTTTCTCTGAGATTTGACTTTTTCCATATGACAGTACCCCAACAGCCCACATTCTTTCAAGCATAGTAAGTGAATGGTCTTGAAGTGCAAGAAAAGTGGGTACAATCAGATCCCTCCCAATGGACTCTGAGGAAGGAGGTCTATTGTGCCTTCCAATTTTGAGGACTGTCTCAATCATCCCTTTAAGATGAAGGCTTTGTGATGGATACAATATATCTCCAACATCATATATCCTTGACCATTCTTTAGCAGACCTTTTATTTTCCATAGATAAAAACTTCCAAGTTTGAGAGAATGCTGATTCTTGAGGCTTATAGTTGTTTTCAAGATGATCCTGAACAATAGTCTCTTCCATTGGGAGACTTGTATGAGATTCACCCCCAGTAAACTTCAACTCATCAGAACCTTGAGATGGTCCTTTAAGTATTTCAGGGTGTCCCTCTAGGACTTCAGAGTGTGCTTCTAGGATTTCATGAGGTTTGAAACTGGGAGCAGAGTATGATTGGTTCAGATGAACCAAAAAAACCGGAAGGACAATGGAAAGAATCCTAGGAATGTTTGATGTAAAATTATTCATGATGCTGTCAAATGACAGATGTGGTCACAGGCAAGATATAGGTATCATTCAAATACCATCCCAGATGAGTTCCTATCACATCTGATAAGGATATGACAAACATCACAATAAAACATGTGTGGGAATCAGGATGTCGGAGTACAATCAAATACTGAAACATGTGATCAATTAAAACAAACTGCCCACAGTGAACAAGCTCCTGATTGCCTAAGTCTCATATCTGCTGTGTGAAACATGTGGGGTGTTCCAATGGGCTCCATATCTCATTACAGTAGACTCTGAGAAAACCAATAACCAAAAAATTGGGTCAAAAACTATTGTTTTTTGCCAAGTATTGGTTTTGTCAACGGAAATCTCACTGTAAATAAGAATTTATTGGGCCAAAAATGTATTGGTTTTCCAAGATTATTGCTTTTGATGGCTATTGATTTTCTCAGAGTCTACTGTAATATGGGTTTTGAACATAGAAGGTGAACTTATTTGCCCCTGAAATATCAGTGGGGCCTGCACAAGAGAGTCTGCAGTGGCCTCAGAGAAAATTTGGGGTGGGAACTAGCAATACTCCACACCTGTGGCACCTGTAACAACTGACATACCAGCCAAAAGAAGAGTGTGCTAGGCAATGGGCGGTTGGCCAATTTTTGGCAGCAGAACACCCCAGGTGACCTAGAGAATGTTTCCATCACCTCACCAAGTCCACAAATCATCAACCATACCTTACCTTTCAAAACAACTTTGATGACCTGTTCAGAGCCCATTCCTTCCGTTTTCAACTTTTCCACAAAAAAATCCTGCACATAAATCATGGATTTTTTGACAAGGATCCCAGAGCAAGAGTACCCAACCACTCTGGAAGGCACTCAGAGCGCTCTGGTGAGTACCTGACCTCTCTCAAGACTGCCTGACCACTCTGAAGAGTACCCAGAGCGCCTTGCTGACCTACCTTCACCCATAATCACTTCCTTTGTACGTACATAAGGGTACAACCAATGCATCACACTTCAAACACAACCTCCACCCTTTAGGTACACTCACACTATCAGAAAAAAGTATTTTCCTCACAAGAAAAAGAAATTGCATTTGAAGCAACAAAGGGCCTAAAATGCAGCTTTAATGCAGAATCATTAATGCAGAGGTAATTTGTTTTTAATACTTTCTTGCTCACAATAATTTCTCTTTTCCCGCAGGAAAAATATTTTTTGTTGAGATCTTTGGTTGATTTCAATAGTAATAGGAGAATCAGAAAGGAGAACACATCAATAAAGCTGCGGTATAGATCAAGGGAATAAAAGTAGTTGACTAAGCTCCATGGAAGTATTGGTCAAGCACAAGAAGAAGGAAACTTGAGGCCCTGTTGGTTCAAGAACCATACCCAGTTGAGGGATGAGTGAAGCTACAGCCAATGGGTCACGTTCTGGGAAGTCTAAACAAGGTTCCAGTACTGGTGATTTTCTTGATGGCCACTGAATACCTGCCTCTTCAGATGAATGAGGCAAGTTTATTTTTTTTTTCTTGATGATGTCTATCCAAGTGATGTAGCATCCGCCTTACATAATCTTTCTCTTGTCTAACACTTTTCCTTCCCTTGTTCTCCTTCAAAAAATTCAACATATCTTCTTTCAATGAACGTACATTGTTCAACTTGGTTGGGGTTTGAAGATGGATGAAGGAGTGAAAGATTTGCTCAAATGCAGAGGAAGTGCCCCTGGATGCGTCTGAAATTTCCTTCTTGACACGGTATATCACTGTCTCCCTGTCCATGGCTTCATCAATGGCTGATTTCAAAGGAGAATGATCATAAACTTGAAAGCTTAATCAACTATTCCAAAAGGCTCTATTGCTTACATTTATGTCTAGGTTTGAACAGCTTTGAATGAGAGAGATCCAACATTTGGCGAACCAAGGTCAATAAGTCAAATGCTTTTTGAGCATGGAGAAATTCACAAATCATGAGCAAATAACCAAATATCTCTGAAATGATGAATGCCTTACTTTTTAAAAACCATAAATCAAAGTCCCCCCGACCCCTTCTGTTCAATGATCCTGGACCAGATAGTATTGATTTGAATGGTCCCTCTGAAATATGACTTTTTCCATATGATAGTACTGCAACAGCCCACATCCTTTCAATGCTATACAGTGACTGCTCTTGAAGTACATGAAAGGTGGGTATGAGCAATTTCCTTGCAATAACATCTGGGGAAGGAGCAGCATATCCTATGTCAAGGACTATATCAATAACCCCTTGAACATGCATAAAAGCATTGGTTCCCGAATATATAAATCCAACCTCATAGATTCTTGACCATTCTTTGGGATACCTTAGCCTTTCCATGGAGAAAATTTTGACAGGTTTAGACAATGTGGATTCTTGAGGCTGAAATTTATGTTCAAAGTGATCATGACTATTAGTATATTCTGTTGGAAGGCCTTTCTGATGTTCACCATCAGTACAATCTAACAAATCAGAATCTGTAGAATCTCCTGACATGAAGTCAGGGCTTCCTTCTATAAAGTTGGGGCTTCCTTCTATGATTTCAGGGCTTTCTTCTATTATTTCAGAGCTGAGACCTGAGCATGATGTATTAAGATGAATCAAGAACACTGGAAGGACAGTGAAAACAATCCTAGAAATGTTCAAAGCAAAAATATTCATGATGCTGTAAAATGGTAGATTTTATTGGGGATAGTCAAAATATTGAACTCCTTCAAATGGAATTTGATATAGGCTTGATCTGAAGAGGGTATGTGATATAGTCCAATGAAACATGTACAGGAAGGAGAGTATGGAAATATAGAGTTAAAAAACATTGGAACATGTAGTCAATCTGTTGAACAAACTGGTCCAGGTGAAAATTGTCATGACACATGCAACAAAACATAGAAACATACTGTTTTGTGGTGGGGCAATTTATTCCAAGGGTTCACCACAATTTAATCTCCCCACCAAATGAAACCCCTCTGGCAGATCATAAAGCCTTTGAGACAAGATCTCAATTTGTAATTCAAGACCTCCATCACAACCTACCAAAGTGAAAGATAGTGCCATACTTCTTGTTGAACCAAGGGGCTCTTCTTTAATCTAGTTTAAATCACTATCTGTGGTACTTACACTCAACTCTCCATACATTCATAACATGATTTCTTCCATTGCATATGATCTTGTTGAGGTCTTTCCTACTACAATGGAAATTACCATACAAAATGAGACATGTACATAATTGTCAGCCCTGAGTCCTGTGTACAGGACCACAGACTGACAATCACACATGTAAATAGGTGTAATACATAAGTAAATATATGGCTTGCCTAAACCATAAGAACTACACCTCATGTGTGAGCTACTAGCGTCTGTTGGGCTAGTAAATCACTAAAGAAAAGGTGGGAGATAATAAACTGAGTTTATTATCAGTGTGAGAATCTTGCTTAAAGTTCTAAACAAGGTTGGTATTGAAGCAGTGGGATCAAATCCGTACTGACTTCAGTTAGATGACCTTTAAACAAAGGGTTTTGGATACAAATCCGGGAATCAATGCAAGACTTGAGTCTTCTAGCAGGATTGAAAGTAGAAACTACAGTCTAGTTTCGTGCCCAAGACCACAACACTCTACTTTAGAGTTTGTGACTCAAGGGAAATATCACCTAGTGATATTTAAAGTTCTTTAGACTCTGAACACAGAGGAACTCCCGTGAATTTAGAGTTTCTCAAGTTATTGGATTCCCTTAATAACTTGAGCAGTACTGCAAGGATCACTTCCTGGAGAAATTGGGGAAGTCTTCAAAAGACCTTCAACAATTGACAATAGTTTAAAATCAAATAGAGAAATATACAATGTCTAATGAAGAGGACAAGGACTCTATTTATCTGATTTGATGAGTGTATTGATAATTTGGTTAAAAGTAATGATGATAACGGATTTTCCTGGCGGGTGGGAGAGCTGTTTATATACACAAAACCCTGAAAATCTCTCATGCACAATCTGTGGTTTGATTACATACTTATTTGTAGTATGTAATCATTATTTTGATTATCTTATTTATGATTGAATTACGTGCCTGTGTAATTCTTGTGTTACTCATGTGATGTACACTTGTGAAAGCTTATATCACAAATTATAATGTCTTAATTTGAAATTACATGTATGTACATATATAGTTACATATGTAACTATATGTAATTACGAGTTTTACTTGGCTCTTGAAACTGAGCCATGAGTTGTAAGTATTGTTTATTAATTTTATTATTTTATTATCATATGTTTCAGCCCTTTGGTACTAGTAATAGGGCTCGGGGCTGACATTCCCCACCACCAAAGGAGGTCATACTAGTTTCATGAAGTATGATCTCTCTTTGCTGCTCGAAAAGCTCTCAGATTTACTTTAGAGTTGGGTACTTTTTCCGCTGGTAACCACTCGTCAGAGTCTGCTCCATGATGTTTGTACCGTACTAGGTATAAAATTTCATCTTTATTGTCTCTGTTCTTTACCCTTTTCTCTCGAAGAATTTTGTGGAATTTCTTTTCCTTTTCTGGTTCAAATGGTGGAATTACTACCATTGGTTTCCTCTGGAACTTATTTGCTGTTGGGTTATTGTATTTCTTTATCAATGATACTGGAAAGACTGGATGCTTTCTTTCTAGTTCTCCATGCAATATGAGTTCTACTGCATTAGGTCCCACCAGCTTGGAGATAACAAAGGGCCCAACAAAAGGATCCCGCAGTTTCTTTGGTCCTTGTATATTGTTGAAATTGACTGTTGACAATAGTACTTGATCACCAACTTTAAAGTTTGGCTCCTTATGAGTCTTATCCCATCGCTCTTTGTTGTATTCTTCCGCCTCTTTGATGCATTGGTTTGCAAATTCTCTTGCTTTACTTATCATTGTAGCAAAACTCAAAGAGGTTGGGTGAATTTCAACATCTCTGCTCTTAAACTTGTCTTTAGGCAACCTAGGGCAGAAACCTCTTTCTATCTCAAAAGGGGTTTTCTTAGTAGAGCTATGAACACTGGTGTTATACGCAATTTCTAACGCTGGCAATAAAGTTGTCCAATCATGCGTATATCCATCTTTATCTTTGAATTCTAGGCCAAAAGCGCAGAATTTCCTCAACATCTCTTCAAATGTCTGGATGCATCTTTCTGCTAATCCGTCTGTTTGCGGGTGATATGCTGTTGAGAAAGCTAACTTTGTACCCATTATGTCAAATAGTCCTTTCCAAAATTCAGATGTAAATTTGGGATCCCGGTCACTGATTATCACTCGTGGTAATCCAACATCACTTATAAGTCTTTCCCAGAAGAGCAATGCAATGTCCATTGCTGACGATTCTTTATAGCATGGTAGAAACCTTGCACGCTTTGAAAATCTGTCTACTACAACCAAACAGGCATTGTAATTTTCTTTTCCGCCTGGTGGTAGTCCAGTAACAAAGTCCATGTTGATCACTTGCCATGGATATGTTGGCTTTTCAATACTCTGCAAGAGTCCATACCTTTTTCCCGTAGCTTTATTTGCTTTTTGGCATCTGTCACAGCTACTGACATATTTCTCAGTATCCAATTTCCATTGAAACCACCAGGCTGTGGTACTCACTCTTTCTAGAGTGCGGTCTACTCCCATATGTCCAGATAAGAACTCATCATGGCAGGTTTGCAATATTTGTTTGATGTGTTTCTCTGAAACAAGAACAATTACTGAGCTATGCTTTTCTCTGAAGTATAAGAGACCAGATTGCAGCAAGAATTTCCCTTCTGCGTACAATTCTTTCCATGGTGACTCAAGGCTACTTGCTAGACTTAAATTAGCTTTATCTTTTGACATCATTGATACCAATTTTGTTGTGTTGACATTGGAATTGTAGCTCTCTTTTATTTCTTCAAAAAATTCGGTGCTGAGCTCGGCTAAACTCAAACCCATGACAGGGATGTCTATTTCTGCGTCTTCTGGGTCCCATGCGGGATTACTGCTATCATTTGGCAAGGCCATCCTACTTAGACCATCCGCATTGTTGTGCATTTTACCTGGTCTATGTGTAATTGTCATATATGGCCGGTACTCTTGAATAGCTAACATCCATCTTAACATATGTCTGTTGGGAGTTTTGATGTTCATCAAAGATCTCACCCCAGTACAGTCAGTAATAACTTCAAAGTAAACTCCATCTAGGTAGTAGTGTAATTTTTCCAATGCCCAAACTAAAGCTAGTGCTTCCAATTGAGGTGAACCATACCTGGTTTCACTGTCCTTGAGCTGTCTTGATATGAACACTACTGGTCCTTCCCTTGCTTTACCATCGATAATTTGCACTTGGTGTAAAGCTGCTCCTAGACCTTCAAATGATGCGTCAACATATAATTTGAAAGGTTTGGAAAAGTCCGGCTGTAATAATACTGGTGCGGTAGTGATCATATTCCTTATCTTTTGCCAAGCGTGAATTCTCTCATCTGTCATTTCAAAAGAAACACCTTTAGCAAACAATTTATACAGGCAATTTGCAATTTTACCGTAGTTTTCTAAAAAATTTCTATAGTAACTTGCAAACCCCAAAAAACTTTGCATATCTTTGATGCTTTTTGGTGGAGGTTTTTGCAATACTGCAGCTGTCTTGTTTTGGTCAATTGCAATCCATAGTCCTGAAACTAAATGTCCTAGTGCCCGTACCTCGTGGAAACCAAAGTTGGTTTTCTTCAAAGAAATTGTCATTCCCATTGCTTTAGCTTTGAGCAAGACTTGCTCAATGGCTTTGATATGGTCCTCCCAATTATCATGGAATATGATAATATCATCAATGAAGATTTTCAACCATCCTTCTCGCAATTCTTTACTGAATTCAAGATCCATCATTCTTTGAAAGAAAGCTGGCGCATTTTTAATTCCAAAAGGCATTTTCAGATATTCATAGATACCCATATGACAGATAATCCTCAGGAATTTTCTACATGCCTCTTCTACAACATTTTGATGGAATCCTTTGAAGATATCCATTGTAGTGATATACTTTGCTTTTCCTAGATTGATCAATACATGGTCACATCTAGGTAGGGGATATCTGTCAGGCAAGGTATATGTGTTCAATGCTCTGAAGTCACCACACAGTCAAGACTTTCCATTGTGCCAAGCAATGATTACGGGTGTGGTAATGTCCACTTCCTCTGATTCTCCAACTTTACAAATGACTCCTAGTTTCAACAATTCGTCAATGTGTTTTTCAATCTCAACTCTATTCCTAGGACTAGCCGGATAAGCTGCTTTCCTCAATATAGGTGGATAAGGCTTTTCAATACTCAATTTAATACTCACTTTATGCATCTCAATGGTACCTAGTGGGTTTTCTCCTAAACCAAATTGAGCTTTAAACTTGGCAATCAGTCTGACTACTTGCTCATGTTGTTTGTCTGTGAGCTTGGGACCAAATTTGGCTTCTTTGACACTCTCCATCAAAGGTGGAGCTACATTGACTTGTTCAATTGCAGGAGTCTGCTCCTCTTGCGGGGTTTCAACTACCTCTTGTTTTTTTAAAACAAGTCCTGTCAATTTTGGTCTTTGAATTGGAAGTCCAAATTTCTTTTTCTTTACATCATTACCAAATGTAAAGTATTTATCTTTGCTATGAAAAATGTCTATTCCATACATTGATAAAAACTCATCTCCTATTATGAGATATTTGGTATGTGAGTTTTCCATAACCACAAATTCAGCATCTATCCTCACAGATTCTTGAGGATGCGGGAAGACAAGTTTTAAAGAAATGACGCCTAAAGGAAACAAACTTCCACTGCACCCTGTGAATTTTATATTATTCTCGCAGGGAACCATTCTTGATTTCCAGTCTGGTAATAACGTGGTGAGATATTGACTCCCCACCACTGAACAAGATGCTCCACTATCTAAAAGTGCTTCAGCGTCTTGATCATTAACTATTACCCTGGTCAAACTATGATACCCAATGGTGTGAGCTCTACCTGCGGCCGGTCGACACTTCAGCAACTTTGCATCACTTATTCTCACATTTCCTTCTCTCGGAGATGTAATAAGAGGCAATTCCGCTTCGGAGTGTAACTGTGCAATGCTAACTTCTGGTTCAAAATTGCTTTCTATTGCATCAACTGCTGTGTCAAAATCCAGTTGTTGGTTTTCATCACTATCTTCATATTCATCAATGTTGTAGGAAGTGAAATCTTCTTCTTCAGCTTCTGCTTCTTCAGCGTCAACATTGTTGATGGCTTTACCTTTTCCTTTACATGTTTTCCAAACATGACTTGGATCTGTGCTGCCGCAGGTGTTACAGGCTCGAGCCGGTTTTTTCACAGTTGTAGGAGCTTGTGCTTTTGTACTGCTCACTTGTTTTGGGATATCATTACTCCGTAAAAAGGTATTTTTCCAGGGAACTGCTTTTCTGGTTTGAGGAATACCTTTACTTATTTCTTCAAATGCAAGAATGAAATTGGTCCATTTACCATCTATTCCAATCCTATTTCAAACTGGGATTCTGATAGCTGCAGGAACACGCCACAATAGTTTATCAACTACTTCACTGCTAGTAGCTTCTGGCTTGAAAGCTCTGATTCTTTGTTGTTGTCGATTCGCCCATTTGACACAATCTTGAGTAGTTTCTGGTTTGAAATAATCCGCCATGAATGATCTTTCCATATTATTCTTCCATTGAGAATTTCCAAATCTGGACTGGATGGCTTCTTTCCACTCTTCCCAGGTTTTGGTATATGGGGTGTCTTCTTTCATCACATCCAACAGCCATTGTCGGGCTGTTCCTTTGAAAACTAAAGACAGTTTAGATGTTATTAAAACATCTGGTGGATCCATTGTAGTCCTTACTTGGTCCACCCAATCAATGAATTCTTGGTGGTTATACTCACCTTCACCGGTGAACTCTGGCCAGTCTTTAACATTAGGGAAGTTTCGTAGAACTTCTTTCCTCAATGCCGCCGCTTGCAAGGCTTCAGTTGTTTGAAGTTCCACAATTGAACTTTCTCTGTGCTGAGGTTTTTCTGTTACAAAACTTTGTTCATGATTCTGAACTCTACTCCTATTTTGAATATGTGAATTTTCACCTCCCATAGGGTCTTGCCTATGTGGAGGTACCATTTGTGGAGATGGTCGACTATCTCTGTGTATACTTCTGTTAGACAGTCTTAGTCTTTCAAAGTTATTCACTAAAGATTCAACTTTAGGACCTGCTTGAGCAGACTCTTGAAGTTGATGGAATTCTTCTATCATAGAATGTTTTTCTCTTTGATTGTTGGCGTTCATGTCAATGATCATTTGTTCAAGTTTGTTAAATCTTGAATCTAAGTATTTCTCTTGCTCAGATTGTTTATGTATAATGATTTCAATATTATTGGACTGAACTCTTTGTATATTCTCAAGTTGCTCTTTTTCTTCACAAGCAATTTTCTGATTTTCTTCAAGAATATTACTCAGAGTAGTTAATTCTTTCTCAAAGATCTCAAATTTCTCACTCAAAATTTCTCTTATTGATTCAATGAGTTGCTCATGCATATGTTGTAGAGTAGTCATAAGGACTTTATCTCTCTCACTATTTGGCTCTTCAATTTCAGTATTTAGTTCATGAGAAAATTTCATTTCTCTCGTCATTGGAGACAATTTAGAAAAGGAAGTAGAAATGGATAATTTCTTGTTCTCATTTAAAAAATTTTTAAAGGAATTTAAAGCAGAAATAAAGGGAGAGCCCTCACTAAAAATTTTTTGATCTAATTTATCAACTACTTCATAAGTATTTTGAATATACTTCCTACTTAATTGACAAACTAAATCTACTTTATTAAAAATTTGTTCCATGTTTGAATTACTAGTTATAAAGTGTTCTTCAAAAATTCTATTTACCCTATTGAGTTCATTGAATCTGTTATGAACTTGTTTGAAATTTTTAGCCATGTCATCTAACATGGGCAAAGCAAAATCATTTTTAGTTAGTTCAGAAAACTTATGAATAATAGCCCTTTCTTGAGTATTTAAAAGACTTACATTTTCTGTCTTTACTTGCTTTGAGGATTGTACTTGCCTCGGCGTTGATTGGAGCTGTTGGAACCCCCCTCTTGTAGGAGGGTTTGACCCATCATTACCTGAGCTCTCACATAAGCCTTGGCCTCGTCGCGACTCGCTCGGTGACGATTGTTGTTGTGGAAATGCTTGGCCCGCTTTCGGGGTTGGTCCTCCTTGGTCACTTGAGGCTGAGAGGTATCCTCCTGAGCTTCCTTGCTCCGGAGGAAGAAGCCCCGAATCGAGAGATCGTTCGGATTCCAACTTGTTGTGCCGTTCTTGAAGTGATACTGCAGCCAGTGTTGAATCGAGTATTCGGTTGCCTTGTGATTGTTGACCAAGGTGTTCCAGGTTTTGCGGGCTCTGAAAACCGACTCCTTGCATAGTCGCAATTTGGTTGGATCCGAGTCGTCCTTGGCTCGAGCTACCTCCCACTCCAAATAGGCTTGTTTGAGCTTCTGCCAAAGATCGCTGTACACTAACTCTGCCTCCAGTTCCTCCGTTGTCTATTGTCAAGGATGAGATGGGTAAGCTGCCTGGTATTTGGTTCTCAGGAGTACTACTTAACTTACTTGTTTGCGAGGCTCCTGTGGAGCTCTTGCTGCTTCTACTCGAGCCTTTCCTTTCTCGCGAAAGACCGGCTGTTGGTTCGACCCTTCGGCCATCGTTATGTCCTCCCTCCTTGACAAGGTTGCCGTAGCGGATTGGTTCTGTTCTACTACGAGCAGATGATGTCCTTTTATCAGACATTGCTTAACGAAAATAGGATAAAAAAAAGTAAAAAAAAAATCCAAAAAGAAGCAAGTATTACTTACGAGGACCTTCTGAAAACCTAGCAGTTGTGAATGTAAATCCTGCTGTGTCGGTTGTAGTGCGGGCAGTTGCACGAGCTATATCGGCTGGTCGAGAGCTCTTAAACCGCTCTGGAGATCGGCCCGGGGTGGTTCCTTGGAATATCGACTCCTCGTAAGGAGTAGGAGACGGATCTCGTGATTCCGATTCGCTTCGATCCGAGATCCTCTGGGATACTGATTTAAATTGTCTACTGTTACCTTCGGTATCAGATCCAATATCAGGTAACTCTAGCTCGATTCCTTTATCTTCCACTGAAGAAAAGGGGAAGTAGAGAGAAGACAGGATGTAGTGAAGTTGGATCGGAATTAAGTGTGAGTACTTGTTAGTTTCTGATAGACTTAGAAAGCGATATATATTTATTTAAAAATTAATAGACTTACTCTTCAATTTCTTTTTGTAAAAATATCAAGTATACTTTTATCCTGTTTGATCAAAATATAAAACCCAATAAATTAAGATGAAAAACACAGTAAGTTTATTAATTAGTTTATTCAATTGATTCTAATGGAATTGAGATAATACTTACTTAGAAAAATTTAAGTAAGAATAGTCGATTGGTTAAGGTGAATATAAAAACAAAATTTGTTTCAAAACCAAACGATCAAAAATTTGATCTATTATATTTCCTTCAAAACGAAAACAAACAAAACAAAAAGACAAGAAAAACAATTTACACGGTTGTTAGTTTTAAACTGTGATAAATAGTATGTTTATTGATTACTTACTTTCTTAACAAGAACAAAAAATGTAAAAATTTTAATCGTTCTAAAGTTTGAACAAATTGATGTTATATGAGTGAATTCTTTTATTCAATTCTGTAGGCTACTTTAATCAATTGATTATTCTTTCAATTGATTTTAATTCTATCGATCGATTACAGTAAAAAGAAATCTCTTCTTTTGATGAGATCAAATCGTTTTCTAAGATATCCTTTTGAAATGAATGAGAATATGAAATCGTTTCCAAATGAAACAATCTAAATTTCGATTTATAATGATTCGTACGAAAAAATGAGAAATTGATTGATTTCTACTTTGAATTAATCAATTTTGAGTATCACTTACAAAAGAGACTAATCTTTAAAACAAAAATTTCTAATTTCTTCTATCGATTGATTATTTTGATCGATCGATTATAGAAATCTATAGCTAATTTTAGAAGAAACTAAAAAATTTTGATTAAAGATAAAACCCAATGAAAAAAATGTAAGTTGATTATTAAAACTGTTTTACTTGATCTAAATTGAAAGATTAGATTGAGATAAGACTTACTAAAAGAAAGCCAAGAATAGGAGATCGGTTCAGATAGAAACGATCTACTCTTTTATTTTCTAAAAGGGTAAAAAAAAAATATAAGATCGTTTCCAAATGGAATTCCAAATGGAACGATCTAAAAAAAATATAATGATTTGTACGAAACGAGAATCAGAGAACGAAGATCGAGGATTTTGTAGATTTCTATCGATCGATCGAACAAATTAAAAAGATACACAAAGAAATCAATCGATCTATTAGTATTCAATTGATATCTACTTGAATGAATCAAATTTAAGTATCACTTACTAAAAGATACACTGTTTAGAAAGAGTTCAACCGGCTTGAATTTAATCCGTTTGAACTCGAGGTGATTCATTGGTTTTGTTTTAATCGATCGATTTTTTTTTTTTTTTTTATTGATTATAGTAAAAACAATCTTTTCTCTTTTCCGATCGATCGATTACAGATAAAAAAATTAAATCCTAACTATCTCAACAGAAGTCAACATAAGTTGTGATAAGATGGAATCAAACAAGAACAACCTGGTAAGTTTATATTGAAATCTGTTTTACTCGATCCGAATTGAAAAGATTGGATTAGATCAAACTTACTTAAAATTCAATTCTACAAGAATCTTTTTTTTTTTTTTTTTTTTTTTTTTTTTTTTTTTTCGATGTCGGAAAGTAGTTGTTTCAATCAATTTATCTTCGTCTGATCAGTTGATTTTGAATAAAATCACCCGATCGATGTTGGTTGAACCGATCGAACACAGAAAAAAAAAATTTATATATATTTGATTTCTAAAAAAATTGATGAAAGATAAAATGCAATGAGTAAAGTTAAGCAAAGGGTCAGTTTATGAATCAAATTATTTTAATCAATAAAAATCAAATTGAGGCAAGACTTACCTCAAAAAAATGGGTAAGAAGTATGGGATCGGTTTGAACTCTAGGTGATTGACCGGTCTTTGATCAAGGTATTTGGTGGGTTGTATCTTGGTCACAAGTCCCAAATGATTCCTCACAGAAAACCGTATGGCCTGTCTGGTTCGTAGCTCAGAGGCCGACAACACGATCAGGCCAATCAGCACAACTGTAAGGTGTCAATTGGTCGTTGCGGTGTTCGATTTTTGTGATGAAATGAGGGTGGCTGGTGGGTTGAGAATTATTGAGATTTCGAGTTCTGATATTCGAAAGTTGGAACTGGGTACTGTTACGTGGTGGCAGTCGGACCACGCGCAGGGCTTTTTATGTATTGAATCTGTATATGTAATTGTAATTTGCACGTGTTGACTTTAATTTTAATGCAGTAGAATGTGGCTTACAGGTGTTTAATTCCTCAACACACCACTTTTCAGTATGTAGTTCAAATGTAGTGGATCAACTAATGATCCAAACAAATGAAAAAATAAAAAAAATAAAAAAAATGCGAAAATTGGAGGGGGGAAATGATTTATTTCTTTCCTCCAAGCTATTATCCTGATTTTTGAAAATGCTGAGCTCACTCAGTTTTCAAGCTAAACAGGTAAAAAAAAATTGTAGATATAAGATAAAAAAGATATATTTTTGTTTTTTATGTTTTATGAGATAAAAAATGATGAGATGACACCTCAAAAAAAAATTATAAAGGTTCAAAAAAAACACGATGAGGCCCCCAAATTGTGAGCTACTAGCGTCTGTTGGGCTAGTAAATCACTAAAGAAAAGGTGGGAGATAATAAACTGAGTTTATTATCAGTGTGAGAATCTTGCTTAAAGTTCTAAACAAGGTTGGTATTGAAGCAGTGGGATCAAATCCGTACTGACTTCAGTTAGATGACCTTTAAACAAAGGGTTTTGGATACAAATCCGGGAATCAATGCAAGACTTGAGTCTTCTAGCAGGATTGAAAGTAGAAACTACAGTCTAGTTTTGTGCCCAAGACCACAACACTCTACTTTAGAGTTTGTGACTCAAGGGAAATATCACCTAGTGATATTTAAAGTTCTTTAGACTCTGAACACAGAGGAACTCCCGTGAATGTAGAGTTTCTCAAGTTATTGGATTCCCTTAATGTCTTGAGCAGTACTGCAAAGATCACCTCCTGGAGAAATTGGGGAAGTCTTCAAAAGACCTTCAACAATTGACAATAGTTTAAAATCAAATAGAGAAATATACAATGTCTAATGAAGAGGACAAGGACTCTATTTATCTGATTTGATGAGTGTATTGATAATTTGGTTAAAAGTAATGATGATAACGGATTTTCCTGGCGGGTGGGAGAGCTGTTTATATACACAAAACCCTGAAAATCTCTCATGCACAATCTGTGGTTTGATTACATACTTATTTGTAGTATGTAATCATTATTTTGATTATCTTATTTATGATTGAATTACGTGCCTGTGTAATTCTTGTGTTACTCATGTGATGTACACTTGTGAAAGCTTATATCACAAATTATAATGTCTTAATTTGAAATTACATGTATGTACATATATAGTTACATATGTAACTATATGTAATTACGAGTTTTACTTGGCTCTTGAAACTGAGCCATGAGTTGTAAGTATTGTTTATTAATTTTATTATTTTATTATCATATGTTTCAGCCCTTTGGTACTAGTAATAGGGCTCGGGGCTGACATCATGGCTCTGTATTAAGAGTCAATCAGATAATAAACCTGACCCAAACCTAACTCAAACAAAATACAAACCCAAATGACAACCACAGGTTGATGCCTAGGTCAGGAATATATAAATCCCTTTTCTTCCCACCCTGGAAGAAGAACCAACTTCATATCATTCCACAACACCAAATCACAAATGAATTGATTCTTCACAAAGAGTGCTGAGTAAAGTGATATAGTTGTAATTTGATTAGTGTAGTTCTTTACCATCCAGATTGTTGTAAAACCTTGAGTGGCATTCTGAGCTGGTGGGATTAATGGCTAACAGAATAAACTTTGAATTTACAAAGGGTTCCTCCAAAAAAAGGATTTAAAGTACCTTACAGCACCTCTGAGTTCTCAGAATGTAAAGTACTGCAAACCTTTGGTTGGACAGCAACCAAGGTTCAGAGTCTGAATCCTTAGAAGGACAACACAGCCATCCCACTGGCACTAAATCCTCTTTGTAGAGGTCATGGTCTTAACTTGGGTGTACCAAGTGAAGACTTGACTATCATTCCTTCCTTTCTCAAATTCTAGTGAAGAGGCAGCCCAACTTTTGCTGACTCCTCACATAAATACATATTACTCTTCATGCATAAAACAACTCTGCCAAATTGCATACAGTTAAAGAGATTTGATTGTTTCTTTCAAAAGTGTTTCTGAGAAGTTGAAAGATTTAACACTCTAATTCAATTTAACTTGTAAACAAGCTTGGCAATTAGCAAACAATCACCTCCTGCTGGGTAAATTAGTCATGAAATATATTTAATCACACTGCAATATCCCAAGATCAGCTTAATAATCACATTCACATTCATTAAACCCAGCAATCACTCACAAAACAAGACTTAGCAATAGGAAATGATCACCTTTATTGGGTAAATTCAATAATATCTGTTATGGTAGGAATGTTCAGAGATCACAATATCTCACATAGGAATCTTACACTTCCAGCACCCAATAGGCCTGGTGGGAATATGATCTAGGTTGGGAATATGATATAAATTAGACTGTCCATAAAATTGACTCAACCACAAATCTGAACTGTAAATTATATATTACATATGTGCAAATAGCTGAGCAACATTTTATTGGAGATTGAATACAAAGTGGGCGGGCTCCAATTCACCTGAATCTGGAAACCCTCTCCTCTGAAGGTTGGTCTTAGCCAATCTTGTTATATTTTAACCAATGTATGCCTTGCTCGCAGTCTTGTCATATCTACCTCTTAGCTTCAGGATAACATGGTTAGATCCAATTTACAGTGCCAATTGATTTCAAGGTACATTGTTTCCATGACTTGACTCAAACATTTTGACTACCTACTACATAAGATGCTCAATGATTTGATCCTAGTCTCAAACCACAGTATGTAGCATGCTAAACTCTGGAAAAAGATTTGTCCTTCTGTCTTGTTCTTTCTTAACTATGTGATTTTCTTTGCAAACCTGAGAGTTGTTTTTATTGCTTTCACTCAGGTCTCAAAGTCAGTGGAAGCCAGTTCACTTCTTCAGTGTGCAGTCCAGGACCTTCAGGTAAGTTGGAGACCACCCGCTTTGTATTCAGTTTCTAACTCACCCACAAGGAAGCTGGCCCTAGCTGACCAACTGTTTTTGGATGGTACAGCTCATATCTTCCTGCTTCACCAACTAAAAGTGGGCAGTCAACCCTTCTGAGAGTGGGCGGTTTTTAGTAGAAATCCAAATGAATCATTCTACTTCATCTTAATTTCCCATCTCAAGACTTCACAGAAATTTAAAATCAACTCAAATTTATACCAACTCAAAAAAAAAGAAAATCCATTTTGTTTTGTTCTTTCTTTCCAATTCTTAAAACATTTTACAAACCTTTTGAAATTTCAACCCAAAAGAAGAAGAAGAAGAAGAAAAAGGAAAATGATGTTTTTTCCGTAGAAAGTTTTGATGAAAAATTAAATTAACTTGAATAGAAAAATTGGATTCAATTCTCAAGGTCTACAAATCATGATTAAAATCAATAAAGTAGGTAAATGAATCAAACTAGCCCAAAACAATTTCTTAGCTTCTAAATCTTTTAAATTCGATCGATTTGAAGTTTGAATGAAATGATGAATCCCCACTCGATTCAAGATCCAATGATCTTTTTCTAAATTCAAACACCAAAACTTAAAGGCAGGTAAGATTAAATATAGATTCGGAATCAAACTGAAGATTGAAAACCACCAATTCGAAAGTTCATAAACCGGAATCAAAACACTACATAATGGTAAACAAAGTAAAGAATATCTAAACGAAACCCTTGCATTTAATCCTGGATTCAAACTCGAACACATCTGATAACCCGCCTTAACATAATCTCTTCTGATCGTATGAGATAAAGCATTGAAATGAGGAAATTGCCAAATGAACAATAAGCTTGGGATGAGATAAGATTGGAGTTGAAATAAAGCTTGAGAAGCTAATGGACCAGAAGCGGAGATTGAACCGATTAAAGGAGGTAAAGCACCAACCAAAGATCCAACCCAAGTATTGATGATCGAGATTCGTTTTAAAGGTGTATAAATCAAAACATAAGTGAAAAGAGTGAGAGCCGAAAGATAAGATGAGATCGGATTCACTATATAGTATAAAAGACTAATTCCAGTGATGCCTGTGATGAATCCAAAAGTAGTAGCATGACCGATTGAAATCAATTTCTTTACCATCGGTCTATTTCTTGTTCTTGTCATTTGTGAATCCATTGGAGATTCTAGAATTTGATTAAATGTATTTGCAGAAGTAGAAGATAGAAAAGTTCCAATTGCAGTTGAGAAGAGGATCATCATTTGATTTGAAGGATGACTGATCATTGAATCATGGGTTGTAAGAGTAGGATAGATTGAATAACTTGACATGGTGGTCAGAACGATTAAGATGGATAATCTTGATTTTGATAATGATTTATAAATTTGAAAATAATTTGGTTTTGATGGATTTGAAGGAGTATAAAATGGGTTTTTGAATGAATTGATTTCATGTTTGGGTGAATAGGGTGAAATGATTTGATGATGTTTTAAATTTGAATTTGAATCAGATGGATGATAGTCTTTGATTTGATTTGATTGATGATGAGTTGAATGAGAACGTTTGAAATGTTGATTAGATTGATGATGATGATGATGATGATGATAGGTTTGATTTGATTGAGAATGATAAGTTGATAAATTCCACTTTGGTCTTTGATAGATTCTTTGATGGTTTAATTTAAATTGCGAACTGATTCCTTTAAGCATCATTCCAGTCTTTCCTCAGAAACTCTTCCTTCTTCTCCTTTCCTTGAGGTGTTCTTTTGCTCGGAGAATGGTCTTGGTTAAGTTTGAATGGTTGGATGGTCAATTTTGATTTTCTCTGTTTCACTTTTGCTTCCTCCGACCATCTTCTTCTGTATTTCGAATTTATTTTTTATTTTTTCAATCAACCCTTCTCATCAATCTCATCTCTCATCCACTTTCAATTCTATCTGATCCTCTCAAGCTCAGAATCAAAACACACCTTACTCATCATTGGATGATTACATAAAATCATTGTTCATTCTAAAGCGTCACATTTCATATCCCAACCATAAAGCCAATTCCCATCCGCTCCCCTAGTCTAAAGGTAGGGCGTTGGACTTCTACACCCAGTTATGGCATCCAAAGATTGCGGGTTCGACCCCCGCGGGGAGTGTTTTCTTTTGTGTCTTCTTCGAGTCTCATTTGGTACCACGTGTGTATGCGTGGTGTGTTAACGAATGTCAAAGAAGAGCAATATACAGCTATTCTAGAAATTTGTGTCCTGCTCAAAAATGATTTTTCTTGTTTTTGTCAAGGATTCACAGAGATTTGAGCTAAAATACATACAATACGGCCCTGTATTAGAAGTTTCTTGTTCAGTTGGGTGAATACCACAGCTGATACAGGGCTGTATTTGCTCTTATTTGACGTGAACCTTGAAGAAAAACAAAATAAAAAAATTGGGACATGACATTAATTTCTAGAATAGCTGTACTCAATATAAATTAATAACTGATCAATTATGGTACTCAGAGTCAAAAGGTAGAATCTACCTTTTTGGAAAACCTAACTTTTTTTTCAAAAAAAAATTGGCCCCAACCGGAAAAAATAAGATTTCCTGTTTTCCACTGCCAATCACCTCCTTTCACCTTTGTACATACATCACCACAAGACAAAGGTTGTGGGGTGAAATTAAGGATCAATGAGACCTTAACTGAGGCTTGAAACAAATCCAAGGACAGAGGTAATTGGACACTGACACACGGCATGATTATAGGAAGTGCTGAGTGCATAAGTAGGCACGGGGTCCTCAAAGCCTAGAAATTTTGTAGTTTTTTTTCTCCACCAAAAAAATCTAGGTTAAAAAAAGTCAGAATCTACCTTTTGACTTTGAGTACTGCTAATATCATGAGTTTTTGATAAATCCTTTGGTTTATCAGATAGAATCTCTTCAAAAAGAAAAGAGATGATATTGAATAGTCTTTATTATAAAAATCAAACTCAAAATCCTTCAAAGTTTTTTTTTAATAATACACAACTTTTAACAAAAGAAAACCCTCCCAGAATTCACACCTCTTGGATTCTTTTCAAACAAAAAAACATCAATAGACTCAATTAAGTTAAGTTCAATTATCATCTTAGTCTAAATTTATCTTAATAAGTATCACATTCTTTCTTAATCTGAAAGTGTTTTGCATAATCAATTCTTTTGATCTCTCTAAAGAATTCCTTCGAAAAGATTTTTTATAGGAATCAAAGAGAAATCATCTGCACATAGTTCATGCACAGATTTGACTACAATTTTTTCCCCAACACAGTTCATCTCCTCTTGCCTAAAAAAAGTGGTTCAAAGGTTGAGTCTTGAAGTCAAAGTTAGACTTAAGAAGCATATCACATGTGTGATTGATTGTAAACCCTGAATCTTTCAGATGAACTAAAGGCTCAGGGGAGTAAGTATTTGTCCTGCAAGAAAAAAAAATATGCACTATGTGCACAAAAGAAGTGCACTCAACTTTTCTCTTTAGAGCATATGACAATCCTGGGTAGGGAGATCTGTAGAAGGCTTGCAAGAAAACTCCTCCAAAGAAAATTGTGGGGAGAAATGAGTTTTTGTTATTTCACAAAGCTAAAGGATGTTCTGGATTTATGGACTTTGATCAACTCCCACAATAAAACTACCTCAAGTCAGGGTTGTATCACACCGTCTTTTGAACCCTAAGGGTAAATCTCATTCAAATAAGTTTTTTTCTTTGTAAGTCCACAAAGCAAGTACACAGCCAAAAGGTTTTTTTGTGGCTTTGTGGAAACCTTTGTGGAAAATTGCCACCTGATTCTATTTGTAGCACAACAACAAGCATCCACAACTACTGAGCTTGACTTGCTTGACTTGCTTGACCTAGCTTTGAGGATCTTGAATTACAAGCAATTTGTAACTGAACAAATTTCATGTGGTCAATTGGAGCTACAAAACACTTGTTTTGACCAAATTTTCAAGCAAGGGTGACAGTTTTGTAATCGCCAGAGGATTTCTTCACTGCTTGATTTGGTAAATTCTGGATCTAACCCAGTGATCAACTTACCTCAGAAACAAATGTCAAGACCTGCTTTTGAGAAACTGGTTGGATTGGTTCAAGATGATGTGGTCTTTCATAACAACTCAAATTGCTCACAAGAACCAGTTTAGTGGAAAGCCCTTGTTGGGCTGACAAACTTAGGGACTTCAGGAAACGGTGGAGACCAGTTTCATCTAGCATGTTTATTCAATTGTTTTGGAATTACTTCAGGTGGCCATCACTGACAGAACATGATGTGTTTAAAGGGCAATCTGTCTCACAGTTGTTTTTCAAAGACTGTGTAGGATTTTCCAATGGAATAATTAATTCCACTACAAACCCCACCTAAGAAACATCTCAAAGACTATTGGATTTGGAAGATGTTTTAGAATATATTATAAAACACAATGCTTGTATTCAACCTCAATCAAAAAGTCATCTACTATGAAATGGGCTGGTGCAGAAGTGTGCAAGATCAGTGAGTATTCTGGTCTTCACAGGTGAGTATCTAGAATTTTTTTTCCCATCTCTCCATTTGGAGATGGAGAAAATGATCAGTTATTTTACATTGCATAGATGTATCAAAACCCCTCAAGATTCTTCTCACCTAGCAAATCTCTTCTGGCTGACTTGGATCACACAATATCTGAAATCATCATCCCAAATAAAAAGCAAATCAGAGGCCACAGTCTGGGCACTGAAGAAGATGCCTTCAAAAAATCTCTACCAGTGCCTTTCAAGTGACATTCAAACACTGTAATGGTATGTCAAAAGAATGTTTTCAGTCCATCAAAGAACTTTGAATTGCCATGGGTGACAGAGCTTCAGAAATACAAGCAAATCAGTGGATCTAAGCATTTTTACTCATTCAAAATTTCCTGACAAGTCTTCAAGAAAGGAGTTTGATTGTCTTGGAAACTCTTGCAGAAGGCCTTTTTGAAAATCTCCTGATCTGTCCTCCACCTCAGAATCCTCCTGACTTGAGGATCATCAGGCATCCAGAGCTGACTGGAATGTAGAAAGAGAAGTTCAACTTTTTGATGAATTTGTTGCCTCACAGGTTGATTAGGCTTTGTATTTTGAAAATTTTATTTAACCATCTCAAAGTTTTCTTCATAACTCTAAAGAAAGTCCTTCAAATGAATAGTTAGTTTTCCAAACATTCTGTTTGACTTTCCAAATGGAAAATCACTTGATCATTTATTTCAATTAACCAAAGCAACTGAACATATTTTGATGAATTGTGTATTTGATTCAGAAAGTTCAAATTGAATATACAAATGAACTCAGAAAAATGATTGGTAAAAGAATTTGAACTATCTGAAAAGTATATACAAATAACCTCAGAGAATTGACCAATATAAAAAAAACTACTATGTCAATATACAAATAACCTCACAGAATTATGAGTGCTTATCTTTTTTAAATTTGAGGTTAAACTCATATACAGTCAACTCTGTTAAAACCAATACCCAAAAATTTGGGTCAAAAACTATTGGTTTTTGCCAAGTATTGGTTTTGTCAGGGGAAATCTCACTCCAAATAAGAAAAATCCTTGGCCAAAATGTATCGGTTTTCAAAGAGTATCGCTTTTGACAGCTATCGGTTTTAGCAGAGGCAACTGTCCCTCAAGTCCTTTCTTTTCACCTTCCACATTGAAATTGACAAGTTCCGGTTCAATTTGTGCTTTCTCTTTCTCTTGTTTCTCATTCAAAAATCTCTTTTCTGGTTGAGGCAACATGTCAACATCTACACTCTTGGCAATAGTTGATAATTAATCAATCTTGGTACTATCTTTTTCACTCATAGCATTCTCTTTTCTTTCAACACAGAAAACTGTCTGAAAAGATTGTTTTGAAAAACTTCCTGAACGGACTTAGCAGCCCTGGTTTGTTTTTCATGCTTGATTGAATGAGTAGCAGGTGTGACAGAAAATTTTCAAGAAGTTTGCTTGGGTGGAGTTGAAGATGTAGGACCTTGATGTTGGATTGAAGTTGGACTTTGGCTTCTGATACACTCTACATCCTCATTCAACTTCATTAGAATCTCTTCGATTATACCATCTGATCCATCACTGTCTTTGATGTTCATATAAGCCAAATTTGAATTCAAAGAACGTTCAGGTGAGTTATATGGAGACTCAATATGATTGTTTTGATTTTGAGCTGAGTTGGAATTAAGTGAATTTTCAATTAGATTAGGCATACTTTAATTTTCATCATCTTTGAGTAAGCTGTGTGCAGCTTCAAGTCAAGTGTGATCATGTTGTGGATGGAAGATTGACACCAACTCCAACTCATCCTTGCACTTCTTGAAACAAGGTGCTATTGAGATAGAGAAATTGGATTGAGTAAATGATATTGTGATGTAGCAGGTGTGAGTATACCTACCAAGTTCACCCTGCTTAAAACTAAGCCATTCAGGATGATGATCATCCCAATGAGCATCATTCCTCTGCTCCAATGCAGTGTTCCAGACACCTGATCCTCTGTTCCATTACCCCCTTAGTCAACCTCTTGCCAAGCACTCTCCAAGTGCTCAATCTAAAAATCCAAACCTTAACAGTTAGAGAAAAGTTGGAACTCATCAAAAAGGGGCCCCTTTGGAGTACATTACAACCTTGACTCTGAGAATGTTTCTGGTGGAGGCAGTGTAAGAAAGTAATCAAGAAGAACATCATTCCTTAGAATCTGGCTAAAGTGAACATAGTCTAAACTTGTGACAGAAACCAACTTCACAAGAAAAAACAACCAAGAAATGTGTATTCAGAAATCTTTGAAATCAGAATGTTAGTTTTTGATGTTGTACTTTAAAAACACAGTTGATCTCTAATCAGATTTCATCTTTCCTTGAGTATATCTATTCTGGTGAGAAATCAGATTTTGCAAACTTTGAGCTGTCTTTCTTGGTAGGGGATGTACTCTGAATCTTGAATTCTTCAGAATGTGATCTCTGATCAGAATCTCTTTGAGTGGGTGTGTTCTTATAAATTGGTCTTGTTGGGTTCTGTTTGAGGGAATCCAATTGGAGGGTGTTGAGTAGATGATTGATTTATTTAATTTGAAACCTAACCCAAGTGTTGAATGACATTGAATGATACCACTTCAACTTCGACTTCATCAAATCCAACTCAATCCAACTTCTCATCATCAATCAATCACTCATCAATCACTATCATCATCAACTCAACTCAACTCAACTCAACTCAAATCAAATCAATCTGATCTAATCATTCAATCAATTCATCCATCATGGTCGGAACCCATCTCTTACCACCAAACCTACTCAAACTTTTCGCTCCACGTGCTCCATTACCTTATTGTAAACCATTAGGAAGAGATCCAGATGTATCGATCCATAAGAAACATATCACTTGTGTTTCTCCTTTATTAGATCAACTTAAATTAGATGCAGCTACGATCAATGAAGATGGGGTGAATCAAGAGAATGGCGATAAAGATCCATTGATAGAGAAGATGCCACCTGAAACTTTAACCGATTCGATGCAAGTTCAATTTGAAAGACGTCAAGAAGATCGAATCAAAAGAAAAGAAGAAAGATCACTTCGTCAAGAAACTTGTGGGTCTGCTCTTTCGAATCTCATTCTCTTCATCCCTACAAGATCCTGATCACTTTCTTTTTTTTTCCAACAGATGATCCTAAGGAGGATCCAAACGCTACTGGTGACCCTTACAGAACATTATTCATCTCTCGATTATCATTCGAAGCAACTGAATCCGATCTTAAGAAAGAATTCGATATGTATGGACCGATCGAAAAACTTTTGATCGTGAAGAATAAACTGACAGGCAAGAGTCGTGGATACGCTTTTCTACTCTTTGAAAGAGAAAAAGATATGAAGGGTAAATTTTCTTTTCTTTCTCTTTCTCTCTCTCTCACTCTCTCTTCTTTCATCTTTCATCAAACCAATCTTTCTTTTTTGTATTCCTATCAATCCATCTCTTCTTCATGGAATCTATACCATCATCCCCTCTCTTCCCATTGGTTTTGTTTTCTCTCATCTTTAAGAGGTCTTAATCAAACCAATTTAAAGTAGTCTGAAGAGATGGGTAAGTTGAACTCTTTTTTTTTGTTTGCTCGTTCTATCATCTTTGCTCCTCTATACGTTCAAATCATTCTACTTCACATATATCCAACCAACACCTCGGTTTATATCTATTTTACTACTACCTTCTTCTTTCAATCACCACCGATCTTCGAACTTTCAACATTACTCTTCCATCAACCGACGATCAATCTCCATCTCCTCTTCGAATCCTCGATCGATCTTTCACCACCGATCCGAATTCACTCAATTTGCTTATCTCTCTCTCGTCCAAACTTTCGCCTTTGATGATCACCCATCCTTTTGTTTCAATTTAGCTGCCTATAAGGATGCTGAAGGTTTGAAGATCAAAGGTCGTAGGATTTTGGTGGATGTGGAACGAGGACGAACCGTCAAAGGATGGAAGCCACGTCGATTGGGTGGAGGTTTAGGTGGTCGTCCTAAAGCAGTGGTAGCTGTACCAGCAGCTGAAGCTCCTCCACCTGGTATCGGTGGTGGGTTTGGGTTTCGAGGTCCGAGTTTCAGAGGAGGTGGTGGCGGCGGCGGCGGCGGGGGAGGGTTCAGAGGTGGCGGGGGAGGAGGTGGTGGAGGAGGAGGGGGATTTAGAAGTGGGCCACCTGGTGGAGGCGGAGGTGGACGGCCCGGAGGGTTTGGAGGAGGGGGAGGAGGAGATCGAGGCTTTGGAGGAAGAAGTAGCAGTGACCGATTCGGAAGCGCAGGCGGAGGTTCAAGAGGAGGCGCCTTTGGATCACCTGCAGGCGGCGGCGGCGGCGGAGGAGGAGGAGGAGGACGCGATCGAGGAGGGTTTGGAGATCGATTTGCATCACCACGAGGAGGAGGGATTGGATATCAAGGAGGAAATGGATCAGGCGGGTTTGCAGGCACAGGAGCGAATGCAGGAGCTGGACCCGGTCAAGGTTGGGCTAGTCGACAGAATATGTCAAATGGAGGAGGAGGAGGAGGAGGAAGTAGTAGTAGTAAGAGAGAATTTGATGATTATCGTGGACATCATAATGGATCTGGTGCTGGGGGTGGTCATAATTATGATGATGGAAGTAAAAGACCTAGGTTTTGAATATATATATATCTATTTCTATTGTATTGATGAATGATTTTATATATATTATATATATGAAATTTAAAGAAAGAAAGAAAAGAAGTAAAAAAAAGTGTTGATGAAGTTTTGTTGTTTCAAAAAAAAAGGCAAACCTAAGAAGAAAAGTTAAGAAAGTGTGTCATGTGGGTTTTTTTTCTCTTCAATGCTTTTTTTTTCTGATTGGTTTTTGATCCATATTTCGATCATTCGATTCAAGAGTATATAACTTTATTTTTTATTTTTTTTTTCTTTTGATGGGTTGGTGATGTTTTACATTTGTAATATATGACTTTTTTTCTTTTTTGGTAGGTGATGAGGTGTGCTTAAAGGAAATATCAAGGAGTGTTACCAAGTTTGAATTGAGCCTTTCAGTGATGAGACTGAACTACTCTAGAGCTTGAGCTTGAGCTTGAGCTTGAGGGTGTGAAGAGAACCGGGTTGAGTTTGAGGAGTTGAGATCGGGCTCGGTGTGTTTGAATGAGCGGGAATTGAGATTTGGTTTCGGGTCGGGATGGAGTCAAATGAGGATGATTGAAAGATGATGAGTCATGGGTCATCAATCAATCCATTCAAACTGGTCAACAAACCAACTAGAAATAGTCAACCATCACGAACAAACCATCAACTCATCCCTCTTCATTATCATCTCAACTTCAAACATTCAACTACTACTTCCTCATCAGAATGGATCAAGAAACAGAACCAGACTTCACTGTAAACTCAATCCTCTCTTGACTTCCTACTTGACTTTAAACTCATTCTTTCTTTTTCAAACAGTTTCGATCTGTAGCTGTAGGTCTCGGGATCGGATTAGTTTTAGCATTTACAAATATGTACTTTGGACTACAAACTGGTCAATCTCTTCAATTCACAAATCACACTTCACCAAAAACACACACACACACACTTTTAAATCTTCCTTTTAACTAATTTGGATTGAATCAAAATAGGTTGGATCTCTTTGATGTCTTTACAATCTAGTTTATTAGGTTATGCGATCTTTAAAGTGATCCCTTCAAGATTTCTTGATCGACCACTCTCAATCAAAGAAAACGTTTGCCCACTTCACAATCCTTTATATCAATCTCTTTTAATTCATCTTCAAATCATACACTGAAATTTATCTCAAACATTCAATCATCCAATTTGAATCTTTTTAGGTCTTACTTCAAACTACTGCCACTGCGATGGGTACAATGCCCTTATCAGCTGGTTTAGTGGGAATCATTCCTGCTTTAGCTCAATTATCACCTAAATTAGATGGATCTGAACCGATTGTTTTAACACCTTTGGCTTTGATTGGTTGGTGTTTAGCAGTTGCTTTCTTTGGGTTAATCATCTCTTCAAAATTCATCACATCTCTTCTGTTCTCTTCTTCAGTTCATTCATCTTCATTCAATCGAAACTGATGAGATCGATCTTCTTTTTTTAATATTTCATTTAGAGTTTACTTAGCTATTCCATTAAGAAAACAAGTGATCATTAAAGAACAATTAGCTTTTCCATCTGGAATTGCAACAGCTCAAGTTTTATCTGTTTTACATGATTTACCAGCACCTAACCTTCGGAAAAGATCCAAGAAATCTAGAGATAATCCTACGATTGAATATATTCCATTACCTACAAATGTAGATGAGATGGAAGATCAAGAGGCTTTGAGTAAAACGAATTTAGATGATTCTGAAATGAGGAAATCTAAACTCTCACAATGGAAATCGCTCACTATAAGCTTTACGATCTCCATCACATATACTGTATGTATAATCATCTTCAAACCTAGGCTTTATCGCGTTCATTCACTAAGACGTTTGATTACACCTCATCAGCTTTTGTCTTTGGCCTTTCCTGTGCTGTATGCGATACCAATCTTTGATGTTTTTGGACCAATGGCTCATACATGGTTATGGTGGTACGTAGCAAGCTGATTGAATTTTACAAAACAAACCCTCCACTCAATTTATGTACACCCTTTTTCATTCTATCACTAATCCTCATATGGATTTCTAGGTTCACCCCATCCTTTGCGTTTGTTGGTCAGGGTATCATCATGGGATTACATACAGTCTATAGTATGAACCTTGGTATGTTCGTTAGTTGGGCAATCTTATCTCCTCTTGCAAAGAACAAAGGATGGGCTCCAGGAGAGGTTGGAAATTCTGATAATGGATCTAAAGGTGAAACCTCTCAATCTTCTCTTCAACTTTCTTTCACCTTCGATCAGATCCTAATCTGAATCTTCTTTTTGATGACTCTGGACTTGATTCAGGTTGGATTCTTTGGCCTGCATTGTCAATCATGACGGTTGAATCTATTGTTAGCTTATCATCCGTCATCCTAACTTATGTTATACAAAAAAGACATCAATATCAACGGATCTCAACCCGATCCTCACGTCGACCTGAACTAACTCATCGTCAAAGCTCTACAGACTCTTTTTCAAGTATCTCTACAAATCCAGATGAGATTGAACACTCATCTGAATCGGATGATGAAGATACAGTAGATCTTAAATGGATGTTATTAGGATTTTGTTTTTCTTGTTTAGTTTGTATCGGATTTATGTTTTTGATCTTTGGTAATCATCAAACTGAAGGGATTCGATGGTGGGCTACTTTAATAGCTTTGGGACTTGCTTCTTTATTTAGTTTACTAGGGTCAGTTGATTTTTTTTTGAAAAAGAAAAATGAAGTATGAAGTATGAAGGTTGATTCACTTTTTGATCTGGTCTATAGTGTTAGAGCTTTAGGAGAAACTGATTTAAATCCAGTTTCAGCTATCGGGAAGATTTCACAATTATTATTTGGATTAATTCAACCTAAAAATATTGTAGCTAATTTGATTGCAGGTGGGATCAGTGAAGCAGGTGCTATGCAATGTGGTGAGATCATGCAAGATTTCAAAACAGGTTATCTTCATCATGTTTCACCTAAAAGTATGTTTTATGGTCAAGTAAGTTGGATGAACTTTATCAAGTTTTTTTTTAATTTGAAAGTGTGATGAACGGATGATGTTTCTTGTTTGTTTTTAGATGATTGGATCATTGGTTTCAGTTTTTGTTTCTAGTGGAGTTTATTTAATTTATAGTAAAACGTTTGTTTTACCTAGTCGATCGTTTCCAGTACCTACAGCCACAGTTTGGTAAGTTAACTTTTAACTTTTAATTTATTTTTTTCTTGCGTGATGAAGAAGGTGATCTTTTGACTCATTGAGATCTTCTTTTTCTTCAAAAAGGCTTAGTTTAGCTAGATTAGTGAATAATGGAGAATTACCTATGAGAAGTCAAGAGACGATGATGATCTTTGGTTTTATCTTTTTTTGGATTTCGACACTTAAAACATTATCGAATTCTAAAGTTTTACTTAGTCCATCAAATCGATCTAAATTAAGTTGGACGAAATATTTACCTTCTGGGTAAGCCCTTCTTTTTTTGAATGCTTGTATCAAACTTGATGACTTCAAAAAGAAACTTCATTAAATCGATCATTTTCTTTTTTGGTTCACGGAGGGGTTTTTTAGAATAGCCTTCTCAGTTGGGTTTATCAATACACCTTCATTTTCGATTTCAAGATTGATTGGAGGATTGATGATTTATTTAATTAAACGAAGGAATCGATTGAATTCGAATTTGAATTTAATCGAATTGAATTGGATCATTATTGGATCTGGATTTGTTTTAGGTGAAGGGATGGGGAGTATGATCAGTTTGATGTTGAAATTCTTTGGATTGAATCTCTTAATCACTTGTTGGGGTTGTGAATTAAATGGAGGTGGATATTGTGGTGGATGTCAATGAAGAGAGTCATTGTGTTGGTTTGGTTTGGAATTCGATTTGTTTTTCTTTGCTTTGGATATGTGTGTTTTCTTTTTTTTGGGGGGGATTTGTTCGGATTTGGTTTTTCTTTTCTTTCTCAATGGATTTGTTTTCTGTTTGTTTTTTTTTCATTATTATACATCTCTTGTTTTTTTATATAATTTATATATATATATATGTGTGTGTGTGTGTATGTATGTATGTGTGTGAGTTTATTGGATGTAAATTGGAAGAATGATTAGTTTTTTTTTTGATTTTGTATTAGGATTTTTGATATATATATATATATATGAATAGATCAATCAATTTGATAAGATTTTCTTTCATTTTCTTTGGATTTGGTTTTTTTTGTTTTTTTGAAAAAAACAAGTTTCTATTGTGACAAAATGTGTTTTTTTGAAAAAAGTGTGTTTAAGTAAACTGGGGTCTTAAACGAATGGTGAGTTTTGGTTTGGTACAAAAACTCATGCTACAAATCTACAGTTAAAGATGTTGATATTGACTGTAGGAGAGATCCATTTGACAAATTTTAAAGAACAAATGTAAGAAAGTACCAACTGAGTTTATTTTCTTTTCTTTAAACAAGATTTGAGTCTCTAGAATTGACACATGATATACCAAACTTAACTCTAAGTCCCAAAAAGTGTGATGGGGTTTTATACCAGTATGTAGCTGGTTTTATCATGAATGAAATGAATTGGTTTTATAAATTGGGGAGGTGGATTGGGTGATACTTGTGAAAGGTGTTGAAATATCAATACAAAAATGGTTTTTTCACCACCATCAATACACAAACACTTCCAAGAAAAATTATTTTCCTTGCGAGAAAATGAAATTGCATTTGAAGCCACAAAGGGCCTAAAATTCAGATTTAATGCAGAATAATGCAGAATAATGCAGATTCAATGCAGATTGAATTTGATTCTAATCCTTTCTTGATCAAAATTCATTCTCTTTTCTTTGTAGGAAACTTACTTTTTACTGGTAGTGTAATTGCCAAGACATGGTGGCACAATTAGGTACATGCTGCTGTGTGTGGCTCATCACTCATGGTGACAATTCTTCTTCTTGGGGTTTGAGTGGTTCTTGTTGTGTTTTTCACAATTTGTTTGACAACTCTTTCTTCTAGTTTTGTTTTTTTATCATAAAGTAAAAAAATGAAAAAAAGTTACACAGACCTTGTTTGGTGTCAAAACTGTCAAAGTAGGGATGTTCAAGGTTCAGAATGAGAACCTTTGAATCTATCACTAATCCCATGAGTTGAAACTCAACCTTCATCCAAGAATGTAAATGAATAATTTGGATGAAGAGAGAAGAATTTTAACCTGCTGCTCTTTTGGGTATGAAAGTGATAGAGTTCTAAAATGTAATTAGGTTTGAATTTGAGTACAACTTAATTTGAAAGATTCACATCATAACTCATACAGACACTATCATGTAATGTAAAAAAACTGAAAAATGAAATCTAACCGTGAAGTGTCAAAAAATTGTGAAATGTTTAATTTGTGATATTCTTGAAGTTTTAGCTTTACTCTAAGATTTGATTGGTTTTGTATTTGGCTGCTCCATTGGTAAGTGTTCAAACAAATATGACAGCAAAAAGAGACCATCAGGCCTCAAACAAGGGACTTGTCATGCAGGTGGTAGGCCATGGAGCACCCCTTGCAACCACTGCACCACCAAGAGTTCAAGGACAAGCGTAATCTAAGTATCCAACACTGTATACAGTCGCCTCTGCTAAAACCAATAGCCGTCAAAAGCAATAATCTTCAAAAACCAATACATTTTGGCCAACAATTTTTCCTATTTCCAGTGAGATTTCCCTTGACAAAACCGATACTCGGCAAAAACCAATAGTTTTTGACCCAAATTTTTGGGTATTGGTTTTAACAGAGTCGACTGTATTGTGGGTCTGGCAGGTAAGTTGCACACCTTCTGAAGGTAGCCAACATCCCACCTTGCAATTTGAAAAACCCCTTGATTTCATTCTGTATGTACATAGTAAGCAATGGCCAAGGCACAAGGGACTTACCCCTTACCCCAACCTTTTGGCTTGGTAGGTTGAGAAAATCTGTGATTCCCTTCAACTACAACTTCCCTTCAATGACTGTTTGAAAAAAGCTACACTACATAAAAGTTCATCTTTACCCGTGGGCACAGAAAACCAGGTTGGGCAAATAAAACCAACTTGTGGTTTTCTTTGCCCTTGTGAAAAGCTAGGCAATGAAATTAAAGCTCTTCTTTACACATGTTAAACAATTTAAAGGAAGTGCAATGTCAAATTTTTCATGAATGGAATATAAAATGTGCACGGGGGTTGATTGAGACCAAGTAGGATATCTTGAGGTGGTGAAAAATTCTCCCCGCCAAACTCAAATTTGAGTAGTCCTGCTGGACCAACAGGGAAGCCCAATTAGTCCTAAGTCCCTCATCAGACACCCAAGCTAATGTACAACATGAGATCAGAATCAAGAAAAGATTTCAACATTGATTTACACAGCATGGGTACTCAATCTCATCTGTAGTTCAACTTTGTTATAACCTTGGTCTGGTTTGCTCAAAATTTGTAGTATTCAAACTGAAAGAATTGGGATTGATAATCCACTAATTCCATATTCAATTCATGAGAAAATTGGTCATTACGCTTCCTTTACATTGTTTAACATGTGTAAAGAAGAGCTCCAATTTCATTGCCTAGCTTTCCACAAGGGCAAAGAAAACCACAAGTTGGTTTTATTTGCCCACGGGTAAAGATGAACTTTTATGTAGTGCTAGTGTATCTGAAGTGTTGACTTCTGCTCCATCTCTCTTCCAATTTGTTTTTTTGTTTTTGTTTTATACACAAATTTTTCCTCAACACTCTAGAATTGGTAACTTGCAAACTTTACAGCTAAATTTGAATTTTTGTCACATATATACAGATGGATCAGAGGCACAAAATGACCTTCAAATTTTGTGTTGCCAAGTTTTCAGGGTTGAGAAAAAACAAAAACAATAGAATTCAATAAAGCTAATAGAGAGGAAGAAGAGGAAGAAGAGGAAGAAGCAGGCACTCCATATGCACCAACTTCTTCCAAACAAAAAATATTGGGAAGCTGGGGTAAAAGGAAATCTAGGATTTCCTCTACTAAAGTTCTCAACCTACCATGCCAAAAAGTTGGGTAAGGGGTAAGTTCATCTTGCCTTTGTCATTTTTTGCTATGTATAAACCCCAGCACAATTTTGGAATTTAGCCAAGTTTGCTGATTCACATCTTCATTTGTAAAGTTAAAACTCACTTTATTCCAATACCAAATTTATAATCTCAAGGTACCTCTTGTTTTGTGGGTATAGGGCAATTCAAGTTTTTCATACTGATCTTTTGCTATAGAATCTGTTTGACTGAGTAGAGAAGTTTGAAGTAGGGGTTTATGATTAGTTGGTTCCGAAAGAAATTCAGATGAGTTGATCATCAAGAGTGACACCACAGCTGGCTCTGGTTGACCCGACTGGTTTTTGTTCCGCCTGGGAGTGCGGGCCGCGGTCGAGTACAGGGCCGGATGGCTGTTGATCTCAATTCTCCTTGATTGCATTGATTGAACTTCAATTCTTTCATTTTGACTTTCGATCTCAACTTACGAAATAAACCTAAAGAAACTTAATTATATTCAAAAATGTCATCAAAAGCTTTACGTTCTCTTATGAAAGATCGACAACTTGCTAAACGAATTCAACATCAATACGCTAGATACGATACAATCGGAAAACTCACCTGTACTCTTTGTAATGGTCTTGTTGTGGGTTAATTTAATTAAGTCTGTTTGCTTCTTTCATCAAAACATTTATTCTTATTCGTTTTATTTAAATTTAATCATCTTTTTTGATCCTTCTTAGGTTAAAACAGAAGCATTATGGCCTTCTCATTTAACTTCAAAACAGCATCGTTTAAGTCTTCAAAATCAAAAACCATCAGTAGAAGTCAACTCAGTCTCAAGTGTCAAAAGAAATTCAGACGGTATCACTAAGGATCAAGAAATACCAGAAAGTCTTGAAGGATCAAACTCGAGTTCTCTTCGTGAAACGAAAAGGACAAGAATGAACTCAAGACTTTCAGAAGATGAAACTGATGAAGTCATCCAAACCACTTCTTCAACCCTTCCAGCCGGCTTTTTCGATGACGAATCACAACGACCTACAACACGTCCTGATTCCCCAAATGAAGTAGAACGAGATCCGATACAAGACGATCCAGAATGGGAAGCCTTTGAAGCTTCTCTAGCAAATCATCCTGAAGATCAAGATCATCAAAATTCACTTTTCACAAAAGCTTCGATTTTTGTTGAACCGGTTAAGTATAATGAGAATGGAATACCCGAAGATGAGATACAAGTTGAGAAGAATGTAGAGACTGTAGCTCAATTTGAAGAAGAAGAAGTAGTAGAAGAAGAAGAAGATCCGATTGAGAAAAAGATTAGAGAAGAGAAAGAAGAAATTATGGAACGAATTCAAAAGTAAGCACTAAAGAGAGAAAAAAAAACTAAACGATGACTTAAAATATAATAAGAATTAAAGCTAATGAGATTTTAATTTTCAATCATCATGATGATGATGACGTTTTTCAAAAAAAAAACTTCAAGTGAGGAAAGAGAACAATTAGAAGCAGATGATCGAGTTTTACGAATGAAAGCTAGAGTCATAGCTTTTAGAGAATCCAGAAAATCAAAATCAAAAAAAACTTGAATGAGTTTGCCTACGGAATTCGTCGATCTTTGTAATGAGTTGATCATCAATCTTGATCAATCAATCTTATCTTGCCTTTGTACGTTATTGCTCATATGTATACTGCACATTAGATGCGTATTTTCATTTTTGAGTTTTTAAGACATCCTGCATTCTGAATGGACCTCTCCCATATCTTTCACTTTCAGGATATATATATCCTAATCTGATTCTAGAAGATATGTCTTCATTAACCCTATCACTAATGTTTCAATCATCTTTATACATATAGAGATTCTTGGTCCTGGCCAAAAAAAACCTTACTAAGACTATTATTCCCTTGACCCACAATAATTCGGGTCTGTCAAGATCAATTTTAGACAAATACTAATCTTAGCTAATCTTCTCAGGAATTGTTCTTGATCCTTTTGACTCCAATCTTGAGGTTTATCTTTTTTATTTGTGAAAATGAAGTTGAAGAAGTTTTCCGAAAGTGTATGTAAAAGTTTAACTAGATTGATGAGCCAACAATTTTTTACTAGTTATCTCTTAGTCTTTGGTGTATTTTTTGATAGCTCAATCGGAGGAAAGTTTCTCCATGGATGGTCAAGTCTTGTCTTCCAGATGATCTGTCAGTCTGAGTACACCACCAGAGGGTTTGGACACTGGCTACACGGGGTTTAGTTAGGACCCGGGTCCGGAGATCAGACTAAGCATCGGGTCGGGGTGTTCGAAAGCTGAATGATGGTGGTGAAGATGAGGAAGATGATCGATCAAATCACCACGTCAACCTCATGGAACAAGCATCTACTTCACAATTCAAACCTTCTTCAGCTACTGCTTCAACCGCTCTCTCACTCCGAGTTTCAAAATTACTAGCGACTAGTAACTTTGAAGACCCAAACACTCGTGCGGCCTTGAAGATTCTAAATAGGTTTGGAAGGAATGAAGAAAGTACGAGTGATGGGTCAAGTTTGACTACTGACTTACATCATTTAAAGAAAGGAGGTTTGAGAAGAGTAGTAGAGGATAGAATTCGTTTGAGATCTAAGGAATTTCTTGATCTCTTTGCTGAACTGAATAATGTGAATATCTTTTCTCTAAAGTGATTTCAAAGCTCTATCACAAGTCGTCAAATTCCAAGTGTTTTTTTTCGATTGAAAGAAGTTAATCTTGTCTTCTTTGAAAGAAATCATTTTATAGGAATTAAACGATTTGAAATCTCACATAGATCACATGCAAGAATGTTGTGATGAAACTCAAGAAAAGTTAATAGCTGCTAATGAAGGTACTAAGTATCTTTTAGAACATGCTGATGGTTTAAGAAAAGCGAGGTGAGTGATCTTAATTTTAAGATATACTTTACAATTTCTAACTTTTAAAACGTTTTGAAGTCAATCCACAGCAAACAAACAATTACTGGCTAAAGTGTTCTTACATCGATTCACATTAACTGAACTTGAAATTCAAGCTTTAACCACACGCGATGTAAAAGTGAATCGTCACTTATTCTCAGCCATGGATCATTGCGAACGAATCCGATCAGACTGTGCTGCACTCTTGACAGGAGATTTGACCCCTGCTGAGACTGAAACAGCTGGATTGGATATCATGCAAGCTATTAGTAAATATCTTGATAAGGGATATGAGAAAGTCATGAAATGGACTCTGTTTGAATGTCGAACGGGTCTATCTAAAGGAGAAGAAGGACAATTGGAAGTGAGCTCTTTGATGAAAAAAGCTATCAATCGACTCAACTGTCGTCCTGAGTTACTAGAGTATGCACCTTTTTTTTCTTTGACCTTAACAAGTGATTCTTCATTTTTTAGAGTAAAGTACTTATCATCGAAATTCATCACAGTGAAGCACTCTTGGTTCTATCGTCCACTCGATCTGCTGCTCTTTCAAGCTTGTTCCTCGATGCCTTGACTCGAGGAGGACCGAATGGATTACCTAGACCGATAGAGCTCAATGCTCATGATCCAATCCGATATGTTGGTGATATGTTAGCTTGGGTACATCAAACGATGGCAAGCGAACATGAATTTTTGGAAAGTTTATTCGATCTCAAATCAGATGGAAGAAGAGTAGGCGAATCAAGAATCTTTTCACCCAAATTCTCAGATTCGACCTCCCATCTAGACCTTCAAACGATCACATCAGCCACTGAGAGCGTTCATCCGAGTGAGAAATCAAGTGAAGATCGTAAGCGGGTTAGAAACTTACTAGATAAGCATATGGAAGGATGTGGAAGACCTTTGAAGATTAGAGTCTATCAGACCATCAAAAGTCAAGAAGGGAGTATTGTAGCCTATCAGCTAGCAAGCTTGTTAGAATTCTATAAAGTCACGATGACTAATACCATTGGACCTGATGCACTTCTGACCAAGACATTGACTGAGTTGAGATTCCGCCAATCTTCAATTATCCTAAATTAAGCTCATTCTGATCGTTTGTATTGGTTTTGATTTGTTTAGGATCACTACAGATGCATATGAAATCTTTTTTCAAATCTTAACTTCACTATCATCTCGACATATGCGATATATTGAACAACCACCAGTAGATTTATCTGTACCCACTGCTTTGAATGAGGCAATGTCGAATTTGAGAGATATTATGTCGATTTATAATGACAATTCAGCTGAAGAGATGGATGTGAATTCGTTTGATAGAGTATTGGAATTGACTATTAGTCCAGCATTAGAGTTGATCACTAAGATGGCAGCTCTAAGAGTTTCGAATTGGGATCAATCAATCTTTTGGATTAATTGTTTAGAGTTCATGATTGTAGGTCAAGAGGATTTCCATCAAACTTTGAATGTTTTTTTTTCTTAACTTTCTTGATCTTGAACTGATTTGAATGAATTTCTTTTAGAGCACTCTTACCCCATTTAAATTCACTGAACAGAAAAAAGAAGAATTGGAAGTCGAATTAAAGAAACATTTGAAGATCTTAACTGAAGAACACTTTGATCAACTTTTGAAATCATCCGGTTTACAACCTATCATTCAAGCCTTAGATACTAAAGAAGAAGATGTAAGTGACTTTTTGAAACGAATTCTTTGATCAACCCTAGTGAACTGATTGAAATGAAATGAATTTCGGTCCGGATTTTAGATTCCATTATCAAGAATTGAAATCAGTTCTTCAAAACAGATCAGATCATCAATCCAATCATTTAATGAGTTTTTAATGAATTTAGATACATTAGTCTCGAGTCGATTGGTTTTGATTTCGTCTAGTAAACTTTCTTCTAACGTTCATCATCAAAGTTTGATGATGATCAATTTAGCTTATGGTCGAATTTGGGATGCGGTGATGGATCCTAAGAATCGATATGAGTTTGGTTCGACTTTATTGGTTAGAAGTAAAGAAGAAGTGAAGACTTTAACGGGATAGATTGGTTTGATATTTTTGTGAAAAGAAGGAAGAAATTGTTTGGGGGGGATGGGATTTTTTTTGGATTGGTTTTTGTGAAGATGAACTAGTTTGGTTTGGAGGGAGGGGTTTTTTGTAGGTTATAAGTTGAAAGGGTCTTTAAGTGTGATAGTGAAAAAGAACTTGATCATCATTGATTTTATTTTTTGTTTGAAGAAAGAGAAATGAGGGTTGAATGAATTGGTGTTTGAGTTAAGTTTGAAAGAGGAGAGCTTGAATGGTTGAGTTGATGAGAAAGTGATAGGATCTATGGACTGATTATAGGATCTGTTTTGATGAATGCTTTGAGTGGTTTGATTTTATTGCTTGAGAACTGATTTGATTGATTGAAGCAAGAAGTGGGGATGGTGGTATGTAACATGTAAAGTTGAGTGAAGTGTAAAGTGTATGTAGAGCTTAAGTACATAGCTAAGTAGTTAAATCGGAAGAGACTTAAGTACTTAAGCTAAGATGATCAGCCGAGTTGAATTCGATGGATCACTTAACCCAATTGGCATTCACTTCAACTTTTCGAATCAATCAAACTCAAGAATGGCAAGACGAGATATCAGAGTAGTACTTTGTGGAGATGATGGAGTGGGTAAAAGGTCAATTCAATCTTTCTTTCTCTCTCAAACAAAAACAAACCATACCCAACTTGAACTCATCTTACATTCCTCATCCTTCACTTTTAGTACTATCATCACCGCTTTGATCAAAGAAAGATTTTACGAATTACCCACTGGATTAGTTTTACCTGAAGTCTCAATCCCACCTGAAGTGACTCCTAACATTACCACTCATCTCATCGATACCTCTCGTAAATCAAACTTCAAAATCTATTCACTTTCTCTTTTTTTTGACAAATCACTTTGAATGACACACGTTTTTTCTTCTTCTTCTTCTTCTTCATTTTCATCTTAGCACGTCCAGAAGATAGACATCATCTTGAAACTGAAATCAGAAGAGCTCATGTGGTGGTGATCATTTATTCGATTGAAAATTCGATTTCATTTGATAGGATTACTACTTATTGGTTACCTACCATTAGGTCACTAGGTGTGAATGTGTAGGTACATCACCATTCTTAAGAAAGAAAAAAAATCAAACACTCTAAAATTCCAAAAAAAAACACCAATTTATCATTTTGGAATCGAATTGATGATTTGGATTGATTTAACTCTATTGGTGGAACTTTAGTCCAGTGATTTTGGTTGGAAATAAGATTGATTTGAGGGATGGTGAGGATGTGACCAATGAAGCTTTTCAATCTGGTCAGTTACTTTCATCCACTTATTTCATCATCGAATTGATGATCTTACGACTTGATTTGTGTTTTTTTGTTCATTCATCTCATTTAGAATTAGCACCTTTGATGAGAGAATTTAAGGAAGTAGAAACGTGTATCGAATGTAGTGCAAAGGCTTCACTTGTAAGTTTTAAGTTTCTATGTTCTTTAAACATCTTCACCCGTTTCTCCCTTTTGAAGTAAACTGACCAGGATTTTCGAATCACGTCTTAGAACATTAGTGAAACGTTTTATCTAGCTCAAAATGCTGTTTTACATCCAACAGCACCTCTTTATGATTCAAGAGAACATGTAAGTTGAACTTATGAACTCGAAGGTTGATTCGTTCTGATTTCTGATCGTGTTAACTATTTAGTCAATGAAACCTGCCTGTGTGAATGCTCTAACACGAGTGTTTAAATTGTGTGATGTCAATAAAGATAACGTATTAGATGATGATGAATTACACGAGTTTCAAGTAAGTGAAAAGTCAAAAGAAAAAAAAGCCAATTTGAGACCCATTCCTTCTTCATATCTCTTGACACCCAACCTTTTTTTTTTGGATGGTTGAATTTTAGCGTAAATGTTTTGGTGTACCATTACAATCCAAAGAACTCAAGACGATCAAAACTGAAGTCTTACAAGGAAATCCCGATTTTTTAACTTTTAAGGATCAGATCACTCTCGAAGGATTTCTTTATTTACATACTTGTTTTATTCAACGTGGAAGATTAGAAACTGTTTGGGGTGTATTAAGAGCGTTTGGATATGGTGATGATCTTACATTAAGTGAAACGTTTTTGTCTCCTAGGTTTGTCAAAAGTTGATGATTTTCAAATCATGTGTTCAAATCTTGATGCTAAGCTAAGAATCTTCTTTGTTTTTGTTTTGATAGATTTGATGTACCGAACGATTGTTCAGCTGAACTTAGTCCTTCTGGTTATGCATTTTTCACTGATTTATTTGAAACGTTTGATCAGGTAAGCGTGTTTTTGTTTGAGAATCTTTCATTTTTTTTCAAAGATCATCATCAAGTTTTTCAAATCTTACCTTGAGGTTTAATTTGCTTTTTTAGGATTTAGATGGTGCTTTAAATACAGAAGAGTTAGAATCACTTTTTAGTACTTCACCTGGAAATCCATGGATTAATCAAGGATTTCCTGATACGACGATTACGAATGATAATGATCATATCACCTTACAAGGTTGGCTAGCTCAATGGAGGTAAAGCTTTTTTGAAACCGATTGAAAATTTCTTTTGATTTTAAAAAGACTGATCTTGAATCAATTTGATGATCTTCTTAGTATGACCACTTTACTCGATCATCGAATCACATTGGCTTATCTAGCACATTTAGGTTATCCATCACCTACTACGAATGCACTTACATTAACTAAACCAAGAAAATCAGAACGGAAAAAGAAAAACAAAGTGAATCGAACGACCTATTTGATTTATGTCTTTGGGGCAGTCGGATCTGGTAAAAGTTCTTTATGTCGAAATTTAGTTAAGAAAAGATATAGTGAAGATTCTCATCATCATCATCATCATTATGATCCTATTGGGAACAATGGGAATAGTAGTGGTAGTTTAACTGTTGTGAATAGTGTAGAATTTAAAGGTGCTGAAAAGTATTTAGTGGTGAGTCTTTTTCTTAAAAAGAAGATATGATCTTGTTCTTTTTATAGGCTTGCTTTTTTTGGTAAAGTATTTTTGAAATTGATATAATCTCTCTAAATTTTTTTCATAGGTTCAAGAATTTGCGGCTTGGGAAGGTGAAGAAGTTTTAAGAAACTCAAAAAGATTAGGAATGGCAGATGTATTAGTATTTGTTTATGATAGTTCAGATACCAATTCATTTTCTTATATAAGTAATTTAAGAGTAAGTTTTTTTTTTCAAAAATTCGAATTTCTAAAAAGAAACGAAAAACTTGAAATTGGATGAATTGAATTTGATTTTGATTTTTTTTAGCAACAATTCAAAGTGGATCATATCCCTACTCTTTTTGTTGCAAGTAAAGCTGATTTAGATCTTGCTCAACAGGTTTGAACTATTTATATTTATCTATCTCTTGATTCTTTTAACACGATAACTCAAATTCTCGTTTCTTTTGATTATGATCTTCTATAGAGACATGAAGTTCAACCTGATGTATATTGTCGTAAATTAAGTTTAAGAGTACCTGTAGCGATAAGTATGAAAACGAATCAAACTGCAGATCTTTGGCCCATACTTTGTGGAATAGCTATCAATCCGTAAGAGCTTTTTTTCATATCTCTTATGAACGATGACTCATGATTGATTGATTGATTGATTGATTGAAATTTTTGTTGGGGGGGACGGAATTTCAGTAATTCTTCAATTCCAGGTGGTTTAGAAAAAACGTCAGATAAATTAACCGTTTATTTATCATTAAGTGCTTTCATCGGGGTCACTTCTGCTTTAACTTATTTAGTTTATAAGTCTTGGAGTAAACCTAGTTCAGTGTTTTCGAGTGGTAATGTAGTAGTAGGAGGAGGAGGAGGAAGTTGGTTTAGTTGGGTAAGTGGTAGTAGTATTAGTAGTACAAGTGGAAGTTTGAAAGGAGTTCATCATTAAAGGTTTTGAAATTGGAAAACAAAAAGAGAGGGAATTGATGATGTGAAATGAGATTAGAAAATTGAAAATTTTCAAATTTGTTCTTTTTAGAGATTGAAGAGGAAGCAAGAAAAAAAGTGTACATATTGGGGTTTTCTTTTAGTTGAGATTTGATGATGAGTTTTATGAGAATTGAATTGATGGGTTTCAGGGGTGATGATGATTTACTAGATTTATATCGAGATTGATATAACCAAATTGGTGATGGCAGAGGACTAGCCCCTTTAGCTCAGTGGTAGAGCGTTCCACTCGTACAAAGCTTTAGTGAGGAGGTTGGATATGGAAAGGTCTGGTGTTCAATCCACCAAAAGGGCATGGGTATATTTTGTTCCTTTACTTGAAGGAGAGATTTTGTATGTTTTTGTGTGTAAAGAAGATGTACATATTCTTCATCAATAATTGAAATGTTTGTGAGAAGAACTTCTTCATTTTCCTTGAAGATTTGGAAATCATCTATTTACCATGATTGTGGTGATATGGTTTATGTGATAGTGTGTGTATAATTTAATAGATAATCTTGTTTTCCTTTTCATCCTCAATTCCAAAATGAATAAATTACCAAAGAATTTAACAAATTTCACTTCAATCGTCTCCTCAAATAAATGATGAAGGATCATCTGTCTGTCCTCAATGTACAATAAAATTCTTCACAAGCATGAAAAAAGAGATCTAAGGATCCCATCCAGAGTGTTCCACAAAAAACCATAACCTCACTCATATTTTATGACAATGATTATGTATATCATATGGAATATCTCCTGAGTTGGCCTCAATCGCCACCTTAAACATCTCAATGCTTCTTTCTGCTCCAAGATAGTGCTGAGCCAAAGCTTGATGGCTTTTAAGAGTCATGTTTGCAGCCACTTCCTGCTTAGCAACCATCTCTTGAGCTTGACCATCAATCAGGACCTTTGCTTCATGGCAGTTCATAGAAGCCCTGCACCCAATAAATGCAGAACAATCAACAGAATAAACTACCTCTGATTTCTCAAAGTTGAGTTGCTTGATTGCATGTAGATTGAACTCATTTGAGTCCAAATCATTTGTAATGATTGTAAGCATTGAACCCATTTTCCAGCCATGGGACTTAAACGGTTTTGAGCCTAAGAAACAACAGGAAGAGTTCCTCTGCCAAGCAATCACATGATTCCTAAGTCAGAAAATCCAACTCTACCACCAGCTAGATTTTGATTATCAAGTCAGTTCAACTATGTGTTTGAGAGGTACTCAAGTATAAGGTATTACTCATGAGAATCATCAATAAGCTTTTCCATGACTTGATGAAGTGGTTCAGGACACAAAATATCAACACTCTTGGCCATGACTTCATTGAAAGTCTGAGTCACTTTTGATTGTACAATCAGAGGTGATGTCTGAGTCTTGATAGATTGCATGTTAGATTTAGGACATTTCACATTCAAGGTTCTGGTTGGATGAGGTGTATAGTCTTCAGATCAAATCCAAGACATTCTGTTAGAGAATTCACTACATAGGAAATTTCAAAAAGATATCACTCACCATGATCATCAATTGAGTTGGAGTTGATTGATCCATTAAGAACTACCAAAGATTTTGAATCCAAAGAAAGAATAACTGAAGACTTATGGGCTGTGTTTTCTACATGTAAAAAAGGAAAATCAGATAGTGATGATCAGGACACCTTTGGTTATTGAGCTTGCAGAACTCACTCTTCACAGAATGTGATTGTAGTGTCATGCTTTGAGGATGAACAGAAGGCGGAGGTGGCAAGTCTAGGAGCTCATCTTCAACATTTCTCTTGCCTGTTGCTGTCAGACATTGATTTGCATTGTAAATCAACACACACTTCTTGCAACCACGGCCAGAGATCAACTTGAAACAAAGGTAATTTTTGGTAATCAATGGGTTTCCCTTGCCTAATTTGCCCAGGTAATACCATTCTTTATAATAAGGTGGTAGGCTATGAAGTCCAAGGCCAACTAATTGTTGAGGTGAGGGAAAAGTTGGATGATTATCTCTAAATTAATCACAGGCCTCAACAGTCAAATCAAGCATCCAATGTGGCTTGGTGAAATTGGATTCAAAGCTATAACCAATCAATTCAGTTTCAACAAGTTCAGAATTAAGAATATAGGCAATATCAATCTTTATGAATCCAGTGGTTTTTGATTGCTTTGATTCTGATCCTTTCTTCATCTTTGATCTTGCAGATGCTCTAGCTTCAGGATTGGATGGGTATGGAATAGTGTCCTTTCAATGATTAGAAATCTACTGTTGACGTTGGCAAAATTGAAGTTCATGAGCCTGGGCAATTGCTCTTTGAACACAATTCTCAAATTTCATTGCATCATGATCTGATGCAGGCGTAGCTGTGTTGAGAGCCAGAGGTGCCAATGCGCAAGAGCTTGAGTCAAGTGAAGATCTGGAATGCATTGAAGGTTGATAACTTGAGGCGATGGATGTCTTGGATAGCAAGATAAAGCAAGGTTGAGAACTGAAAGTGCTTGGCAAGATGATTGACTTAGCTGGCAATGGACAAGATGCTGAATTGTGATCTGGCTCAGAGGCTTGATTAAAAAATGCAACTGCTTTTGGATTTTTCTTGCATAGACCACACAATCTAGTGTTGAGGACCTCAAACTGTGCTGAGCAGAAAAAACAAGGTACCATTTTGTTGATGTTGGTTGGGTTATCTTTATTCCATTGACATGGGTCACAGATTGCTTGAGTCTTATTTCTATCTGGGTAATCTTCACCACAGCAACACCATAGAGGAGAATCATGATTGGGATTGGGTATACTTGAAGCCATTGTTAGAAAACCAAGCAAAGATGATTTATCAAGCTACATATTTAGAGCAGGTAAAGCAGAAAACAAACTGCCAATAAAACACAGCCTTCAATTTGAGGGTCACAAGGTGGTTTGTGTTGGAATCCAGACAAGTATGGATGGATTACGCCTCAGGGCTTTTAAGAGCTGGTCACTGATCAAGAGTATGTGATTACAAGCGCGTGTGTGTATTGATAACAATACATCATTCTCATGGTTGAACAAAATCCTCTGAAATGAATCTGGAAACAATTCCTTTGAATGCCATCCACCAGAACATACTTGTGCTTTTCTGAATAATCAAAGGTTCAGTGATCTGTGCGCAAGAAAGGTTTTATGGTGAGGGTGGGTAGCAAGGTGGGTAAGGGTGAGTTGTGTATTGAGTAGTGAGTTGTACAGGCTATACCGGGTTTGAGGTTTGTCCTCCACCCTCCTCTCTGGTCCATCGTAAGGCTGTGACCCGGACTCGGCCCTGACCGACCGCCTCTGCCCGAGGGTATTCTCAGAGGCAACAGTACTGGCCCTGGGGCCAGTAAACCTAACCTGATGAGACTAACAAGTGCCCTGCGGGCACCCCCGGCACCCGGCTGGGCCGGGTCGCCGAGTTTTTTTTCGCCAAAACTTTCTGGCGATCATCAGAGTCGCCGCTCTATACCCTCCCACACCCTTCACCCGTCAAGTTCCCCTTCTTCATCGCCTCATGCCTGTACAAGCCCCAGCGATCACCCGATCAGCGTCCAACTTACTCCGATCGATGAATTCCTCGGCCTCAAGTATCGCACCATCCAATTCGATCTCCGACGTGGCCTCCGAAGTCTCTGAAGCCACTACGACCGGACGCTCATCGTGGGTGTGGCAATACTTTGTCACCGAGCAAGTTGATAACAAAATGAAGAACGTGTGTAAAGCTATGAAAGGCTTCGTGGATTCGGTTCGAGACGACGATTCTCCTGTGCGCGAGGTCTGCGGCACACCCTTCGTGATCGACAAGAATGGAAGTACAAAATCGATGTCCCGACACCTTGATTGCTCCCACCATATCTTAAAGCCGATTCAAACCAATCAACCAACTGTTGCGGCGTTCTACATCGATGGCGAGCCTGTCAAGGTGAGTCCTTTTTATATATTTATATTTTCTTACTTTTTATCTTACTTTTTCTCTTTTATATTTTATCTGACACCATTCCTCCCTTTTCCCCTTCACAATCTATATATAACTCCTCCCACTTTGAAATAGGTCAAACCGCTCAACCGAGCCAACCTCAAGGAGGTCCTCGTTCGAATGGTCGTCAATCGCGAAATTCCGGTCTCCTTCGTCGATTCGAAGGAGTTTCGAGAGCTGGTCAACATGATCAATCCTCCAGCTTACGCCCTTCTCAGCAAACGAACCACCATCACCGAGGGGATTCTGGATGGGTATCGCTCAACTCGAGCGGCGATCACCAACCTCCTTTCATCCGTCTCCCACATCAGCATAACCTGCGACGGATGGACGACTCCGACCAACGTGTCGATGTTGGGTGTGACGGCTCACTGGATCGACGACAACTTCATCATGCGCGGAATCACCCTGGCATTGAAGGTAATCGACGGTCCTCACACTGGGTCCAATCTAGCCACCCTCCTTAAGAACACCCTCGATTCCTTCAACATCACCGAACGCCTTTACTGCATCACCGCCGATAATGCTTCCCACAACACCACCATGGGTATTGCGCTTGCAACCATGATCCCTCACTTCGATGCCAGCCAGAACATACATGGTTGTGTGGCTCATGTCATCAACCTTGTGGCTAAGGCTGGCCTGGCTGTCTTCGATCGGAAAGATTTACCCCCCATTAACGCTCTCGACCCTTCCATACCCCAAAACCCCGCTTCAGCTCCTTTATTTCTTGAGCCTGCATCCAACTCGGAGATCAGCAGCATTCTAACTCGGATCCAAACGTTTCACAAGAAAATTAAACACAGCAGCCAGCTCAAGACTTCGCTCGACAACGCTATCGCCAGTTGTGCCACCCTCCCATGCAAGGTCGGCCTAGTTCACGAGGTCTCAACTCGCTGGTCTTCAACCCACTCGTCACTTGCACGCTTTGTCGAACTTCGGGTCGTTCTCGAATATCAATTTAATTGCACCCCAGTACTTGAGCCTTTTAAACTCGACCACGATGAGTGGATCTTAGTGGAGAATCTGGTACAGTTCTTAGCCCCTCTTGCTGAAGTCACCAAACGGCTTGAAGGCCACGAGTACCCAACTTTCTCTCTTGTCATGCCCGATTATCAATGGCTCGTGGAACGACTTGAACGTGTATGTATTTTTTTTTCCTTTTCAAATTTTATTATGATAATTTACTAATACATGTTTTATTTTCTTTTAGTCCTGGACTGACTATAGATGTCAGGAGTTAAAAGTGGCAATCATGCCAATGATTAAGAAAATCATCCAGTATCAAGAAGCTGCCCAGAAGAAGGCAGTGTACATCTGCAGCGCAATCCTTGACCCTCGACTTAAACTTACCGCCATCAAAACCCAAACTCTACAATCGCTTGGATGGGGCCCCAAGGATTTAACTACGTATTTTACTGATCAAGCCAGGATCTTCAAGGCTCCTGTCGATCCTGACATTGAAATCGTCGAATCTGAAGACGAGGAGGCGATCCGATCTGACCGTCCTCAACACTTCATCAAGCGTCGCAAAACGGTCCCGATCGAACACGAGGTGCACGAATATCTCACCGCCCCTCAAGAGGACGAGATTTGCAATCCTCTCAACTTCTGGCAGATCAATGCGCGCCTTTGGCCCAACCTGGCTCGCATGGCAAAGGCCATGCTTGCAGTGCCTGCTACAAGCGCCCCTTCCGAGAGTTCATTTTCGAGTGCTTTGAGAGTGATGAGTGATCACCGAGCCTCTTTCACTCCCACCAATCTTGAGGCTCAAATTTGTCTTAAGAGCTGGGGTAAGGTGTTGTCTCCGCTGTTATCTTTCAAAAAATAGTTACCTTGCCACTTATTTATTTACATAAGTAGTGTCCCAATTGTTTTTACTTTTTAATTAGGCTCTTCAAGCCTTTATACAAGTTTTTATATACACAAGTGACTTTGAAATAAATGATAAGTATGGTCTCCTCCCCGAGTCTTCCCCCCCACATTCGAGCCTGGCCCTGAAAGGCCCCAGGGCCTCTATTTCAGGGCCAGCCCTGGTCGGCCCTGTGAGTTTGTAGAAAGACCTCGGGTCATCCCAGGGCTTTTTTTGGCCCTGGGGCCAGCCCTGAAAATTCAGGGCCGGGTCACAGCCTTAGTCCATCGTACCCTCCTCTCTCGTCCATCGTACCCTCCTCTCTGGTCCATCGTACCCTCCTCTCTCGTCCATCGTAGTTCGTAGTAGTAAGACATAACAGACATAACACATACACATACATAGTTGCTATGTTGTGTGTGTTATGAATTTAAAGTTTAATCTGAACTTTCTTGGTAAACTGATATTCGATTTACCAAACAAATCAACTTTACAAAACTGATTACTTTACCAAGACCATCACCCCTTTACTTTGACTACAACTCAACTCAAGAATCAAATCAAACTTAGAAATCAAACTTCCACTCAAACCAATACTTAAAATGATGGAAGAATTAGACGCAATGACTTCAAATTCGATACCTACTTTAGAAGATAAATTAGCTAATATGGATTTTAGTGAAAAGTTACTTGACCTTTGTTTCATCTTGGACGTACGTAGGTTTCTTCAAATTTTTTAAATTATTCTCTCTTACTATTTCAAGGGAAAAAAAAACTCTTTTGGACTTTTTCTTTCGATCGAACATGAAAAAAAGTCAACCATTTTGATCTTGACTTATTTAAATTTGATTTTAAAGAATCGTATTACCACTTTTTTCTTTTTCGCTTTTGATCAAATTCAAACTGATTAATTGTTTTTCTTTTATTAATTGATAACAAAAAAATAATAGACAACTGGAAGTATGGGTAGTTATATTACTGTTTGTTCTTTGACTTTTTTTCATTTATTCAAAATACACGAATTGATGTCCAATAAAACTATGAATCTAAACTTAAATCAATATTCATTAATAGGCAGCAACACAAAATATCGAATTAATTTGTGATGAAATTATCAATTCTGAAAGACTTGCTTCTCCTGAATGTTTAAGAATTGGACTTATTGCTTATCGGTCAGTTTTTCTTTTGATCGAATTTATATCCGATCAGGTCGGTCTTTAATTTTGTTAACTTTAATTGATGTAACTGATGATTTCGAATTTTGTTTGATTTGTCTTTTAGTGATCATCCTCCTCAGGATATGTCAGTTTGTATATCTATACACATACACATTTTTTATTAATTTACTTATCTTTGCTTTATTACAACTTTTTTCTTGAAATAGGTCATATATCACTTTAAAGTTTGATTTTACATCTAATCCTAAAATCGTTCAAGAACATCTTAAATCTCTCTGGGCCTCTGGTGGTAAGAATGCTCTTCTGTTTGTCAAAGTACTCTCTTCAATTCAACTACTTCTGACCCTATAAGCTCTATTTTATTGCTTTCAGGTGGTGATGGACCTGAGGCTGTAACTGCAGCGATGCATGAAGCTTTAACTTTAGATTGGAGGCCACAAGCTAGTCGGATGGCTGTCCTCATCACCGATGCACCTCCTCATGTACGTCTGTTTCATTAATCCTATCATCTCACTTTGAATTTAATCGAATCTGTTTTTATCTTCTGACAGGGAATCGGTGAATATGGGGATGGGTTTAGTAAGGGAGATCCATCAGGTCATGATCCATTACAACTTGCTCGTACTATGGCCCAGAATGGAATCAGTCTTGTTAGTCATCACATTTGTTTGATCTTCAACCCAACTCTCAGTCCTCTGTAAGCTGATTTTCATTATTGGTTAACACTCACACAGTTTGTTGTAGCTTGCGAGCCAGCGTTTTCGGGTTATATGTATTCAAATGATTTTTTCCGAGCAATAACGAATATCACCTCAGCCATGATGTTACCATTAACGACAGCCAATCTCTTACCACATGTGATTGTAGGATCAGCATTCGAACAAATGGATATGGAAAGATTAGTAAGAGAAGTTGGACATGCAGTGGCTGAACGGGTGGTAGGAGGTCAAGAAAGTGTAGATGATGTGGCGAGAGAGTTACATGAGAAGTTGTTGTTGAGAAATGAAAGTACTAAACAATTGTTTGTAGAGGATATTTATGTAAGTTTGATGATCTTTTTTCCTGTTTCTTTTTTTTATGAGGATTGAAGGATTGATCAATTTTGAGCATTTACTTGGATTAGCGTGATACACCGGAAGCCAGGCATAATGTTGAAGTATGGCTGAGTGCACCGGATATCCAAACAGCTAAACCATTGCTAAAGAAAGTGAGTTAGACATTTCAACTGACGATCTCATATATTTATCCAAGATTGATCTAACTTGATGATGATGACTAGATCATTGGATCAAGGTTTACAGAGAAATATTTACAATCACGTTACACAGCCGCTTTTTCATCCACTAGTTCATCATCCACAAGAGTTTATCCAATTCCCTTACCATCACGTAAAAAAACGAATGTATCAAGCTCAATGAAATCTAATAATTCGATCAGACGAACATCAAATCCTAGTAATACTTCATCACCTTCTAGACAAGTGATTAGTGATTTTAAAGTGTTTTCAAGTTCAACACCTAAATCATTTTCAGAAGGAAAATCATCACCTCCTAGGTTTGGTCCAACTGATTCAGGTCCAGTGAACTCTAATGAAAGGTTTGGTGGATCACCTTTGAGAGATTCAAATCATTGGAACTCCGGTCAAAATTCAGATGAAGATGATGAGGATGAAACAGAAGAAAGAGAAAGAGAAGAAGAAAGTCATGAACCTAATTTGAATGTGAATTTAGAATCGAATTCACATCATCGTGATCCACACCAAGCCCAACAACAACAACAAGGAATTGATGTAAGACAAGGATCGATTTCGTTTGATCAAGCTCGTAGGATTACGACTTCTGCTGCTTGGAGAAATATTAGGACTTGATCTGGGTTTTGTTGATTGGATTTGTGTTTAGTATTGGAAATTTTTGATCTGATTTGATCCTTTTTTTTTGGTTTTTTTTGGTGATGTGTGTTTTGTTTTTGTATTATTTTTTTTTGAAAATGATTAGGTGTTTATTATATTTGAACAATCTTTTTTTTAAATAATTTGTTATATATATATATATATGATATATGTGTGGATGTGGGTGTGACTGATTCAATTGATTGTCACATTTGACTGTTTGTCTTACAAAGTGTTTTTGTCTGTGTTTTTTGATATTGATTTCAAAAGTGTTTAATAATAATAATAAATGATATTTATTTTCTTCATTAAAAATGAAACATCAAATTTATAAATCACTTTACACTTTGCCTAATCGTCTCCCTCTGGAGTTGACCGAGCAAGGTACTCTATTCAGAATTGGTTGCTTACTTTGAAACCTGAGTTATGGTCAAGTGCTGAGTCATCTTTTCATTTCGGGGTCAGGGCAAATCCTTTGTTGACTGTCGAGATGACGTCGAATGTGTGTGTGTGTAATGCATACTGGTGACATGAATTGAAAGTTTTTAAGATTTGCTGCGGTCAAGAAGCTGCTGCGGTCAAAGTGTTTTTTTTGGATATAAATTTCTGCGGATTTCTCTTGATTCCCTTTGACCGTTTTGACTTTGACTTCAAACGCGTTTACTTTACCATCCATCATCTCCTTCACCCCACATTGCATCTCAACTTCTTCATAACAAAGACAATACTCAACCTCTAACACAACTCAACCTTCTCTCATCACTCTAATCATCATCATGCGTAAAACTACTCTCTTCGTCGCTGGCTTCGGTCAAATGCGTGCTAAAGACCTTGCTTATGAATTCGAACGGTAAGTCTTTCTTCTCATCATCCTTCATCTTTCCCACTTATCTCACATCCTGAACCTCTTTCTCTTCACCTGTGATCAGTTACGGACGATTGGTGAGATGTGACATTCCAGCTGCTAAAAGCTCAAATGCCAAAACGTTGGTACCTCTCTCTTTGAACTTCATCCTCAATTCGGGACTCTTTTTTCTTTTTTTTCAACACCCACTCGCTTCTCGTTGAGAGCATGGGTTTCGGAAGACTTGAGGTTTTCAAGTTTTTCAACTATCTGGATCTCGCAGTCTACATGCTTTTGAACCTTCATTCAAAGCATCATGACCGGATGCTCGATCGTCTTCTTCTCGATCTCTTTATGTTCGATCCTTCCTTTTTCTTTCGCTCGTGATCTGCTCATCTTCTCGCCCCTCTCAGTTGCTTCTTTGTGAGCTCGAGCACGTACCGTTAGGCGATCGATCGCTACGAACGCCTACTCAGTTTCACCGCATCGAGCGTATATCCTTCATACCTATCATTCTCGCTCTGGTTCTCATTCACTTCTTTATCTCGTCTATCTATCCCATCGCCTCATCTTGGCCTTCGCTGCATGATGGCTTTCAGCCCATCATCATCCTATACGTATCTAATCACGGATCCCACGAGTCACTCGATCCGACCGAATGCGACCGATGCATCCTTGCCTTGTCGAGACGCTATTGTTCTTTCTACTTTGTCTGCGTTACACGCGACTCAAAGACTTTAGGACTGTCCTTGGTATCGCTCCATGCGCGTTCGCTCTTTCGCCCCCCTCATGTCGAACGATTTTCTCCCCTTCGATTTCGTCGTTTTCCAGTGGACGAAGAAGAATTTCCCGAACGCTTACGAAACCGTCTCTTTCTTCCTAATCCAACAAACCTCACAATCTCCTCTGGATGATTTGATTCACTTGATAATTTGGCATGTCGTCATATTCTCCTGTTTTTTTTTCATGCTACACTTGCAGCTACGCATTTGTTGAATTTGAGGACGATCGTGACGCGGCTGATGCCTATTATGAGATGCATGGCCGTCGTCTCGATGGTGACACTTTGAATGTCCAAGTAAGTGGATTCGTCTCATTCTCTGGTGAATCAGCATTTACTCACCTGGCTTTTGATTATACAAATAGTGGGCCAAAAATGCACCCTCATCTTCTTGGCGATATGAGCGTCGCGACCGATCTCCTGTTCCACCTCGTCGGTCCTACAGGTCCCCATCCCCTTACCATGGGAGAAGCAGTCGCCGCTCACCCAGCCCTTATCACGGCCGCTCTTCTCGCCGCAGTCGTAGCCCTCTTCCTCCTCCCAGACGTAGTCCCACTCCTGTTGATAAGCTTGATGACCGTGACCGACTTGACAGGCTTGATCGACTTGATCGGGTTGATCGGGTTGATCGAGTCAAAGATGTGAAGGATGATCGCGATGATTATCATCACTCCAGTCGAGCTCATGCACATGATGATGTTCCTGAAAAGCGAGCGGTTAGTCGATCTCCCCTCAGAGATTGATTTGATTAGTTAGTACCCCCAATAAAACTTGGTGATAACAAAAGATCAAGATTTGTGTGTTTATTGTGTGAGGATCACGAGGGGTTCAGAACCTAGTTAATACACTTTTATCACCCTATCTACTTGTTGAAGATGTTGGTTATTTCCTTTCGAACAATAAAAAAATCCTTTGCCGCGATCAAAGTTTGTTGTAGCATGTGATGCTCCTTTTGTGATTTTGAGACGTGTGCGCATAGTTCACTGATATTGATAATCAACTTATATGGGATTTGGGCCCAAACTATATCTCACAACCTTTTCGATGATATCGTCAATTGCGATTGTGCCTGCCCTCACTCCAAACCCTTCCAAGACTCACGAACCCCATACATGTTCAGCCTTCAGCGTAAGTCCTTACTCAGGCTTTGGGCTCACCGCCTGCCAGAAACTTTATTCATAAGATTGAATTTTTCAAAATTCATTTTTTTTGAAAGTACAATATGAGTATATACTTGATCAATTGAGTCAATCAAATGTTTTTTTGATCATTTGATTGCTTCAAGACAAAAATGCACATGAATCATACACTATTTTTTCCATGACTTTCAAATTTTACAATCTTGAAAGGTAAAAGTGACTTTATCTTGATCATCAAAATTTTGTACTAGACTGTACCTCATAATGCTTCAAAGTATTTTATTTGATCCCTATATAGTGAAGATCTCACCCGAAGACTAATCCAAAGAATCACACATGAGAGAATCTTGTGGATCAGAGTCACACTGTTCATGCAATACTGTGTTTTCTGAAACTCAGATCAAATGATTCCATGAACAATTGCAAAATCAAACCATAGACACTCAAATCTGATGACCAAAAGCCCAAAAAGAGTGAGATGATCCAAATTTCAAAAAGCTCTTGGTATCTCTCTGTGATAATTTCAAAAATTCATTTGATCATCATCATCACTTTGACTCAAACTTTCCCTGAAGGGATTTTACAGCTTCAGCACAAGAAGATGATGAGTTTGATTCCTTGCCTGGCTGTGTTCTCAAGTGAATGTATCTAAAGTTGATCTTTGACTGTACTCTTCATTGAAGTATCAATCAAAAATGATGGTGATGATAGTTCAAATTTTGGTTAAGAAGAAGATCATCATCATCATCACCATCTGCTGTAAATCTTTTTTTTCCCATTTCAATGATACAACTATGAGTTCCTTATTTTTTTTTCTCTCTAGATTTTCTTACTTCTACTCAGAAACTCATGAATGATCTGTTCATGATTCACTATCTCACTCCTAAAATTGTCTTTTGACTCATTTCAAAATGAGGATCTCTTTCATGATGGTGTTTCAATCAATTCAAACCATTTCTTTTTTTTTCAAATTTGAGCTTTTCTTCTGTTTCATCTTTTTTTCTCTTCCTTGAGGTTTGACCCATGATCTGATATATAAGAACTAAAGACATCAAATTCTTTTTTCTGATAAAACCAAGTTTGTCAATTCACTTGAAAAATCAATTCCACCTATGATTGTCAAAGGACAAATCTGTGATATACATCAGCCTGATTTTTGGTTATGATCATAGAACAAGAAAGTTATGTTTACTAAAAAAAAGTAATTGGATTGAATCAAAGCAGATGAAAAGGTTTATTGACCTTACAGATTTCCACCAATGGTTTGGTTCTTCATAGATTCTGAAGAGTCTCACTATGGATTCAGATTGTTTAGAAATCTTTTAGTCTACTTTTGATGAAGATCACATATATGATGTTTGTGAAAGGCCACCACCAAAAGAAAGTGATGAGAGACAAGATGAGAGTAGATGAGGTAAAAGTCTGATCATTCAAGCAAGCTCATTGTTTCATTCATCCCTGATTGTTAGCTTAATTTGAAGAGAAAACTGTAGGATCAGATGATAACCTGAGAGACCTGTGGCACAGGTTAGATTCCAGGTGAGCTCAACTTGATGGTTTGGTTTAAGTAGTTGGGTTTTGAAATATGATTGAAATGAAGTGATGTGAATCTGAATCTGAATCTGAATCTGAAAAAGGTCTATCAAACAAACTTAGATCATAAAATGTCTTCTATCAAATCCAAGTTAAATGAACTCCTCAATTCTTGACTAACCAGAAATGAATTTTATCTAAGTTCATTCCAAACCAAGAAAATTATGTGAGATGAATAATCAATGGTACAGGTAATGAATGAATGAATGATGACAATTTCTCAAAATCCTAACCAAAACCAGTCAACTTGATCAGATTCATGTCTTTCTTTTCTTACTGAGTCAACCTGAATACATTTGAAAATTCAAAAGGAAGGATTGATTGTCTTTAAATCCTATCAAACATTCCTTCATCATCAAACACAGCCCATAAGTGAAGTCTCTCAAAAACCATGCCCAGACCAAACTGATTTTTTGGGTTGTTTTATAAGCCCTAAAAACCATGGTTCTTGGATCATCAATCCTTAAAGCTAACCAATCAATTTAAAATAAGTTATAGTTTAATTCAAAGTTATTCTTAAGGAACTTTTTTTTTTTACTTTTTTTCTCAAACACTTTATTGAAAACCTCATCAAATCCTTTGTTTCCAAATATCTTACTAATTTTGATCCGTTTTTCCTTCTTCTTTGATTTTTTTATCAAATTCTGATTGATCTCTCTTCAAAACCCATCATTTAATTCAATATTTCTAAAGTACCATGTTGATTTTGATGTTTAGATCTGTTGTTGAAATCAACCTGAGCTTCAATATGGGTGCCATCAAGAGCTCCAATGCAGCGAGAGAACCATGGATTGAGTTTTGGATTATTGGTGATCTGGTCAGGTATTGGAGCAGTAGGTCCAAGTTGAATCATTAAAGTATCAACAAGTCCCTTGAGAGCTTCTTGAACAATGTGGGAATACCAATGGATTGTTTTGGTTGAATGTTGGAATTGCTCTGCAGCATGTCTCATTTCAAGAGAATGACCAGAGATGAATAAAAAATTCATGACTTGCTCATTGATTGATATATGCTCTGAAGGTTCAAATAAAGGGTCAAGGTAGGCAATGAGATGATTGTAGGCATGTTTTTCCAGCTTCAAGACCTCAAGAAGGCTGACATTACTCCCTTCAAGGAGTTCTTTCTTGTAAGCATAGCCTTTCAGAGCGGAAGTTCTGCAAGGTGTCTTGGCAAAGCGTTGCTCACGCTCCATATCTTCAATCACAATCGCTGCTGCTGCTGCCATGTGGATGTCAGACTCATCTGAAGAGGAGGATTTGGATGGGGTACTGTTGCTGAAGTAGTCCATGGGGTTGTCAATCAAGGGTTCAATGGGTAAGGATGGGTTGGATGGGAGAATTGAGATGGATGGGTAGGGTCTGAAGCCGGCTGGGTCAGAGGCGGCCCCAAAGAGGCTTTTTTGGTGGCCCTGTATTGTACGGTCTTGGCGTCTGGTTACCAAGAACACAAGAAGTTTGCCTATATTTGGTGGTCCAAATGCGCCTACACCCACACTGTGCACAGCCTGAAGTCCAAATTCTGGATTTCAAGATTTTATTCTTTATGAATGTTACTGTACATTCCACTGACTGGTGAGTCACCTGCTTAATTGTAGAAGACCGATTACACATCTCAAAAAAAAGCTAAGTTGAAAGTAAATCAAACCAAACTTCTGTTGACTTTCTAAGGTTTTCCTTCATCAGTTCAATCAAAAACCTCTTTTTCTTGACTTTCTTATGTTGATCAGTAAAGGTAGGAAGTGTGATTTTGAACCAGTAACCTAATACTTTGATATGATCTTGCAATGCTTCTTTAGCTTGTTGTAAGGAAGTGTATGTAACATTGCGCAAGATCCATTGCTGAGCTATGGTGTGTTGTCGGATGGCAATAAGAGTTTTTGAGTTGGTTTATGATTTCAAGCTGAAAGATAGTTTTTTACAAAGCTGAGTCAGTTGAGTGAAACTTTCTCCTGAAGGTGAGAAGTGTGGTTCAGCCTAGTATGTATCTATCACCGCTTGTGTTAGCAATGACTATAAGGCTTTCACCAGCTGTCCAAAATCTTTTCTTTCAAATTCTCTTTCATTCAACACTTAAGCAATTTAAAACACATAAAATGAAATCAATAAATTTTGTAATTTCTTTTGGAAGATCAAAATCAAAAGATTCACAACCAAAACAAACAGAGAAAAAAAACATTCAATCAAGATATGTACAGCTACTAAAAAAAATCGTGGCAGATTTTGCCCAAATTCTTCACCGACGGAGGTTGTCCAAAACGGTCAAAACTCGAGAAAAGTTTTTTTTTCCAAAACTCTTTTTGTTGATACCGTGAGTGAACTGTCAACACTGCCTCTGTGCAGTGCTTGACATCTGTCAGCTTCACGTTTGATGGAAACGTGAAGCTGACGTACCGATTCCATGGCGGAAAGGACCGGTAGGTATGGTTCCACGTTTTCTTTCCCCTCTTTTCCCCCATTCCCCTTCTCTCTGTTTTTTTTTGGCCTCCCCTCTCCTATTTTCATTTTCTCCGAGTTGTTTTGGATTGAACCGGCGTAACCTGATACTGGTAAGTGGCTTATTGGCTATGTATGATATGTTTCCCAATCTGATCTTTCATTCGCTTGTTCCAGATGGTTATCCACAGCCCCGAAGTGAAGCTGGTTGTGGTACGAATGGTGCTTTGCGGAATGTTGTTTTGGGAGATTGTCACCTCCCTGGGTATCAACCTGTTGCTCACCTCAGTGCGGCGGTGGTACAATCTCTACCAGACGACTCGTTCGGTGGTCATTGATCCACAGAACCACATGGCTCAAGGCCCTCCCTCATCTCTAGGCCCTCTGGAACGGCAATTCATACTCGATTCTCTCGAGGTTGACCCAACGCTCTACCTAGACGAGCTAAAATCAAGGATTTTCGACACTTTCGGAATCGAAGTGACCACGATGACGTTGTCGAATGAGCTTCGACATCGATTGGCCTGGACTCGCAAGAAGGCCCGCACAGTCCATCCAAACCAATCACTGGTCGCCCGAGGCGCTTATATCCAGTTGATTCAAAACTATGACCCTAGATGTCTTGTCTTTACGGGTACGTCTTATTTATACTTCATGATCTTGTGTATTTATTTGATTACTGACCTCCAAATTACTTAGATGAAAGTGCAATCACCAAACGATGTTTGTATTGGGTGTACGCACGAGCGCCCATTGGACAGCGAACTAAACATCTCAAAAGGGCTACCACCGCAATGCGATGGTCTGTGTTGCCAGCGCTGTCGTTGGATGGGGTGATTGATTGCAAAATTCAATCTGGGGGCTACTCCAGACTAAATTTCGAGGAATATTTGGAACGAGACCTTGTAAGTAATCAAGAGAGTTATTTTTTTCCCATGTTTGATCATCTGAAGGCTTACCTTGTTTGCTCATTCCACTAGTTACCAGCTATGAATCCATATCCAGCACGCAACAGCGTGTTGGTAATGGATAATGCTCCCATCCATCACAATGGTCGAGTCGCTGACCTATGTGAGGCTCAAGGCATTTGACTGGTCTATCTACCACCTTACAGCCCGGACCTCAATCCTATTGAGAAGGCTTTCTCAATTCTGAAGGCCCGGTTACGCAGGTCACAGGTCCTCCATAACGCATTGAATCAGGACAAGGAGGTGGCAGCTATATTTGTGACCTGCCTCAACTTATTTACTGATGCACTCGCTGAGAAGTTGTTTTGAGGTTGTGGGTATATGTGAGCTGACCCGAAGTGGTCAGCTTTCCGGATTTTGGTCGGAGTCATCAGGGGTTATCTTTTTTTTAAAAACATTGTTTTTCTTATCCATTTGTCTTTTTTCTCTTGCGCTCTTTTTTTTGTTTGAAAATTTTTGTATTAACATCTGGTCATGTGGTCATGCTTTGAAATGCAACACACACGGTTTTTGTATATTGGCCCAAAATATTAACCATAACTTCATCATGGGGTCTCACATGGCTATTGAAAAGGATCAGCAAATCATCCTTTTGTGTAAACCACCCACAGTGGCTCTGGTTTGCAATTGGTTGATTCAAGATCAACAAGACTTCATTAAATAGATACGCCAAATATAATAATTAGCCTAAAACTGTGTCCAACAGTCATATCTTGATGCGCATTTGAAACTTGAATGCGACCCACTGGTAGCTACCAGCTTCAAGACTTACCAAGTTGAAAAGATGTTGGGGCAATGCTCGCTCTCAGGTAATCGCCTCAGTGGCACTTGGTTGAACCTCAACAGTTGAATTGCAAACTACAAATTGTTTTGCACACAGTGGTTTTTGGGGTGGGGAATGACTTAGAGAAAATCCGGCAAAGAACAAATTTCATGAGAAAAATTTTTTTTGGAGGATTTTGTTTTGATAGCCTACTTGTTGAAAGTAGGCAGTTGGCCAAGTCATTCTTGCTTGGGGTGATGTAAGTCGTGTGATGTGTTAAAAGTCTGGTGCTAACATACCAATGCGATATCAGCAATGCTGGTCAACAGCTTTAGGAGGGACATGCAAAAACAAACTTACATGGCAACATCTTCAACTGAAGGGCTTGAGCTCGAGCGAGCAGCTTGCCAGCCACATTGCGGTCAATGCCTTGCATGACCAAATGACCCTCAGTCATTTGGACAGATGGAATTAGGTCTGTCCAACTCTCAACCCCTGCTTCCGCCAATCCCATGCGGGTGTTGATGTCCTCAGGCGCCACTCCACATACATAGAGAAAGTTCTCCAGGGCGGCCTCATGTGAACATATTACCTCGATTCCATCCGATGTATCCGAATCGTCCGACACTGGCTGATCTTCATCAATCCATAGATCGTCCCTTTTGGATAGGCCGGTCCCTGGAATGAGATAAGCCAATGATATCAGTTGCTCATACGACGAAATGTAGAAACCAGGAGAAAAGCTTACCAAGGAGAACTTTGGGTAAGCTCGCCTTTCGTTCCAATTTTGGCATGAGGGGTACGTCGCGTTTGGAAGGACTTTTAGCTGAAGTCATAGTGGGTAAAAAAACACAGTTAGGTATAGAGAAACACGTTAATTGTGGTTAGACGCAATGACTACGTACCTCTTTTGAAGCTAGAGAGAGGCTCCTTTTTCACTAAGCCCTGGTGATCGCTATCTGTCTCTGAGTCAGATATAACCAGGCAATTTCCCTTGCCACCGGCCGGGGTTGGGGATTTCGGCAATTTGGGGAAAAACAAGCGCGTTGACCGGGAAGCCCACCGAGTAGCCAGGTGTTGTTGGACACGGTCGTCCACACGCATGGCACGATGAAATACCCGGGATTTCATCATTTCCGCGCGGTAAGCCGGAATATCTGGCGCCATAAATACGGTCGTAATTTGGTCCTCCTGCACAAAGGCTTCATCAGCACTCGTCCATAAAATAGAGAAAAAGAGCAACATTGGTACTTACCACTGCTTGTGCCCACACCGAGGCGGCCCGTAATGTTAGACGGTAATGAAACGTGCCATCCCAAGGTGCTGTAAGGATGACACCATCGCCTCCTGTGGCCTGTTCAGCATTGTGATGGTAGATCCTAGCCGTTGTTTCATGCAATTGAACAAGTTTGTCGGCGGCCTGTGAGGGTTAGGTTGTAAGCAAGTTGAGGCTGGGGACAATCAGACAATGTAAGAAAAAAAATTCAGGATACTCACGGCAATCCGAGTCTGTGCTGCCTCGAGTTCCTGGCTGGCAGGTTCTGGGCCAGCAGCTGACGCGATCAGTTTCTTTGCTGCACTGACCTGTGGGAGAGACAGACCCGTGAATGGGATGAGCGGAACTGTGACATATAGAATGATCAACATCAAAAAGAAAAAAGTGAAAAAAAACTGACCTCGGCATTTTTTTTAGCGAGTATATCATCATTGACATTAAGGATCATGATTGAACCCTTTTTAGTCTTGTACTTGTCCAGGAGGTCTACAAACTCAAACCAGCCGGTGTGGCTGGCGAGCGGAATCTTGGTACGGCCGATGACCCCTTTCCAGATGAGATCCGGGGCCAGCTTGCTAGTGAGAAGGAGGTGCTGAATCATCGGGGCGTATTTTTCACAAAGATCGGCGCAGATCTTCTTCAAGTCATTAAGAGACTTTCCATAAAGGCATATCTTGATCTCGATTGGATCGCCGTTGTTGAAGGTTTTGGAATCGACCACTTTGGCCTTCAAAGCAGAGATTCGACGTCCATTGGTCACGTTCGGTGGCATTGGTGCCACCGTGTTCGCATTGTTGGTGTAAATCTTGAACACTACCGCCAGCGAGACCTCGTGAGCCTTGTCAAACAATTTCCTGCTGTCAGTTCCCGCACAAAACAAAGGCCCTGAAGAAAACCTGGCCGGCGCATCAGGTCCTTCTGTTATTAAGGACGGAATGTCAAACACTAAAGAATAAAATGGTCAGTATCATTTTGCATCAAGTGAACACCAAGGGATCTGACAACTTACACTCATGGTCTTGCGCGGTGACAAGCTTGCGGTTGATGATGATTGAATCCAAGGGTGAGACAGACATTTCTGAAGGGTCAAGGGTAAAGTACAAAGTCAGTTGTCGAACTGACTGGACATTTTGGTGGATTTGTAGAGAAACGCACTGTGTTTAATAAAGAAATCTGTGTGACTACCAAAATGATGAAAGAAAAGTTTATAAGTTAGAAGAACTGATACGAAATATAAACAATAATAAAAAGAAACTGACTAGAGGAGTAAAAAAGTATCGAAAGCTAAATTTTTATCAAGATCAAAAGAATTGATTAACCAAGGAGGAAAGTGGCTTGATGAGAAGAACCGGCGGAGGCAACGGGGAGACTTTATACCTTTACAAGACCCATCATACATCAATAATCCAACGATCTGACCGCTAGTTTGAAGGAGGAAATCGGAGATTGCCTTCAAGAAATCATTCTGTGTTGATCGAAGCCTACCGCTGACGAGCAATTGACCTTGAATGAACGGCGCACATGATGAATCAAACCAAAAGAAACTCATTTGAGCGGAAGATAAATTTTTCGAGTGATTTGAGGAAATTGATTGAGGAAAGACGACCGGCCGGGAGAAACCCATTAGAACCTATAGAAGAAGACCAAGCGATTGAGCAATTGCCTGCATCAGCTTGCAAGTCAAATTCGAAAAAGCCCAGACTATTCGTATTCACGGATATGATTGGGATTGCTATTGAGTAAGGATTGTTTGGTTTGAATGAAAAATATGATGGAAAGACTTACATAAAGCGCCTTTGGTAGACAGTTTGTAACGCCAAAAACCACGGCGATACTTACTGAAAGATTCCAGGAAGAAGGTGAGTTTGTCCGAGAACAAGTGGTTGAGATGAAAGAGCAATTGACAAAATGGTGGGGAAAGGAAAGTTCGATAGGAAACTGGGCCAAGCAATTGATCCAAATAGGGCCAATCAATACGTCATGAGCTCATGTGTGAAAGATGCTCAGTCTTCTTTCAAACTTTGGCCAAGGTGCGTGTTTGTCTCGAGGTGAAGGGCAAACCAAATTGATTGTTGCTTCTTTCAGGTTTGTGGAAAGTTAGCGAAGATGCCGGTTGGAGTTTGTCAAATCGAATGGCCACACGGTCGAGTGACAGGCTTTGGGTCTGATTGGTTCCTGAGATGAAATTTGAGAACTGATGAATTCCGTGAGAAAAGGTTGGTGCGAGGTTGAGAATCGGCTAGGCGGTTGAAGGCGGTGATGAGAGATGATGGAGGAAATTGGGTCTTTGCTGTGTGGGTTGGTGTCAGTCGGATGAGGAAGTTGGAGGTGAGGCCCGTTGACAAAGGCCCCGTTCAAGTCCGGGAGCCTGAACCGGATTGTATGTAAAAAGAACCTGTCAATCATGAGCCAAGAAAGAGAGACTTGGACAGGGTGAACTATAAGGTTTCAGGTCCAAAAGTTTGTTTTTTCCAGGTTTTAACCGTTTTGGACAACCTCCGTCGGTGAAGAATTTGGGCGAAATCTGCCACGATTTTTTTTAGTAGCTGTAAATGAAACAAAATTTTGAAAAAAAAAAAATGAAGTAAAAGTATAAAAGGAAAAAATTGACTTTTTTTTTGAAAATTTCAATTTCTTATATGTATCATTCTTTCTTAAAATTTCATTTCCTCTTTTCTCTTCTTATCAAATTCTTCACTTTTCAAGAAAATCATGTCTTTCTTTCTTTCTTTCTTTCTTTCTTCTTTTTCTTCTTCAAATGAATTTTAAAAAGAAAAGGATTTTTTTAAAAATGAAAATGAGAAAAGTTTTTTTTTCCTTTTTTTTCATCAATAAGAAAAAAATATATAAAATAATAAAATAATTAACAGATCATATCTACAAAAAAGAACAGATAGAACCAAAAAAAAAAAAGGAAAAAAAAAACAAAACAAAAAGCAGAAAGAAATTTTAAACAAAAACACACACCAGAAAGTATATATTCTCTTTTGTATGTGGAATGTAACCATCACACAAAAAGAAAATGATATCAGACAAGTACAGAGAGAGGAAAAAAGGTAAGAACAAAAAAGAAAAAAACTCAAAGTTTTTCTTTTGAGAGGGCGTAGGTTGGATTAGTGACCCTAAGGAGAGAACAGATTCAAACACATCACATTTAGAAGAAAAAAAGAAGAGAGAAAACAAAAAGAGTAACTCTTTGAATCAAATCTGTGAGTGAGTGAAGGACAGAAAGTGGGTAGGGGCAGGGCTACAGACTTTTTTTCTGGTGGAGTGGCAGATCGGAAAGTCGTAAAGCATAGGAAAAAATAAAAAAGCGACGAGGATAATTATGTGGAAGAAATCAATAAGAGGAAAATAGATTGTAGAGAGTGATAAGGTATGCAAGATAAAGGAAAGTGAAAGGCTTGATGCGGTAGAGGGAATGCAATCGATGAAATCTTGTCGCTTGAGAATGTGACTTGCGCACGACCGAGAGAGAGAGAAGGGTGAGCGGGGAACTAAAACCAAGTGAGAGTTTAGCAAGGTGATGAAACAAACTCGGCTGAAAAGAAATTGCTCACATTATTCAGACCAACAGGAAGCAAATCATTAAAAGAACAAAATTTCACCCTTCTCCTCTTGAGTATCCACTCCATCGAATCCCACACAGGATCAGTGATCTTCCCCTACTTCATCAAGTCTAGAAAAGCCGGATGGGCAGAAATTGATGGTGCATGATGTAAAGCGCAAGAAACATTAAGTGGAAGAGCAAGTATGATGAGATGATAACAACATGAGAAAAAAAAGCTGAAGATGACATGGCAGCGCACAACAAGAGAGTAGAAGGAATGAAGAAGCAATGAGGTTGTAACATGAAGAATTAAGACCGAAAAGTGAAGCATAGATTTGATTCTGATATCTTCACCAGCAGTCGAGAAAGTCGGTATAAGCCCATGATGTCCGCGAACCAAGTAGAGTCGAGAAAGACCTGAAAGTCACAACCACAAGGATAATCATCCAGATCGAGAATGAGCTGAGAAGACGAGGTTGAAGGAAAATGAAGATCGGGTCGTGTTTTGAGAATACAAAAGGATGATTTACAATACAACTCAAAGGCTTCAAATCGCCTTCAAGCCTCTACACTTGATGATTCTTCTCGGACTTTCTTCAATGCCTGACTCCGAGCAAAGATACTAGCTTTCAAAAACCTGCGGTTTGCATATTTCTTGTACACAAATCGCTCTTCAAATCCATCCGTTGACAAAAACTCTAACAAGAATGACATTGGGGTGATCAACTGAGCTTCGGTGTACCCAGAGTAAAAGATAAAAGCGTCACTCTGGTGACGATCATAGTAAGGAGAATCAAGTCAGTTCGACCATTGAGTCATCATCAGGGTGCTCAAAATCTATCTTACCCAGTTGCCTCCCAGCATCTTACGTGCAGTGTACATTCCAATAGCTGCAATCATACTTGACTTTGCTCGAAGAAATCGATGATCGAGCAATGTCAATTCCATCAAGAACTTGGATAATGTCCGCGTCTGAATATCATAGTCATCGGCTTTACTGATCCGACGTAACCACGAATAAGGCGAACAGTAAGGCGAGATCTTGAAATCGAGCGTCTATGAATGGAAGTGATCAGCCAGGGACCCACGCAATCACTCCAAGAGCTCGGGCGTGGCATGGATGAGTCTTACAGTCAAAAGAATCTTCTCTCCCTTGAGGATCTCTTCTCGAGTGTAACCATTCTCAGTCATGTACACAAATTCCTCCACGCTGGGGGCCATGATCTCCTCGTACTTGGCAGCCACAAACATGGCAGTGACACCGACCAACTGAAATTTGACCAAGCTGACAACTCGTTTTGATAAAAATCGATCAATGATATTGACAGCGATCCAGAGAGTCTCGGGCATCATGTGGTAACGCATATGAACTTGAAGGAGCCAATCAATCAAAGTTGTACGCATGTCCCATTCAATTTCAGTCTGTGAGTCCATGTATCGTGGGTTGGGGAGGGTAGACTCCTGTGAAGATGGTGAGAAAGAAAATGGCCTGAGAACGAGCTTGAAAAGGAAAATCAGGAAGATGAAGCGAACCTCAAGCTCTTCCATATACTTGAAAATATCTTCACTATATTCAGCTACCATCGTCGTATCCCAATAGTCCAGCTCCTCTTGGAAATCACGTTTGATCGCCTCAATCACCGCTCTACACTCAACTTCTTCTTCAGAACCGAGCAACAACCAATTGGTAAGATCTTGAGATCCTCGTAAATCATCGTCAACATTGTTACGACATAAGCTCAGCTCATTCTCATCCGAGTCCATCGCCTGGTGAACTGAATCCTCAAACGCTTCGTCTTCTTCCAAATCCTTCTCAGACGTATTAGCCAAGTTTTCGGCCTCAGCAGCCGCAAAGACAGCATCGGGTAAGGTCACCTTGGCCTCATCTTCTGCTTTGACACTGACCGGATCGATCATCATCTCTTCTTCTTCCACCTTGAGGTGTGAGCCAGGCATGTCTTCATCGTGAATCAGTGTCTCAAATTCGTCCATCATGACTTCTTTTTCTTCTTCTTGCACAAGTTCAGGAGCCCATGGAGCTTGACCTGCGCCACCAACACTAAGACTCTTGGTGATAGATTTTCGCTTCTGTGCTGGCTCGAGGACACTCTGTCCAACGGCGGATCGAGAGCGAAGCCCAGCGACTAGACGTTTGCCTGCTTGTCCACCAACAGTGGCAGCATGGGTAGGCGCGACAGTGAGACCTTTGCCGAGTGCGGAAGAGAGACCGGTAGAGACCGCAGGTTGTTCGAGTGAGGTTGAGCTTGCCACTTTACGGACTCGAGCAATCTTCATTGGAGGTTTGACATCCTACAAGACGCAAAAGACATCGAGACCGTCAGAAAAGGCAAGAAGCCATACAGGAAGCAGCAGAGAAAAAATGAAAACCAAGAGACTAACCTTTGACTGGGTGGTGCTCACAGCGTTACTGACATCGCCCAAGACCTTTCGAGTGGCAGGAATGACGACAGGTGGTACTGAAGATTTAGAAGATACGCGGCTCTTGTGAGCGGCTGCAGCTAGACCGAGTCCACCACTGGCATTCTTGCTACGTTGAGGTCCGACCAAAGAAGTCGGAGCGTTTTCGTCTGCCAAAGAGACAGATCGAGATTGACCGTGACGAGAGACAACAACGCGACGAGGAGGCATATCGAAAAAGGGATGAGATGAAGAACTAACTAAAGGATTGAAAGAAGGAGAAAAAAAGGAATCAATCAGCGTTTGATCAAAAAAAGGACTGAAAGGTGAATGAGAAGATTATATCTCAAGAACCAACAGAGGAAATGAGAGTGATCAGAATGATCTTCTTTGAGAGTCTCTATGAAGAGAGAGAGAGAGAGAGATGAGAAAGGTAAGACGAAGTTAGATAAGAAAGATATCTTGAAAGTTGAGAATGAGAATGAGAGAGAGAGAGAGAGATGAAGAGGATATGATGAGAAAACGAATGAGAAGATCAAGAGTAGACCTCAATCGAGTCAGAAAGGGTGAAGATGAGAGAACGAGAGTGGTAAAGAGAAAAGAGGAAGGAAGACAAGAAGGAGTGAGGTGAGATAGGTAAGGCCTAGGAGATGGGGGGGGGTGGTATGAAATTAAAGAATAGGAGATCCAATTTAGCTATGGGTGTGGTGTATGTGGCTAGGTATTTAAGGTGTTAGATCAAAGTAGGTTTAAGAAGTGGCTCTAATGTGTAGCTATAGAGAATGATAGAGTCCAAGGAAGGCAGGTGAAAGAGAGTATACAGCTCTTTCGATACATTGAGTATGTAGAGATGACAGCGTACACCATTGTTCGGTGGATTGTAGAAATCGTCAACTTCACTGTTGGGGCGTTGTGTTTGAGGGTGAAGTAGAAGGATCATCAAGTATATCATCATAGAATGATGTTGATGGAGAGCTGGTGAAGATTGAAGAGTGACAGTACAGATAGGTTGAGTGGGCAATCAAATGAAAGACAAACTTACAAGCCCAAAAAAATCAAGTGGAAATCAGTCTGAAAGTGATTAATGAGTTGAGAAGAGTGGTGGAAGTCGGAGGATTAATGATCGAATGAGTCAAAGGCGCTGCCTGGTTAAAATTAAGGCGGAAAGCGAAAGAGATGGAGAGAAGTGGATGGAGAGGTAGGTCGTTGGTTTTGATCTGATGAAGGAGAGGATGAGATGAGCAAGAAATGGAATGAAAGGAATGAGTTAGAGGAGAATCTACTACAGTCCAGCTGATGAGTGTGTGAGCATGTCAATGATGATCGAGATGGGTTGAGAATAGAGAGAAGGGAGATGAAGAGAAAGTGAGTGAGTGAGTGATTGAAGAAGAGAGAAGTTCAAGTCAAGAATCAAGTCAAAGAGCATCAGATTAAGATCTTCAAGTTAGAATCTGATGGTGCATAACTTACTGAGTGAGATGATTTGACTTGAAAGGCTGTCTTCTTACCCAACAATGAATGAATGAGTGAATTGAGTAAGCGAGATGAGATTCTCAACTTGAGCCTTCAAGGGTGGTGGTAAAGGATTGATAAGTTTAAACTTGAGTCTAAGCTTCAGGTTCAGTGAGGATGGGATGAACAAGTGAAGGGTTCTTGTTGTAAGTGATGGTGATGTTGATTTTTTTTATAATTTTTTTTAATGTATGATGAGGATGATGAGAGTGAAGAATTAATGAGGAAAATGGAAAGATTGGATAAAAGTAAAGTGTCAACCAAATTTAAAGAGAATTCTAAACCTCAAATGATGGACTGTTTTTTTTCTTACTCAAAATGAATTCAATCCTCTCTTCTTTACCCTTTGACCTTACCGTAACATCCCATTTGACTGTCTTTTTTTTTAATTTTTGAAAAGTCAGTTTGATGAACCAAGCGGTTTGATTGACGAGGAGTTGATTTGATCAATCTCAACTGTCAGTCATTAACTTTTTCCCCCCCCTGGTGTGAGAGATGCATGGCCTGTAAAAGATGCACCTAGTATGCAGTCAAGAGTAGTTTCTAGCTACAATGTGTGTAACTTGAGTAAGAGCTACAATTCGAGACCCCGATTCAAACGCACTCTCAATTGATGCCGCACCTCAAAACTCCGTTTAAGATCGTATCAGGAAGAGAAAGAAGACAGAGAAAAGGTGTAAAGAAGAAAAAAAAACCTTAGCTTACCAAGCTCAACTTCAGAGCTCATGATCAAAAAGTGTCATGACGTGTTCCTATCCTAGCATCTCCGTCATCCGATCAGGTCAACTTTTTAAATCCATTGTATTCATCATAATGCGTTTTTGAACCTCTTCTCTGACCGACCGCAAAGTCTCGAAAGGTGTAAAATTTCAATACCTCGGACTCTCAAACCTTCTTTCCTCTCTCCTATATGGGTTTCTTGCTGAGATGATTATATGATACAACAGAGAAAGTTTAAAGAGGTGTTGTACCTTATCCTGTATTTATATTCGTGCCAGCTTGTGCCACAAAATCAACAAACACCTACAACACCTCCCATTCCCCCCCCCGCCCAGAAAAAAATAACGTTTCAAGGCTTAAAAGAATCAACAAATCCGACCTAGGCACATTTGAAGCAGAAGAAACTGAAAAAAAATCTTCATATCTGTGTAAGTATCTCCAAGTAAATGTGTGTATCAAGGGATTTCCAATCCAATTTCAGAGCAGTCTAAACGCCGATCAACGGAAATTCAATTCAGTACAACATATCATTAGACTCACACACACCCCCACCTATGACTATCCATCATCTCAATTCAACTTCACCACCCTTTCTGTAATCACTGATTGAAAGGTTTGAATGAGTTATGTAAGTAAGTGTAAAACAAATTCAAGGTAAGACTTCTCGTTAATCGGATTTGTTTTTGATTTTAAAGTTTTATTCCGAGAAAAGTGTGAATGATACAAGTCAATAAGATATCAGATATCAGAGTTAAGTAATGAAGAACAACGGACTTGTGCGGGAGAAAGTCTCTCCATTCATTCTCCGGAACGGCGGTACTTACATTGGATGATAGAGAGAGAGAAAAAAACACAAATCTTAATACCAGAGAAGGTCAATCGAAGTGTTTTTCCATCAAGTCTCTTTTGATTTTCAATCATCTTTGATCAAGTCATCATGACACTTGGATTGATGGATTGTGTCAAACCGGTTGAAAAAAATTTTTCTCTATAAAAAAAACTCTTTTCTTTCTTCATAGTTGATCTGGGTCATACATATGATATGTACACAAAATTTCATAGACAAATACTTCAGATCTATGCTCTCTTCTCTTCTCTTCATCTCTTCATTTCTCTTCGACTCATCTCTCTTCTAGGATCACATAGAATCAACAACAAATTCGTGGTGAAAGTTAAAATTGAACCGTCTCTTGATCCTTACTCATAAGTACATCTCTCTGTAGCTGCTTTAAACCAAACTCAATTGTGTTTTCATTTTTTAAACTTTGGCTTTGTAACCTCCCCGATTGAGTTTATGAAGGAATGTGAATCGAAGGCTTGAGAAAAAGTGAAATGGGCGTTTGTTTTTTCCCTTTTCAAACTTCATCCGATTCAAAATCTTCAGACTCTATCAAAAGTGTGGGATCAAATCGGACCGGTCCCGGACCTCGGTTCCGGTCATAGTCTTGTGAATACAACATTTTTTTCAACACCTATCATGTGAAAATCCAAAGGATGTGGTATTAAGTAAGGCCCCGTTTGGTATAGCGTACACTGTTTATAAATGTGTTACAGAATAATCGATTATACAATTGTGTAATAGATTATTCTGGATAATTTGAAAGCTGGTCAAGGGCAGCTTTCAAAAAGTCGAATTATTGGCCTGATTAATGTATTATTTAACGTGAAAAACATTTTAAAAAGAGGGGCAAACTGTATACCAAACGGGAAATTTTGAAAATGCGAAAAATAGATTATTTTTGAAAAATAATCTATTTTGCCCCGCTTTTGTAAGCCATACCAAACGGGGCCTAAGTTGTGGTAAGTACTACATTACATCAAGTATGTTGGATGGATAGTCCATTGATTGCCCCAATCGATGTAACAAGGTAGGATGGTTCCGGGAAAATAAAATTGAACATAAAGAGTGCTTTATATGTAGGTCTTTAGGGAAATCTGAGGTCGTACACTGGATATTGAATAAAGAGACCGGGTTAGTTTCGTAAGGGTAGGGGAAAACTTTGCACAGATCTCTTTACACAGACTGGTCCGGTGTGAAACAAAGCTTTGATGTAAGATTAAGGCCGAATTTCATGGTGTAAAATTCTAGAACCAAATGAGGTTATTTTATATTTTTACACCAACAGTACCTTAAGGAAAAAAAATTAAATTTCCGACACATGAGTTTGAATTTTTCTTTGTACACCAGAGAGAATCGAAAAAAAAACAAAAAAAGGATTTTGAAAAATGTAAAGTTTAAAACCTTTAATTATTTGATCAGAAAACTTGAAAAATAATGAAACAGATAAGAAAGATTCAGATCATCAATTGAATTAATCAGTATGAATCTCAAAAAAACAAATTAAGAGTTAGGTGTATGAGATGACATTTAGGGAAAATCAAGGAGAAGAACGATCAGAAATTGGAAAAGAATGATAAAAGAGAAATGAAGAAGTAGGATTGAGAATTGGTACTTTAGACCTATGTTCTTGTCTCTTAACTGTGGTGAGGGTGAGGAGAGCCTTTGATGGTAGTTTTCTTCATTAGTTAACATTCTCTCAATGAAAGAAAATCAAATACAGCCTTTTTTGGGCAGGGTAATCAATTGGAATAGATGATTAAATCAGATGTACCAAGTTTTGTTTTTGGCCACTTTTGGTGTGGCGATAACTTCCTTAAGATCCTAAGCTTGAGAATCTTCTCCTACCACATTTGGTAACAAGTCAGTTAAAGATTCATCAGACAATTTATTTCTTTTCCAATGTGTTTTGTTTGCACTTTGATTACTTTGCACGGGTAACACAGAAAACTGGTGTGAGGAGATCAACTTGCAATGTATCCTGTTAACATCAGTTCCTAAAAGCTGGGAAAATCTTTCATTTTTGAGCTTGTTATACTGTTATACCCCCATGATTTCTTCAACTGAGACCTTACATCAATAATGGAGGTGTACCCAGGTATGTGATCATTTTGAAGGTGGATCATAAACTTCAGTATGAGTGAATCATTTTTTTGGGGTACACTTTGATCTTTTCTAATCTAGAAGTCAAAAGCTATAATTTGATGAGTTGAGAAGTACGCTACTTAAATGAGTCACAACTCTGATGAGGGAAAAAGGCATACTTCATAATAAGATTTGTAAAAGGATCATTCAACTTTAAACTTGATTTTTTCTCATCAATCATTAACTTGAGTTTGTACTAGATATGTATCTTAGACTGTGATTGATGAACCTCAATGAATCATTAAAGTTATTTTTTTTCTTTTAAGTCATACGCTTGGTTTCATAAGAACAAATAATTAATCATGAATAGACTAAGATACATACTTAATCTGGTTGATGTAAACAAAGAAAGGATACGTAAAGATTCTGTCAAGATTCCATCGAGTAAACATACTTACTATTTTTTCCTTTCTCTCGGTTCTGATCTCTTGTTCGGGATCCATTTCAAGATTTTCAATGTTTTGTTTGACCTTGATTGATGACCAAAAAAAAGAAATTCATGCATCACTTTTTCACGATCGTCACATACAACTGATCAAGATGAAGACATAGTGAAACTGCGGATCTCTTTAAGATCAGTCAGACAAAGATTTTCCGGTCTTCATGGAGGATCAAGTTCAAGAGGATAATGAGATTAAGATTGAAATCCAACCGAGGAAAATCAAAACAAGTGTTTCAAATGAATGAAGATTTGTAATGTTCCATTGAGGTTTGAATTATCAAGGATGGATGTAGCTTTAAAGTGTTGATGTAAGACGATTTTGAGATCACTCACACTAGGCTTACATCCTTTGAAATCAAATCCTACCATGTTGATACATAGATCACATTTCATTTCAGATTGAACATCACCATAAGTTAGCTCAAGATCTATGTAGGCAGGGTTATGTAAAAGCGATTTATAGACTGAGTGCGTGAGGTTTTGAGAGTTCAATGGGAGATCGAAGAAGGAACTGTGATGGATGTCTACGGATTCATAAAAGAATCAAAAGCATGAACATAGATTGACGTGTTTATGTGGAGGCTTGAGAGGATGACGAAAATGATTTTTTTTTTGATTTAGGGTGGATTTGAAAAAAAAAATGAAATGAGATGAGGAGATGATCAGATGGGACGTTATGTTATTTAATTTGTTAAGGCTTTTTGTTTGTTTGTTCTGGTTAGTTATTTATATTCAAAGATCAATTTGGATTGCTAGGAAATGATTCGTTTCACTTGAAGCACAAGAGCGCGTTGGACGCGCTCGTGAGAGGCTGAGTTAAGCTTACTTGAAGCACTTGAAGCACTTGAGGTGGATTTGAGAGATACGAGATAAATCTGATCAGATCTGACTATCTTTTTAACCATTCATTCTTCTTCAAATCAGTCTCTTTCTCACAAACCGATAAGGTTAAAAATCGTAATTATAATTCAGGTCAACACTTGAACAAAAAGAGATCGAGAATCGAGAAGAGATCTTGTAAGTACATAAAATGATTTCTTCCTTAGAGTGAACTCAAAGATTTAATATCAATCTTGCTTCTTTATGATTTCTTTCTTTTTTTCTTTCATTTCTTCAAAATTGAATCTCTTTTTTTCAATCAATGGTCTAAAGAAATCTTTCACACTCATGTCTAGTTCATTCAACTTGAGATTTGGATAAAATAAAATTTACTAAAGTTTAACCTAACTTTCAAAGAAGCTGAGCATCCCAGACTGAATTGATTCAAGAATAGAGAGTTTCTTAAGTCAAATGATCTTAATGAGAGCAAATCCGAGAGATTCTATATATAATCAAGAATGCTTGGTGTTCTATGAGATTCAGGAAGGAAAAGAGAAGCAAAGTGTACACAGCTGGAATCTTAAAGAGGTATGTACTCAATCTCTGAAACCGTTCTTAGGACGGTGTTATCCTACAATTCAAATCCAACACTTTCATTCACTCTTGACCTGCTCAGAAACAAAAACTAAACTCGGCTTGGACAGAATACTTTTGAACATTGATGAGAAGTTCTCAAGCTTTCCATACCGGATTGACAGGGATTGACAATTTCTCTTGAAACCCTACAGCGCAATGTAACCTGTCTCATACCCTATCAGTATCCCAATATATCACTCTCAGCTTTTCATCTTTCTTGATCAGTTCCTACTTTATATTACATTCTGATCGATCTCGAATTCATCTCAACTCGAAAGATGTTTTGTTTGGTAAGTCTGATGATGATTTCAAAAGTGAATGAGTTCAGATTTGTTAATGAAATCCTAACCATTGACTTTTCTGACCTTACTTTTCTTGTTTCAGGAGAATGTAAACTACCAAAACCATCAATCGAATCAAAGATCACATTTGAACCCTTCGATTTGAATGCTCTGAGATTTGATTCAGTTTGATGATCAGGATGTAGAGCCAGTCAGACTTGATAAGGTTGTATGTAACTCGTACCATTCCATCTTACGTATTCGAAAGACTGAGATAAGCTCTAATCAAATTAATCCTTAGACCTAAGATGGTTTTCTCTGAACCTGATAAGTAAGTCAAACACTTAGCAGATGTGTATTCAGAAGGGGAAACTAAAGAACTCAGATGTGAATGAAAGAAAGTGATCGAAGATTAAAGGAAAGTATGTGGATCGGATTGAAGACTTAGGCGAGTCGAAAGTGAGTATGTAGACTCAACCCATCAAACCAAATGATGAGCTTTGAAAGTTTGAACTGAGCAATCTTCTCGTTTAGTGATCACTCAAGCTTTTTGAATTAGAAAAACGAAGAGAAAGGAAATTAAATTTTTCAAATAAAGATCGAAAGTTGATGATGATGATGATGAAGATAAACCATTCAGATCCTTAACACCATCATCAACATCACATTCAGCTTTTGATTGAAAGCTTCACAAAAAAGGAGATTAAAGTTCATTCACTTTTTTCAAATCTATTTGATACCTAAATCATCATCTCACTTGAGAAAAAACAAGACGATTGAAAAAAGAAAAAAACCCAAACTTATTCGAAAAAAAAATGGAAGTAGAGAAATTTAAAATTGCATGTCAAGATCCAAGTTCAGATCCAATTTTTATTCATCAATTTCTCAATCAACCCTTAATCTCAATTCCAATCATCATCAACAATCTTAACTTTCAATCAACAGGTGTGAATGAGAATGAGATCATTGAAAGACAAAGAGGGTTAATCATCTTAAAAAGAACCATCGAAAACTTACAACCTCATCATCAAGATGAAATGAAGATGAGAGATGAAGTCTTAAACATTCTCTTGATCATCAGTCAAAACTTAAACCATCAAGTTCAAGAAGAAAGAGAAATTGATCAAAGACTTATGAACGAATTGAATGAAATTATTGCTGAATTAACCAAGAGTCAATGTTTAACTCATCATTTGACTGATTTAGATTCACTTCTATGTCAATTTGATTTAAACCTTTCAACAATTTCTCAAATCTTGAATTCCATCTCAATGATCTCAAACATGAGATCAAACCTGATCATCAAAAGAGTAAGTTAATCACTCCCAGTCAGAAAAGAAAAAAAAATTAAATTTCATAGCTCACTCTGTTTTTGATTTCATTCAGTATTCAAAGCAACATTTTTTAGAGTTCTTTGAAAAATATCAAACTCAACCAGATATCTCTTTATATTTTGGAATCCTATCAATCCTTTCAATCAAAAGTTTTGATGAACATCAATTGATGGTAAGTTAAATTTCAAATAATTCAAACCATACTATAGAATCTAATCTTCTCTTTTGATTTTGATAACAGGATCTGATTCATCAATTTCAATCTGATTTATTATCAATCATCTTCAATTCTCCTACTACCTTGAATGAAGAATTGATTCTACAATATAGCGAATTCTTTTTGAATTCTAATCAAATCAATCAATCCATCATCAATACCTATTCGACCATCATCCAACATCCTCAATGTATCTCTTTCCCTCTTCTTCTCTTCTTTTAGCCTTCTCATAAACCTAATTTGGCTTTGTTTTGTTTGAAAACTAGTATCAAAACCAATCTTAATCAAAGCATGTGAGATTGTTTTAAAAGCTTTAGATTCTTGGAGCTCATCACACTCTATCGAACTTTCGCCTGAACAACAATCGGTTTGGTCAAGTTTGATGATTTCCCTTTTTACAATGAACCCAGAAGAAGAAGAACACTCGGTTCCTTCGAAGTTGTTGGAATGTTTCTCAAGAAAATATCAAGCTTCAATCTTACTTTTAATCAATCAACTTCCATCAGGTAAGATTTTGCTTTCTTATATTGGTTTTATTTATCAAAGGTTAAATTCGTTTTGTATTGTATTGAATGTGGATGGATCAATAGAAAATGAAGATCAATTAAGTATTAAGATCTATGCTTTTGGATTATGGATTGGAAGGCTTAAAGAACCTATTGAAACGGAAATCGATCTGGAATCAAATCTAAAGGATTGGTTCAATAACTTATTCATTCCAATCTTCCAATCTCTCAATGATAAGTTGAGTTAGATTTCCCCTAAATCATCCTCCAACAAATCGAATACTGAAACAAAACAAAACTCATCTTCTTCAACTTCAGTCACCTTGAGGGATCCGTAGTCTATACTTTAGCTTTCACAGTTAAGTGATTTCTTTTACCATTCTCTCTCTCTCTCTCTCTTTCTCAAACTCATTCATTCATCTGTTTCTTTAATCTTTTCACAGATGAGAAAGATCCTTCAAAATCGAGAACTTTCGGATTTCTTTCGATCAGAAGCTCAATGGATTTTAGTTCACATCTATATGAAGAACTCTAAGTTCTTATATCAATTATCTAGATTGGATGAGTTGATGATTGGAAAAGAAGGTTTGATGATGGATTGGATGAAAGTTTTGGAATGTCTTTCGGATCAATTGAGGTATGAGTTAGAAGCTTACACGGTTCTTAAAACATTAATCTGTTCGGATTTATCACTTGTAAGTTCTTTTGTTTATCTAAAGATTATACTTCTTATTTATAGATATATACTGAACTTGAGATCTTGGGATCTAGATCAATGGCTCAACTGAAAACTTTTGTGATTTGATTATCAAGACTTGGACGATCGAATTAAATGAGACTCTTAGAGAAAGACTAATTGATGCTTTCAATGACTTAATTCTGGTCAGCTCTTTCCGATGCCTATACATGAATTTCTTCTCATCTTTAATCACTCCTCAATTGCTTTCCTTTCTTTTTGTTTTGATTTCCTTCAACAGACACTCGAAACTCACGAATTGGTTCATCCTAACTTTCATACCTTGATCCAAACCATCCAATTTCTATTCAACACTAATCTCTCAACTCATTCACTTCAAACTTCATTTCAAATCTTAATCCAATCCATCCCTCAGCCCGAGCTGAGAAAAAAAGAAACCATCATTGAAACCATTCAACAAATCTCAAACCCAAACTCGAATTTGATGTGTTCTTTGATTTTAACTTTAGAACCTACTGAAATCTTTCAATCCACTTTATTTCCATCAATTCTTCATTCGATCTTAATCGAATCCTCGGATGAGAATCGGTTTGTTTTGATCAGATTCATCCTTCTTCGTTCTGCAAATCATCCCGAAATCCTTTATTCTCATCGATCTCATCTATCCAACCTTTTTAATCTTTTCATCACTTCAACCAACGTATGGATCCTCTCTCTCTCTCTTTCAATCATTGAACTTCGAATTCATGATCTCTAACCTTTTTTTTGTTTTTGTTTTTTTATAAATTCCATAGACTCCAACTCAACTCAAACTTTGTAAATTGTTCTTAGATCTCTGTTTACTTCACCTTCACACTTTCTTAGAAATCTTAAACCCATTTCCAACTTACTTTCCAACTTTATTCCATCAATGGAAATCTTTGGTAAGCCTTCTTCACTTTCACTTCCTTCTCTTTTCTCTCTCTTAATTTCTAATCTTTTATTTGTGTTTTCTTTTGGTGTTGATGTTTTAGTTTGAATTGACGAACTTAAAAATCTATCAAAAGAAGATCATCAAATGTTTTAAGATCTTAGGCGAGTTTAAAGTTTATGAAGAGTTGAGGGAAGGGATCGGATTTGATGAAAATGAAGATGAAGAAGAAGAAGAAGTAGAAGAAGAAGAAGAAGAATGGGGTGAAAGGATTGGATTGGGTAGGTTTGGTAGTCAAGAATCGATCAGATTGAAGATGGTAAAGTCATAAATTCATTTTTTTTGGTTTCGGATTGATGTTTGTTTTTAAAGATCCTGATTCAGTATGGATTATTTTTTCTTTTTGGGATAGTTAAAAGATCATTTAAAGAAGATGATTGATTTAGATTGTTTTGAAGTAGAAGAAGAAGAAGATGATGAAAATGAAGGTAGAAAAGAAGATGAAAGGTATTTATTAAGTAATAGTAGTTGTGAAAGTGGAGGAAGTGGAAATGGAAATGGAAATGGAATTTATCTTCAGGATCAGTTGATGAAGTTTGATGAGGTTCGATTCATTGGTGATTCTGATTTTACTTCTGGAATGAATGTGAAGTCTGATTTGTTCAGTTGGGATTAATGATGATGAAGATGATGATGATGATGATTTTTCTTTCTTTCTTTCTTGGCGGGTTTGGTAAATGAACGTGATTGGAGAGGTTTGGTTTAAATTGGAGTGATGAATGGTTTTTGGTTTTACAGCAAAGAAAAGAAGAAAGAAATCATTCGAAAGAATGATTTGTTAAACTTTAGAATAGGTTTCTTTGATTTCATTGATTTCATTGATTTCATTGATTTCATTGATTTCATTGATTTCATTGATTTCATTGATTTCATTGATCTCATTGATTTCATTGATTTCATTGATTTCATTGATTTCATTGATTATGATTTTCTTTTTCTTTGAAAAAAAAGTAAATATATAATGTATTTTAAAGTTTGATGATTTTTTTTACAAAATATGGAATTGAAGAAAGAATTCATTGAAAAGGCGTGAATTTCAATCGGAATTTCAGAAACCAGAACAATTTAAGTAGACCTGAGATGTACTTTTTCAAATGGAAAACTGGGAGTGAGAATCAAGAATTCGTACATTTTTTCTAGCTTTTTTTGTTTAGATTTGATTGAATTCTTTATTACATTTTTTTTTTCTCAAACGAAAATGGTCTTGATCAAATCTTAAAAGTCTACCTGATTTTGATTTTGATTTGACTAATCATACCTACAATGTACCATGAATCAAAAGCCTTGGAAGTTGATTTTAAATTAGGTAAATGTGTTTTTTTTGTTGAAGTTTAAATTTACGTCTTGCTTTACACATATTTTGATGTGTGAAAAGTTTATTCAATCTTCATCCAAGTCTTTCCTTCCCTTCAGCTGAGAAATCAAAATGATCAAGATTCTAAGAAACATTTTCTTGATTAAATTGATGGTTTGTTGATTGATCTGTTTAAGAGAAAGAAGAAGAAGAAGAATTGATAGAGGTAGAGAGTCTTTCTGGATGAGTTCTTTGAAGAATTCAATTGGAATTGAATTCAGTTTTGGGTTTTTGAGATTTGGATTTTACTCCAACCTGGGCTTTACGGCTTCATTGATTCTTTTACATACTTTCTTTTCTTTTCTTTCTTTTCTTTTCTTTTCTTTCTTTTCTTGCTTTGGTTCTTGTGAATTGTTGATCATGTTCTGATAGGTAATCCTATTGAGTTATATCTTATACTAACTGATGAGAGTAGAGTGAAAGTGAAAAGTGAAAGTTTTTAATCATTTTCTTTTTTTTAATTTTCAACTTCACCTTTACATAAAGTTTGATTTAAAGTTTTCAATTCGACTCTTCACCTCTTTCTTCTTTACCTCTTTTCCTATCAAATCACATCTCATTCCTCCTTACTTCATCATCATCATCATCCTATCATCCTATCATCCTATCATCTCAAATCTCATTCATTCATTCATCATGTCATCAAGTACCGATCTACCTCCATCTCTCTCAGCCATTCTCGCTCTTCGACCTCCTCTAGCCACTTCTACTCGTACCGATCTCGCTCCTTCTTTCAAACTACTTCGATCATTGGTCAACAATGTCTATGGTTCTACCGCCTCTCGTGGTCTCGAACCTGGTCTTTGGCGTGCTCAACTCTCGCGTGCTGCTCAACGTGCTGCTCAACTCATTCAAGCAGTTTGGTCTAAATTAGGTGGTGAAGCTGGGGTGATTGTAGATGAAGAAGGTGAAGGCGGTAGAGGTGTGATGAGATTACAGGGGTAAGTGATTCAAGAGATCTGATTGATCTTCATTGGTTTTGCAATATCTATTTTCAAAGTTATCTTCTTATCTTTAACAAGCTTTTTGATCTTGATCTTAATTACCTTTCCTTCACCACTTCTTTTGATACTTCACACGAGATACACTTTCATCCTCTCAATTCAATACACGATGAACTCTTAAACTAACCTTTTCAAACGTGTTTCATTTGATTTATAGGGTGATCTCTGATCTACAAATCTTCACTGGATCACTTTCATCCGTCCAAGATCCACTCTCAAGTCTCTTATTAGACTCAGCTGCATTTACTCGAACTCAAGCTACAGTCAACTCTCTGATTAAGAAATTGGCAGGATTGGTGGTTCATTATAAAGTAAGTTTCAGCTCACCATCATTCAAAAATTGAGATCCAGTAGCCGATGGGTTTTCACTTTGCACTCGTTTGTTTCATCCATCGATATCTCACCTCTCAATCTCGTCTTTTTCACCGCCGATCAATCAAAACTATCTATTGGAACACGTTCATCTTCACATTGGCTTCTTTGATTTGAATTGAATATCACCAGGTCACCGAATTAATCACCACTCCTCTCAGTGACTGGCCTGAAGAAGATAAAGTCGATAAAGCTGAAGATCTAGCTGCCTTACCTCTCCTGATTGCCAAGAGCCGACCGAGTAAAGCAGTCCTTCGTAAATTTGAAGCCGATCTTGTTCTACGTGAATCCACTGCGATTGATCCTGAAAATGAGTCAAGTTCAGATCAGATCAATAGTACGATCACACCCGGGAGCCCACCTACCTCACCTGACAACTCTCGACGAGGTCTTGCCACTCAAGGTCTCACTGCTGCCAAACGTTCAGAATTCTTACGATTTGTTTACTCTCAGAATCCAGATCTCGTTAGCTCTTCTCAAAGTCTCGATACTGCTGTCGCAGTCGGCACATCAGCTCTCTCTTCCATGAATCATCCCTCTCGCGCTCCCTCCTCGAATGGTGCTGATGATTCAAGATCAAGTTTGGGAAAACCTTCATTGGTTCAACAGCGTATCTCAAACTTTGCAACAAATTCAAACGCACCCGCTCCACTACCTACTCCACTCAATTTACCTGCCTCTAATCGTAGGATTGCTTCAGACAGTGGTGTGGCTAGCATTGGTCATACTAGGAAAGTTTGGAAGGTCGATACAAGTGAATTGGATGCGGTCCAACAACGTAGGTCGAGTGGTAGCTTTAGTCAACCTCGAGCTAGTCTTCCCCCACATGTCTCGATCACCGCTCCTCCCGCTCGATGGAGAACTTCAACGCCCGCCTCTGTCACCAGTCGAACGTCTTTGGAGGATGTGGTACCTGAATTAGAGAAGATTGGAGTGAAGACCGCTTCAGGTTTGTCTGTCACTTACTTATACACTTACAATTCATATGATCTACTGACTCGACTCTACCATTCGACACTTTTCATCATCCTTTTCACCTTGTCTCTGCGGTGACCTCAGGTGTGAAACGTCACTCGTCTATCACATCCGTATCAGACACATCCTCAGACGAACCCAAGCCTCCTGCCATTGCCTCCTTTGCCGAACAAGCTGCAGCGATCGTGGCTGCTCGTCAACAGCGGCGCACTGGTACTGCATCTAGTAGTGCATCTTGGACCAAGCCTTCCTTGTCACGACCAGGATCTAGCTTGGCGAATGTAGCGTCTGTAGCTGAACCTAATTCAGACGACTCCTCAAAGTCCATCCCGCCACTCTCATCCAGCCAGAAATCTGACGTCATGACCAGTGAACCTATTGAAACAATCGATCAAACGGCTCCAATAGAGCCACCGTCACTTCAACCCAACCCTCTCTCAGGCTCACCAGCGTCTCAACGCTCCACTTCGCCCATGGTACGAAGTCCGTCAAATGGGTCACAGTCTACCAAGCAAGCCGAAATCAACTCCTCCGAACAAGTCATGATCTTCACTCGACCTCGGCCCATATCTCAGAAACAGGCCTCCATCACATCCAACTCGACAACGCCTTCTTCTGTCATCGGTTCTCCCGGTGCTCTGGCTTCTCGTACACTTTCACCCACCATCAAATCGACTATCCTGATCAGCAGGTCATCATCAATCGATAGACCTGGTACTGCCTTGTCGAATTCAAACGCAAGTGTCTTCTCGTATAGTAGCAATTTCCCCAATACGAACATCGAGCCAGAGCCAGACTTTGAAATGGTAGCCGACTTGATCGAGGATCGTTCACTGATTGACGTCATTGTCGGTCCACCTTCACCTACACTTGAAGCTACACCCGAGGTTCCAGAGCCTCCAATCTCGAGTGAGGAAACAAATCCTGAACCCTTGTCATCGCCCACGACTGAACCGGCAAAGAAGAGTGCTGTAAGCCAAGCTTCGAAAGCTGAAGAGGAAAGCTCTCTAGCTGATCTATTGGAACGAGCGACATTGTTTGAGAATTGGGACTCGATTGGAATTGATGAACCAAGTGAAGATCTGGATAAAACAGAGACCATGGATGGATATGGACATCAACTTACCTCACCGTCATCTGTGAAGACTACATTATCAAACAACATGTCGCCTCCAGCTATGAATGGTTCCTTGACGTCAACACGGGTTTCACCTGTTGTACAACATGCTTCTCAAAGTTACAAGAGCCCCTCCGCTGGATCTCTCTCACCTCCCATGTCAGCACAGATTCGAACACCCATGTCACCTCCATCAACAGGCAGCTCACTTGGAGGATTTCGGCGACATGTGCCCAGCTTGCAACCCACATCACCTCTCTCGCCAAATAGTGAGATGAGTCGACAGCCCATAGATGCAACCCTATCGTCTCACAGCATGACTGGTTTATCTGCTGGAGGAGGACCTTCATCGCCAACAAGATCGTTCAGTGGACAATCTTGGGCTACTTCTTTGATGTCAGCTTCACCAGCAGCAGTAGGCGATTTTGATTTGCATTCGATCAATAACTATGCCGCGAGTGGAATGGTCACAGAGGGAGCTTATTTCACTGGAGATAATGATCATCCACCACGTCATGGATGGAGAATCTTATCTTTAGATGGAGGGGGGATCAGAGGACTTTCCACTTTGTTTGTGATTCGAAACTTATTGGAAAGAGTTCAAAGACGAACTGGATCAAAGAAAGTACCATTACCATCTGAATGTTTTGATGTGATTTGTGGAGTGGGGACAGGAGGCATCATTGCTTTGTTAATAGGTAGATTAAAGTTTGGGATAGACGATGCTATTGAAGCTTATCTTTCGATCTCAAGAAAGGTATTTGGACAAGCGAAGGGTGCATTAGCAGTCTTGATGGGTAAAACTCGATACAGTGCTAGTAAATTAGAGAGCGCGATGCAAGAGGTGATTCAAAGAGCTGAGAAAGATGGAAGAGCAAGTTTGACCGAAGGAAGTGGAGATGAAGAGAAGAGTTGTAGAACGTTTGTGATGGCGATGAGGAAATCGGAAGGAAGTGAAGGCACGTTTCGAACTCTGAGATCATATTCTACTCGACAAGTTTTAGGAGACCGATGTAGTATCTATCAAGCTGCTAGAGCTACCAGTGCATCACCTTTATTTTTCAAACCAGTGAATATGGGAGATTCAGCACTCTCATCTGTTCCTAGATCAGCTAGTTTGAATAACCCAGCCTTAGAAGCAGTGAATGAAGCCAGATCATTATATTCAGATCGTCCGATCGATTGTTTGATTTCGATTGGAGCAGGCAAGACCGAAGAAAGAAATGGAACGATTGGTAGAGCGTGTGGGGAGATTTCAGATGCATGTGAGAATGCAGCAAGTGGAGTAGAAGCCGTTGCTGGAGCTGAAGGATGGCTTAGAGGGTATGGTAGATTGAATGTGAAGATTAAGAATCATGGGAATTTTAATGAATGGGATCTTTTCAAGGAGATTCAACAGGATACTTTGGATTATTTGATGAATCGACATGAAGCTGGATTTGAATTGATGGAAAGATTGGTGGATGTGATTTCGGAAGGATTACTTGAATCTGGTACGCTTTGAAAAAAAAAGCAGTTTTTCTTGTTTCCTTCTTTTAGTACCATTAGAGTTTGTCCTTGATTGGTTTAAAAGGATGAGGATCTTCGAATTGATTTTCTTGGGAATGATCAGATCTTTGGGGTTTCAACTTTTTTTCCCTCTGATCGATTCTCTTTTTCCTTGTATTAACCTTTTTTGTTACTTTTTTCTTTGGTGACTTTCTAGCTCGATCTAATTCAGATTATCATTCGAAAGAAAGTCATCAAATTCAATCATCAAAATCGAATGGAAATGGAAATGGAAATGTAGGGATGAGAACGTCGATTTCACTTGATGGACTTGTACCACCAAATCATCATCATCCTCATCATCATCAACTCAATCCTAAAAGTTCATCTTCTTCTTCTACTTTTCCTCTTCAATCTTTTCATTCCAATACTTCATTAAAATTACCTCAATTGAATTTTGATTAAACCTTGATGAATTTTTGAGTTCCTCTTTTTTTTTTGATCTTTTTCTCTTCTCTTCATTTTCCATTTTCTTTCATTTTGATTTTTTTTTTCCTTGTTTCCTATCAAAGGAAAAAGTTGAGAAAATCTTGATAATTGAGTTCTTTGGGTTTTTTTTTTCTTTGCATTTTTCTTTCTTTCTCTCTCTCTCTTACTCTTACTCTTAATTTAGGAAAGAATAGTCAAGTTGCATTTTTTTTTATGTATAGGTATTTATTTTTGATTGTTTTTTTTTTGGAAAAGTTGATTCATGAGAAAAAGAAAAGGGGTTTTTTTTCTTTTTACAAGTAGTAAAGAAAAAAAGAGAAAGAAATCAAATGAGGTTTTTTTTTTGGTTTTTTTTTTCTTTTTCTTATGAAAAAAATCATGACTTGATAAATTTAAATTTAAAGATTAAATTGAACTTGAAATTCATTTTTTTCCCTTTTACACAAAACTTCTTTGATTGTGATTTTTTTTTCTTTTTATCACATGTGCATTTTGATGTTTTGTTTTGTATCCTTTTTTTTAACCATTTTTTTTTCTTCTTCTTCTTCTTTATTTTCTGTTCAAAGTTAAAGTTAACATGAGGGGGGTTTTTTTGTTCTTCAGAGATTGATTTAATTCAATTTGAATCAATTCATATAGTTATTTTTCTTTTTTGGTTACTTGTAAGGGCTCAGGTCTGGGATCTTGTTGAGCATAGCTCAAGTATCAAGATCTCTTAGGCTAATGTTAATGAATGAGAAGTACATAATACTTTGATAATTTGATGAAGAAAACATTCAATCTTAACAAACTACATATATATATATATACAATTTCTAATTTGATATTATCTTCTTATTGCCTAACAACCATTTCCAACCCAACGATGATTTCATTATCAATCCTGTATCTTGGTAACCTATTTCCAAACTATTTCAAAACATTACAATCATAATTTCTCTCTAGGATTGTAAATACCCAAAAGCTGCCTGATACCTCATGAAGAACCTATCATTTCCAGAAGATATGGGAAGTGAAATATGAGGATATTTTGGGTGAAAATTCAAGATAAGAAAAATCTAAATCTGAAGAGATATCTGATCAAGCAACCCAACTATCATCCAAAACTGGTCTTCCTAACCACCTTAACAAGTACTTCTGGTTGAGAATTTGCCTTGCTTCCTATAATCCAATATACCACAAACATGCCTCCAATCATGTATTTGAGTAATCTTATCTTTCATTGGCAGTAATTGACTCTCTGTTGGTCTTCCACCTACATCAGGAGGAAGATAAGGAGAGATGAGAGAAATATTGAACACTGGGTGAAGACAAGAATAAGCACTTCCCAATTCCAATTGAACCGCATTTGCTCCTATCATCTCAATTACTCAAAAAGGACCAATTTTCCTAAAATCCAGTTTTGAAGACGGCCTTGTAGTGTTGATATTTTGATGCGATAGCCAGACTAAATTGTCTTTATCATATGTTGGTGCTGGTCTGGGATGTTTATTGTAAAACAAGGCTTGAGAAGCTTTTGCATGGTTTAAAGAAATTAAAAGATTGAGTTGAGTTGCCTCCAGATGTTTGATAAATTTATCTGGATGAGGAACCCTAGAAAAACTCAGTAAAACTATTTGCTTGAGGATGGAAACCCAGCCAAGCAAAAAAAGGGAGTCAATTTTGTAGAAGATGAAGTGGAATTATTAAAAACAGAACTCAGAGCCATGGGCAACACATCCACCCAATCATCCTGCCAATAGCTGATGAAATGCCTCAAATATGCCTCCAATGTTTGATTAGTTCTTTCTGTTTGTCCATTTGATTGAGGATGAAATGCTGTAGACAGCGCAGGTTGAATCTGTAATTGTTTTTGGACAGCCACCCAAAACGCTGAAACAAACGTAGAACCACGATCCGATACTATCTTATCCGGATAACCATGATAACAAAAGAACTGAGAGATTAAAAGAGATGCTAATTCAGGAGCAGACATTGATTCTCTACACGGAATAAAATGAGCGCCTTTAGAAAAGTGATCTGTGATTACTAATATCCAATCATATGTCCTTGAGATTGGTAACTTGACTATAAAGTCAATGCCTATAGTACTCCAGGGTCTATCTGGAATTTTGGAAGGAATCAATTCCCCCTGAGGAGCCTGGGTAGACCGCTTTGCCTGCTGACAAGAGTCACAACTTTGAACAAAATCAATAACATCCTTTTGAAGACTAGGCCACCCAAAGGTACGGGTCAATGCACCTTTCATATGTGCTGACCCAGGATGTCCCATGGACAGAGAGTCATGAAATGATGACAAAATCTGTTGTCTAAGTGTTTTAGGAACAAACAGGCAATCTCTAAACCACCATAACACTCCCCTAAATCAAAAGAAATTTGGTGGTTGAGTTGATTCATCTAATCCCTCATAGGAATCAATCAAAAGATTACAAGTATGCAAAGAAGGAATTATAAAGGAAATATCAATAGAACATACTGACACCCCATCCTTAACCATATATGGTTTCAAAAGAGTCATATAATTTTGATCCCCCATAGGCTTGTCATAATCTGGTCTCCTTTACAAAGGGTCTGCAGGATTAATCTTCCCAGGAGTGTGTAATATTTGAAAATGAAAAGAACTAAGATAAGAGGCCCATCAAGCCTGCTGTGGGGTTAACTTCTGAGAGGTCATGAAATAATGTAAATTAGCATGATCAGAGAAGACAAGAACTGGTGTATCAGTGCCAGTCAACCAGGCACGCCATTCTTCAAAAGACTCCACAATGATGCCCAGCTCTTGATTGTGAACTTGTCTATTTCTTTCAGCTGGTGTCAACTTTCTTGGAAAAAAAAAGAAACGGGTAGAAGCTGTCCATCCTTATCTGGCTGAGACAAAATAGCCGCCATTGCAAATCCGGAACAGTCCACCTGCTTTAAAGCTCCTGGCTTCTCAAAATCAAAATGTGAAAGAAAAGGGTCAGTTGTAAAAGCCTTCAACCAATTTAAAAAAGAGGAAAAACACTCAGCAGTTGCCAATCCTGCCACCACATCCACATTCTTCTTACTTAAGACTGTTAAAGGAGCTGATAATGTAGAAAAAAGATGAATAAAATGTTGTGGTCTTCATCATACCCATTCTTATGTGTGTGTAGTAGTATCTAGTTATGGTAATATTGTCTTGGTTTGTTTGTTATAAATCTCTTTATATCCAAATTTATCAAGGACTTCTGGTAATGTGGTCACAACTCTAGCCTCTATTAGTATTTAATGAACAAAGATTGTTACGGATCCAGATCAAGATATGAATACTTATGAGAATATTATAAAGGAAAATCAAATGAGTGTTTATTATGTCCAAGTGTGACTTGAGCGCTTTTCTTTTATTTGATTTGTTAGATTGATTATGTTTTGCTTTTCTGATAAGTTGTTCTTTTATCATAAATAGTCACCTCTGTTCTTCACTTAGATTTTTTTGCTTATCAAAAAGAATCTGTAAGTGTTTCTATTACAACTTATACACTATCACTTTCATATCTAACCCCTTTTAGAAGCTTCTCTAGTTATAACACCTTTTACTGATTTTTTATTTAATTGATCTATTCGTGACTCCTGTTGCTTTTTGCACAGGTTTGTTTATTTTAGCTTTTCATAGCTTGTGGCGTGTTGCCCGTATTCACATTCTACCTGATTACCCCAGGTTCAACCTACTATAACAGCAACACCAATATACTCGTACCTTCTCAGCTGTCCCAGTAACAAAAATCATGGATAACCGTGAGACAATTGGTCACTTTCACCAGTCTTTGTGGGTTCAAAAAGACCAAGAATCATAGTCAAAGATAGTATGAAGATTAGTCAAGACTTGAATGATATGATGATACCCTGAGCCAAAGTGCAAGAATCGGGTAGTGATGTGATGTATTTGAGCTTATCAGTTTTTGCTTGACTGAGCTGTCATTCAAAAGGTCCAGTACTCTTCAATACAGCTTGCATTTCCATGACTGCTACATGATGGGAGCATATTCTTTCTGTTCCACCTGAACAGGTTCTGGACAAGTTCTAAATTCAATTGAAAACAGGATGTGTCTGTGATGGTTTTTGTCACCGGATTTCAATGTCTCACTTAATCCCTGGTGTATACTGAAATCCATGATTTTAGGGTATTGACCGTTTTCTAGATGATGCACTCAAGGGGTCAAGATCAGCCCCAGTTGTTATCCGGTCAATTTTGCACTGACTAACCCACAAACCAAGTCACTGTTATAACACAGAAATACCAAACTACTGTAAGAATATGCCTTTCAGGTTGCAGAGTGTAGCAAAGAGATAGGGCAAAAAACAACCACAGAAGGAAATTGTGATTGTGAGATGACAAACCCCCAACCTGCCCTGTATCAGAACAGAGGGTCTGTGTATTGGAGAGGAGGGTCTGTTATAAATTTATTGGCCTCTGGATTGTGGAGTGGGATCATCACAAGTTATAGGGGTGTTGTTAGCAGTCCCAAAACTGTTTTGATACCGCTCTGCAACCAATTTTGTTACACTTAATCATTCATCTTGTTAGCTTCAGTCCACACAGGTTTTTTTGAAAAAAATCCTTCAAAGAACTTTGAACATGTCTATGTGACATTTTGGGATTCATTCTCCTGCTCAAACACTCAAATTTAATTTTGGATTCAAGAATTTTCTATTCTTATACCTAATATAGTATTACCAATTGTATTTTTTTTCTTGAAACATTCTTTTGGGTAGAAGATTTCTTTTGATCAAATGGGCATGATTTCATACTGGAATTAGTAAAGAAGAAAACCAATGTAAAAATATCAAGTTTTGTATTCCTTTGAATTCCATGGTTTTATTTAGGTACATATATATATATATATATAACAGAGATATACTACGTATAACAGACATAGGAAAAAGGATTAAACAAAATTAAAAAAGTCAAAAAAAAAGTGTGATAAGAATCTTTCAAAAGAAGATTAAAACAAGATCACAAAGAAAATAGAGATATAAATTTATAACTTAAGAAAAAGAAAATCAATCAAATTGAGATTGAGATTGAAAAGAAGAAAATCAAATGAGTTTTGGATAAATCTCATTTCGACGATGATGAAAGATTGGCATTGAAGATCGAATGGAATGTAACCGATTTAAATCGATTTCGACTAATTCAAATCGACTTTCTTCATCCTCTTCATCCTCTTCATTTTCGGTTTCCAGTTTTTCTTTTTGAATCAGATTTGAATGAATTTCAGTTAAGATTGAACCCCAAGGATCGATGATCATTGAATGACCCCAAGATTTCCTTAGGATCGGATCGGTTAGATGAACTCCTGATTGTGCAGAAGCGATTACAAAACACTAAGGAAAAAAAGAAGATTAGGATCAAGTTGAAATTAAGGAGAATGAAAATTTGGAGAGGAATCGGATTAATTTACTTGAGTTTCGATTGCTCTAGATCTTAAAAGTGTTTCCCAATGTGCTTGACCAGTTTTAGGTGTAAATGCAGACTGTTGAATTTGAATTGATCAAGAAAGTTTTTTTTTAGGTTAATTCGATTGGAAAACTTTGATGAGGTTTTATAAGTTTGAAAGTAGGAAAGAAAAGTGAAACTTAACTGGATAAATCAAAATCTCCGCACCTCTTTGTCTATGAATCAAAGAAACTTCTGGAAACCTTTTTTTTAAATTCGAATTCGATTAAGATGAGTGATTAAAGTTTGAAGTTGAAATATTATAAAAAAAAGATGATGATGACGATGATCAATTACCTTAAATCGTAACAAATCAATTGACCAACTTTTGAAAAAATTGAATTTATTAAATTTAAGAGGTTTATTAGTTTTGAATTGTAAGAAAACATTTATTTAAAGAAAATCAAATCAAATCAAAAAGAAGAGAATTTACTTTTTCCGATTGGAGTTGAGATTGGATTCATTAATTCTTGACCAGGTGAAATGAATTTAGATTCATTTGAATTAGTCTGATCATCTAAATCCTAAATGATCATAAAAAGAACCCATTATTTTTTCGAATGATGATTTGAAAGGTTTGATAGTAAGATCTCAAAGGATGTGAAGTTTCTTATCAACTTACGATATCAAAAAGATGTAATTTTCTATAAGCTTGTTGAATTTCACCTTGATTTGAAATGATAATGGATGTATTATAACATTTTTCTGAATCATCAATCTTTAGGAAATCAAAACCATTAATTTGTTTCTTAGGAATGATGATGATGATGAGGAAGAAGAAGAAAAAGAATGAATCGGTTTCTTTACTTTTTCATGAACTCCAATTGAAACCCAACAATTATTTAATTTTGCAGTAGAACAAATTCCATTTACAAATTCACTATTTTTTAATGATTTTGTTAATGATTTATATAATGATGAATGAGTGATAAAATCTGATGCTTCAGGTAAGAAGACCATCTGATTGATTAAAATTAAATATTCAAAACAAGAGAATCATTAGTTTTGATGTTTGATGTTTAATGTTTAATTTTAATTTGATTTAGATGATTTTAAGTACTTTTGCACCTTGAGATGAAGCAGTTTGAATGATGAATTGACATTTTTTTAAATTGTTTAAAATGTTTGATTTACTATTTTTACAATTGATCATTAAAAGACATTAGTTTTGAATCAATCAAAGTTTAAAATGTAGAAAAGTTAATGGAAAAGTGTGACTTACCTGCAGAGTTGACCAATTGCAATTAACACCATCTTGATTGAAAAAGTAAATGAACAAGAGAATCAGATCATCAATATATGCAGTCTATCTAGCACCGATTGAGTATCCGGTCAACTTGACTCAGGGCCTCGGGAGTCGGTCGGAGGTGTAGATTACCCGATCATTCTTGATTGAACGGGATCGGATAAGGTGTTGACCGTTGAAGTGATGAAAATCTAAAAAACCATTTTCAAGTAAAAGAAACCAATTGACCATCGAACAGAACAGAACAGAACAACAACCATCCATCCATCAAACAAACAAACAATCAATCAAACAATGACTCAAATTGAAAATGATCAAAACTCTACAATTCATAATCTACCAGTCGATCTGATTGAAATTTATCAAACCTTGAAAACATTAATCAAAACTGATGATCAAGAATCCGTCGAATTAAACTTACCATTAAACTTGATCACTCTAATCTCACATTCAATCTTAATCAAACATCAATTCAAATTAAAACTTTCTCATCATTCCAACAATCAAGAAGATAATCAATTTAATACTGATTGGAATGAAGTTTTAAAATCCGATCGAGCCATTCATTTTACTTATACTCATCCTCGTAGTAGTCTTTCTTTTGAAGTCTCGTTTAATAAGATTGGTGAAAGGATTAGCATCTCAGGTATCACTGTTGAAGTAAGTATCAAAATCATCTCAACTTTTTTTTTCTTTTATAAGATGATTTGGAATTTTTTGATTTTCTGATGAGATTGCTTTATTTTCATTATTTATAGAATGATAAAGTTTATAGTCATGATTTATCTATACCTGGTTACTTTGATTTGGGAGATTTTCCAATCAAGATCTCATCAAATGAAGCTGAAGATTTAGGATCTATCGGATTTCGTTCTACATCTCATTTACTTGATTTCAGCTCACTTTTGATCAATGATGTCTTACATCATTTATTACCAGATCTAATCCCTAAGACATCATCTACACCAGCTCATCAATCTTCATCAGGACCAGTTCCAGTTCCAGCTTCAGCAGCACCTTCCTCTACTCGAACTCCAATTCCTCAATACTCAAATCCAAATCCAACTAGTTCAATTCAAACTCCTTTTAATATTGGTCAAAGTGATTTAGATCCAATCGGTACATCAAACATTGGGATTCCATCTCTTTACAATAGACCAACAAATGAAATCAATTCGATCCATTCAAATCAAGGCATGTTTGTAGGACCAAATCATTCAATCTTTAATCATCATCAAAATCAAAACCCATCTAACTTAGGTCCATTTGGTGGTGATGGATTCTTACCACCGAATTCGGTACCGAATCGAGCTAGATTCGATCCGATCGGTCCTGGAATTGGTTTTATACCTAGACCTTCTAGAGGTGAAAATGAACTAGATCCGATGGGTGGGTTAGGTCAAGGTTTACCTATGGGTCATCCATTCCCTTCACGCGGTGGTGGTGGTGGTGGTGGTGGTGAGTTTTTTTTTTGAATTTTAGTCACTCAATGGAATTTTTTGTTGTGAATGGTTTTTATCAATTTAATCTTTTCTTTATACTTTTTTTCTTTAGGATTTCATGGATCTGGTGGACCATCTGGTTATGAAGATATGTTTATGTAAATCAAGCATTGTAAAGTAAAAAAAAATCAGATGAAATTAAGTGATGAGAATGTAAAAATTAAAATCAAAATTAAATTGTAAGGGGGGGTTTGTGAGTCAGAAGAAAAAGATTGGGTTTTTATTTATTTATATATATATATATGTATATATTTTGAAAAAAAAATCGAACCAAAGAGAATTAATTCAAAAATACATACCATACTTTATTTTGTTTAGTGATATATGTTTTTGAATCGAATGGTAAAGAAATGAATTTTGTGATGTACATATATTAAAGTGAACTCATTCATAACTTGATCATTTTGAAAAAAAATTAAATCAATATCTACATACTCAACTTTTTTCGTTTTCCTTTCAATATTTGTCAAAAATTAGATGAGCAAATCTTGAATTTTCAAAAAAGTGCCAAAAAGAAAATGTAGCGTTTGATGAACAAGTCTTCGTACATACTTGTTTTGAGGGTACGCTTGAGTGTAGTAAGATAAGACTTTAGGACTGATGAAAACTGACGTCATCAAGCTTTGTTGTATAAAATTTGTACAAGTTGAATCTTGAAAGCTGTGTGATTCAAGATGAACATTGAAATCCTCTTGACTTTATCTTGGATTAAAATTGTTAAGTTAATCTAAAGAAATTCAAACGAGTTCTTGATTGAGATTTAAACACTGGGGCGAAGATTGAGTCACATTTTGATATGTGAGAAATGTGTTGATCAAAGTCACGTATGGCACACACATCCGCAGTGACTGCGGCGTGACTGCGGCTGTGTGAGCACATCGTGACATTGATCAACTAATGTCTCACATACCAAAATGTGACTCTATTGTCACTCCAGTGAAACAAGTTATCATCTTCCTGATCGCCAAGTTGAGATTCTATTTTAGCTCTAGCTTTAGTTTGATTGATTGATTGATCTGTGTAGATGGCTAAGCTTATGCCTAGAAATGATGAGTTCAAATTAAAATTACATCTTGAACTTCAACTCATCCATCTCGGTCACGTGAACTTTGATCTGATTTTTCTTATTTAATGATCAAGATTGAGAGTTGATTGGAGGCAAGTGCTTAAAATTCAGTTGAAAGAGTGAACTTGGTTTGGTTAAACTGATGGAAAAGGTTTATAAAAACCCTTATGATTTTTTTGTTCTTTATCTCAAATCCTAAACCAAGCTTTCGATGAACTTGATTGAAACTTTTTTTATAAACTCATCAAAATTGATTATTTGATTTTCTAAAGACTCTCACTTTGAAATCTCATTAAAATCTTAATAACAAAAATGACCAATACTACTTCTTATACAAATCAAACTTTTCCAAGTCAATTTCATCAACAAGAAGATTGTAGAACTGGTGGTGTTTATACAACTTCTGGAATTGGATCCTCATTTCCTTCTTCATTTGAAGAACCTTTACCTCTTGGCTGGTAAATCAATCTATTTATTTTTTCTTTACCTTTTTTCAAAATGATCCTTTTTGAAGATTTAATGTGTTTGTTTTTCTATATAATTTAATTCATAGGATCAAGCAATGGAATCATCAATACCATACTTTCTTTTATGTGAACACAAATGTTCAACCCATCATCACTCAATGGATTCATCCATCCCATTTCACTCCTTCTTTAACTTCATCTAATCCTTCTGAATCTTGTACTACTTCGATCCCTCAACCTAACCCTCCACCTGGCTATACTGATGTTGTCTCTAATGGTATCTCACCAATGATAACTGAAGAGAAAGGAGGATTGAAGAATGATCAAGCTATCTCTGGTACGCCAAATAATGAGCGGAATGGTAAATGATGACTCGATTTTTTTTAAAAAAAGTCTTCTTAAGTTTGACAGAACTAATGAATTCATCTTCCTACTGGACCCGAAGCTTCTCATGCTCCACCTCCTAACCAATACGGAGCCCCATCAAATCCTCCTCCCAGCGCTCCCCCCTCTAACCAGTACGGAGCTTCTCCGAATGGTCTGCCTCCCAACCAATACGGAGCACCTCCAAATGGTCCGCCTCCCAACCAATACGGAGCACCTCCAAATGGCCCTCCTCCTAACCAATACGGAGCGCCTCCAAATGGCCCTCCTCCTAATCAATACGGAGCACCTCCATATGGTCCGCCTCCCAACCAGTACGGAGCTTCTCCAAATGGCCCTCCTCCCAACCAATACGTAGCACCTCCAAACGGTCCGCCTATCAACCAATACGGCCCTCCACCAAACGGTACTCCTCCCAACCAATACGGAGCACCTCCAGCAAATGGCCCTCCTCCCAACCAATACGGCCCTCCACCAAACGGCCCTCCTGTTAATCAGTACGGCCCTCCAGCAAGTGGTCCACCTGAGTATCAACCTACTCATCAGTATAGTGTTACACCAAATCCGACTATGATGAATCCCGAAACCAAGAAATCTAAAACAGAATTATTTAATAAAGGTTTAGGTGCTTTAGGTGCTTTAGGTTAGTAATTTTTTTTCCTTTTTCCATGATTTTTCTTTTAGATAGATGTTGATGGTTTTTTTTTTGTTTTTTTTTTGTCTGGCTGGGGTTCTGGGGTTCAATGGGGGGTGGTTTTTTTAGGTTTGGGTACATTTGTTTCACATGAATTGAATGAAATTGAAAAGAAATTTGAAAAGAAAGAAGAAGAAGAAATTGAAGAAGAAGTTTTCAAAAAGATTTTTTGAAAAAATATTCAAAAGTCTTCATCTTAAAGTGTAACTAGATTTTTCTCTTTTTTTTTTCTCTTTTTTTTTCTCTTTTTTTTTTTTTGAAATTTTTGGTTTTTGAAAGTTAAAGTGTACTTTTCTTGAAATTTAGGATTTCTTTTCTTGATTTGATTTTGATTTGATTTTCCTTTCTTTTTCTTTCTTTTGATTTTTTTTCTTTTTTGCCTTTTTTGATTTTTCTTTCTTTTTGTTCTATCAAATTTCTTTGTATCATCATGACTCATTTCCAAATTTATAAAATACTTTTTCTTCATTCACATTCATCTCTCATTGTCTTTCTTCCTTTATCAAATCCTCATATCTCTCATATACTTCTTTGATGGTCTCAAATTAAAACCTCTTTTGTATTTTCGTAAAACGGTGCACGGACCATGTGTCTCTATGGCGCAACTGGTTAGCGCGTCCGACTGTTATGATTCAAATGCGATCGGGAGGTTGACAGTTCGAGTCTGTCTAGTGACGCATTGCTTTTAGTGGTTTAAATCCTCAATACCTTCTGATCAATGGCTTGGGTTGCGTCCTTCCACATGGTTCATCTCATGCCAAACAAGGTCTTGAGGGGATGGGACTTTTATTGCGGAAGAAGTCCTCTGTAGTCTCTCATGTTGAACAGAATGGATTGAAAGAAAAATGTCGATGATTTGTAAACATGAAGTTGAACTCATCAAATCATAGTTTACACTAATTGAAACAAAGCTTACTATTTAAAACCAACATTTAATTTTACAAAGATAAATCGAAACAAAAAGATATTTATCAAAGTAGGATAGATATTAGAAAAAAGAAAAATAGGAGAGAAATCTCTCTCATAAGAGAGATATGAAGGTAGTGAGGATTTAATCAAAAGATTAGAAAGAGAGTGATTAAGAAGATGGTGCAGATAAAGGATCGGTTAAAGACCAAAGATACCAAATCGCTATTGATCGAAACGGTTTCCAAGATTCTGTTAATTCTTCTACTCCAAGAATAAGAACCCCAACACCAGCACCAAAAAAGAAGATTGAAATCAGAAAAGGATTGATTAACTTTTTTTGATGTTTGAATGATTGAATTTAGAAAATGGATGGATTAGAGGATCCTTTGAAAAAAGAAGAAGATCACTTACCCATTTCATTTGGTGTAAGATAAAGTCCAGGTTTGATGGGTTTGGTTAAACGAGTTTTTAAAGAAGAGGATTTGAATGTAGAAGAATTAGGAAGAGGTGGTGGATCTAATTGATTCCATGATAAAACGGTTTTAGATGATGCATTTGTAATAGGGTTTGAAATTTGATTTTCTTCATGAAGTTCATTAAGGTTTGATTTTTTAAGTTTTGAGATGGGTTTCTTAGGTGAATTGATGGAGATCGTATTGGTATACCATCTTAATAATCCTTTTTGAATACCTAAATCTGAGACTGGTAAAATATTTGGATGTTTGATGGTGAAGATTAAGAACACTAGATGAGATAATCGTGAAGAAATAGAGAAGAATGAAAAAAGATGAATTGATAAGTAAGTTTAAGAAATTCTTAAAAGGGAGATCAATGATCGATGGATTTAATTTTTCTTTCGACTTACTTTCTACAGTCCATCTACCGATCCCTCTAACAGCACATAATTCATTCATGATCTCATCTGGATTCATGTTTAATAATCTTTGACTTGATAATTGACCATTTACAAATCGATTAGAAAGGTCTAATAAATACTCTGCTTTCCTTTGACTCACACCTGAACTTCTTAATCTTTCTATTGAACATTTTGATACTTGTGATGGAGTTGGAAAAGATGAGTTTGAGGGATCTAAATCACTAATCAGATATAAAACAAATCGTCTTAGAAAAGTATCTTGAAATCAAAAAGTTAAAGGAAGAAGCGGAATGATCTCAAATTGAACTCAACTCGGCTTTCTCAGGTAAGTCAGGAAAGAAACTATAAGACGATGTTCAAGCAATCAGAGCAGATGATCAAAAAATAAATCAGTACTCAAGCGTCTATAATAATGAGATTCAATAAAAACAGGGTCAATCAGATTCAACTGACAGTCTTATAAACTTATGAGTAATCGATTTAGCAGCTGACCAACTAACTTGTTGACCCAAGATACTCTTACACAAACTTTGGAATGGATCAGGTTTAATCTTCAATTCTGAAGCTTCGAATGGTTTACAAGCTAAGGTTTCAAAAAGTAACTTGAATCGTTCATCCACTTTAATCAAATGAGCCTTTGCTTCTTCTAAATCGAATGAATCAATTTGAACTTTATCTTGATGATCGGATGAGATTGGTGATGATGTAGTTTTGGTAGGTTTGATTGAATGATTGTATTTTGCTTTCTTGGTCGGATTCAATCCTGCGATGGGTGATGAAACTTTAGTTGATGTTTTGAATTGATCTGATTGAAAAGTTGTGGTGGTTAAGTTCTTGCTCGTAAGCTTCTTGGCTGCAAGACGATTTGAAGAACGGGTGAGAGGCATTTGATGAACTGAATCAGTGAATTGAAAAGAATCCTAGGTTGATAATTGTTTTCCGGAGGAGGGACGACGTAGGTGGACGGTGTCCACGGGTACGGGTAATACAATTGGGCCTAGTACCTCATATTGTATTAATCCATAGGGTTGGTCTGGTCTTATTTCGAATATTAAGTATATATTCTTTTCATAATCCATCATGATGGATTATTTGTTACTAGACTAGGCAGCTAGAATTACTGCAAGTGCCACGGCAGTTTATGCAATGAATTGTTACCAACCGTAGATTATATAGATTTATATAGATGAGAGTTTGGAGGGTGATTTGTCCCATATCCGCTCCAAACATAACATCTTTTTATCCACGTTTATTATCTTAAAGAATCTAATCATTCCATAACAAATATCATCTTCATAAACTAAGATTAGATATTTATTCCAAATTCTATTTTTATAAAATTTTATTAATTTTATAAGTTTTTCAAAATTTTATTGATTTGAAGAAGCAAGTTATTCTTAATTTCAATATGTCTTCTAACGTGATACAAGATGTTACCGCCGCAATGGGAGCTTTAACTCCAGCTACGATCACTGTTGCAAGCACCACTACTACCCAACCAGTTGCTTCGCTGGGCGAAGCCAGGAAAGAAGGAGGTGCCTCCTTGAATGCGTCAACTGGGAGCGGATCTTCCTTTGGTAGATATAACAGGCAGATGTTAATCTCAAACTACCTCAATAGAGGCACAGGTAAGCAACGTTTTGCTCCCTAAAACCACTTCCTAAATCATGGACTTTTGTTAAAGTTCCATAAGGAAGTAAGAGAGTCATGTATTGACTTAGGCAAATTCGGTTATAAAATTTTTCTCCTAAAGCATCAAGCTCATTGGATCCTCCTTTAGCCGGAGGGAACAATCCAAAGGAGAAAAACCGTAAGCCAATTACTGTCACTGATTCTAAAATGATCCATGATTAAGAAAGGCAGAAATTGATCCAAAACTGAATTTACCATTCACAGGCATAGACCCAAACATCGCTGATACGGCAGACAAAGGAAACGAGAAAGACGTACCTACAGACCCAGTTGCTAAGGAGAAAGCAAAGATTGTCGATTCTGGAATCCACGACATGTTCGACGATGAGTCAATAGCAAGAACTATGAATTTATTGAACCAGATAAAGATCAAAAGGAAACTCACTAATGACGGGAAAGTCATAGACTTAACAGAGGATAGGTCCTTAATTCCCCTAATCAATAAAACGCACAGTTTTACGAAGAGTTTTAAATTGCAAGAATCAGTTTTTTCGGAAGGGGGAATTGCATTCGATTTCAGCATCGCACCGGACGCAAAGTCACAATCATTACCACTCTTCTTTCACAAGAATATGCAGTTACTCCAAGGACAATTACCTTTAACAATCTTTAACAAGGGTTGGCAACTGACAGCTAGCGACAATCATGTCGAGTACAAGAAAACCGATAAAGAGGTCGACAAATATAGAGGACACCCATTCCCAGGAGAATGGTCTCAATCGAGGTTTGAGTGGGGAGAAAACATGGATAACTTTATTTCTATGTTAAGAGATGATTATAACTTTGCTGGTTTTGCGGACGCTATGGAGGTCCATAAGAGGAATGTTATACGGATCTTCAAAGAACAAAGGTCTTGGGTCATCGCCTTTAAATATGATCTCACAATCCGCAAAGCAGTGTTCGCGGTAAGGAACCCAGATCAGAAGGTACCAAACCCGGCCTTGGAACCGATTGGGCTGGTGAATGAGATCTTTTACAATGCGCGAGCTCAGGATGACTTGAACACTTTGGATAACCCTTACATGAAGGGGGGTGAAAAGCATGGAAGGAATCCGTACTCAGATGTGTTAACAGACTACTCACACCAGAACCCTTCCTCCTCAAACGCAAGAGCTAATAACGGAGTGTTCAGGAACTCCTTTAACAAAAAGGATAGGCCATTCAGGCAATCAGGTCCATATGGGAACTATAGGGGTAAGAATTTTGACCCTAATCATAGGAAAGGACCTGATCCAAAGGGAAAGGAAAGGAAGGAGTAGGTCACTTGTATCTCTTCTTGCCAATGTTTTTCTTTTTCGTTCAAATTTTTGGTCTATCTGTCCTATCTATACACGAATGTCTCGTTAAACCCACCTATCCAATTTCGGCATCTGCCCCACTAATATCTTACTCAGGGTTCTTGTATATCCCACCATAAGATCTCAATCCACATGATATTTACTTTTGCAATTATTATCTTCCCTTTTTTTCCATTCGTAAACAGGATTATACAACAGTACCAAACACATTCATCAGACTCAGAGTCATCCTCATCATCAAGAGAATACCACGATGATAAGGTATGGCCTGGAAAGGTGTCGTGTGAAATGAACATCCCAGAGTGGGATGCTGCCTTGAAGAACGCAGGTTTGTTCGAGAAATTTGGCGATATTTTACGTGGTTTCAAAGTTGGATTTACTCAAGGAATCCCCCATCACTTTTTAATTGACTGTAAGTGGTACACCCCACCGAACCACCCCTCCTCTGAGTTAGCAAAAGAGAAAATATCCTCAAGTATGCAAAAAGAGAAGGAAGCGGGAAGGATTTTCGGTCCCTACACACACAACGAGGTATACGAACACGTTGGATTCTTTAGAACCAACCCAATGGGGGCTGTTGTAAACGGGGACGGTAGCATTCGGCCTATAAACGACTTATCTTATCCAAGAAACGATCCTGACATCCCGTCAGTAAACTCTTTTGTAAACGCGGAGGATTTCACGACGTCATGGGACGATTTTGCGAGAGTGTCCACTTTCTTTCGGAAGACAGAGGACCCAGTACACCTGGCCATTTTCGACTGGGAAAAGGCGTACCGCCAAATCCCAACATTGAGAGAGCAACAATCATATACCATGATTATGGATTCAAATGGGATGATATGGTGGGATACTCGCATAGGTTTCGGAGGAGTGGCCGGCTGTGGGTCCTTTGGCAGAGTAGCAGACGCATGGAAAGGTATAATGCAAAGTGAATTTGATGTAGTAGAGATTTTCCGGTGGGTGGATGATGCGCTGTTTGTTAAGAGAATAGATTCAAGCTTAGTTATGGAAGATGTGGTGAAGAGGAGCCTTCAACTGGGTGTCATAACGAATAAAGATAAAATATCTGATTTCAAGGCAGAGCAGAAGTTCATAGGATTCATCTGGAACGGAATCACTAAGACAGTCCGCCTTCCAGAAACCAAGCTTGAACAACGTAAAGCACAAATCCAAGAGGCACTGGCACCAGAGAAGAAATTCTCATACAACGAAGTCGAAGTACTGATTGGCCGTTTAGTACATGTCACCCTGATCCTCCCGCAACTCAAGTGTTACATGACATCCTTGTTCAGGTGGAAGAAGAGTTGGTTCTTCAAACACGCAACGCAGAAGATTCCAAAGGACGTGAAGATGGATCTGCTCCATTGGGGTTTAATGCTGTCAAGTTTTGAGCATACGAGGTTGATAAGGTTCAGCGAACCACTGGATGTGGGGTGGATCGGCGACGCATCAACTTCTTTTGGTGTTGGAGTTTTGGTAGGGAAGTCTTGGTTTCAATTAAAATTGAGAGATGGCTGGGAAGATTCAGGTTCTTCGAAGAGAGGTATAGCCTGGTTAGAAACCGTGGCCATAAGGATAGGCCTTTGGCACATCATATCAAATGGTAACTACGATGGAAAGTCCCTAATAGTGTGGACAGACAACACTACAAGTCAAAATGCAATAGCAAATAGACGGTCAAACGATTTAGAGGTAAACATGGAGTGGCGGAAAATCCAGCAGTTGTTGATTTCTTGCCACATGGATCTGGTGGCAAAAAGGGTAGTCTCAAAAGATAACCCGGCAGATGACATCTCCAGGGGTGTGAAACATACTAAGAAGGAACAAGATAGAACCTGGGTTTCACTACCACTAGATTTGGTTAATATATTTCTCACAAAAGGAAGTGAAGGGATGGAAATGTGAGATAATGAAACACCAATTCCCGGGACTATGCGGGTAAATTGTCTATACAGACGGTATTGACTGTGGGGTATGCTATAAAGGGTAGTGTAATACACTATATTGCTTTCTTGTATTTATAGCTTAATTTTCGAAACATCTTGCCCCTTTGTAATACCAAATGCTTTAATGAAACACAAAGACCCTTGGAAACTTATCTTCCATTTAATTTGTTTGCTCTTTAGGGACTCACACCGCGCCCACCCAATTTCGAAGTTCCATTATCCTAGAAAAATTTTTCATCACACTCTCAGATTTCACAGTTTCCACATAGAATATCAAGTACATTAAAATGTTGAATCATGATGAGATGAAATTGATTTCGAATTTCTTAGGTAGAGGAGATAGTAAAATATATTACAATAATTTCCAACAACACATATTAGATGGATGGAAATGGAACACGATCTTAAGCTATAACGCGGCGGTAAAGAAGTTCCTAAAATTTATCAATGAAGAGCCAACAAGAAAATTCAATCTCCCAGCAACTGAAGACGACATATATGGCTTTTGTGTTTGGGCAGGTAGAACAAGTGGGGGACCATCAAAAGAAGATGTTCTCTCCCAGACCTTAGAAAAGTATCTTTACGGCCTTAGGGCGTGGCATTTGTATCACAGGGAGGATTTCCCAAAGGTCAACGACTCAACAATCAAGCTAATGTTAACAGCGTCAAAGAAAATGGACGCAAATATACCGAAAACGGAGGAAAAGAAAGCCATACATTTAAAACATTTGTTATGCTTAGCAGAAAATTTGATAGGCAAGGGCGACAAGGAGATTGCTGTTTTAGATACGGTTTTGTGTACTTTCTGGGGATTGGCTAGATTAGGAGAAATGACCGGGGATAAACGAGACACAACGGAGTTGATATTACGAGGCGACGTGGAAATCCGATGTAGTGGTATTGAAGAGGATGCTTTCATCTCGATAAGAGGCGCGAAAACAGCCAAAGCCGGTGAAGTACAGTTGCTGAGATTTAAAGGTTTAAATCACATCCTGTGCCCAGTAGCAGCACTTACGAGGCGCATAGCAAGTACATCTCACGAGAAGGATGTTTTATTTAGCTATTTAGAAAAGTCTTCACGCATACCTCTTACAAAGCAGGCGATCATGTCAGTGTGTCAAGGTATCTGGAAAGAAAACGGATTCTGCGGGATAACCGGCCACTCCTTCCGAGTAGGAGGGGCCTCTTTGAAAGCCGCCTTAGGAATACCAATTGATGAGATTTGCGTAGCCGGGAGGTGGAAATCAGATGCGTGGAAGAGGTATATAAAGCCTTACTCGGAGAAGGAAATGAAGGAGATGAAAAATTTGTTGATGGTATTGTGTAGACACAAGTTAAAGTGAAATATATTGGGTTAAGTAAGACACATTCACGCTGAAAGGTCGGGGTTTCGTTTAGAGACTCAGGCTTTCAGCACAGAGCAGAGGGAGTTTAAACTTCAACCTTTTTGACAGGTGAATCAATACGAGATTCACCTGTTCTAGCCCTCTAGCGTGTTCTTTGAACCTCATGAGCAATATAATTTAAATTAATTTTGAAGTGATTAAGTTTTCGTTAAGATACATATTATCAAGAGAGAATGGTTAATTATAACCATCTCAGCCATATGAGGCTCTTCAGCCGTTTAAGCTGGCATGTATTTAAGAAAGCTATGATCCTTTCATTCCACTCGAACTATCGGGAAGTCATCGATAGTTCGGTGGTAGAAGGAAATTTAAATTATGCTCATGTCGAATTTCTATTTCACCCCTCAGAAGGAGTTATAGAAATTCGGGGTTTACAAGTATAACCCGAACACTGGTAGTCCGGGACGTAAAAGTCGGGACTACCTAGAGACGGGGAGTTCTCTTGATGATTTTAATTTTATCATCACTACCTTTACCCGCTCGAACGTGTACACCTAGAATTGGAATTACAAGATATAGTGGATAATTGTTTTCCGGAGGAGGGACGACGTAGGTGGACGGTGTCCACGGGTACGGGTAATACAATTGGGCCTAGTACCTCATATTGTATTAATCCATAGGGTTGGTCTGGTCTTATTTCGAATATTAAGTATATATTCTTTTCATAATCCATCATGATGGATTATTTGTTACTAGACTAGGCAGCTAGAATTACTGCAAGTGCCACGGCAGTTTATGCAATGAATTGTTACCAACCGTAGATTATATAGATTTATATAGATGAGAGTTTGGAGGGTGATTTGTCCCATATCCGCTCCAAACATAACATCTTTTTATCCACGTTTATTATCTTAAAGAATCTAATCATTCCATAACAAATATCATCTTCATAAACTAAGATTAGATATTTATTCCAAATTCTATTTTTATAAAATTTTCAAAACCTCCCACCCACCCTTACAAGACTTCATGAAAATATCATGAAGTAGTAGAGTTTAATGGTATCCTTTTACATAAGGAATGAAAGAAAACGAGATAACGTTTTTATGGATTTTACAAAGGGAGTTTAGGTTTAAACTTCAACCTTTTTGACAGGTGAATCAATACGAGATTCACCTGTTCTAGCCCTCTAGCGTGTTCTTTGAACCTCATGAGCAATATAATTTAAATTAATTTTGAAGTGATTAAGTTTTCGTTAAGATACATATTATCAAGAGAGAATGGTTAATTATAACCATCTCAGCCATATGAGGCTCTTCAGCCGTTTAAGCTGGCATGTATTTAAGAAAGCTATGATCCTTTCATTCCACTCGAACTATCGGGAAGTCATCGATAGTTCGGTGGTAGAAGGAAATTTAAATTATGCTCATGTCGAATTTCTATTTCACCCCTCAGAAGGAGTTATAGAAATTCGGGGTTTACAAGTATAACCCGAACACTGGTAGTCCGGGACGTAAAAGTCGGGACTACCTAGAGACGGGGAGTTCTCTTGATGATTTTAATTTTATCATCACTACCTTTACCCGCTCGAACGTGTACACCTAGAATTGGAATTACAAGATATAGTGGATGACGATAGGATGGGTGGTAATCTAAATACTGACCAACTGTTCCCCCTTCAGTTGGTCTCAAACAATTTTGTTGAGATTTCTCACACTTCCTCTTTCGATCATTTCCTATTTTGGTTTCCGTCCTTGTGCGATGGACTTCAACTTCCAATTCAGCAAACTTTCAAATACTTCCACCCTTCATGCAAAAATGCAACCCACCTTGGGATTGGAAAGATAATTGATTTGCACCTTCTGCCCGATCCCCGGGTCTCCCTAGTAAAAGGCGAGGGGGACGTTCGAGTTTGAGACCGGACAGCGCAGATACACCACAGGCCACTTTAGCTTATATGTATTCTACCATATTTACTAGGTTTCGAGCCTCACTAGGTACATTCTCATAAGCTCATGAGAAGGAATATATTCAATCCAAGTAAATCATGAGTTTGTTCTACTTCATTGAACTCATATCAAAAACTTGACTTCATTTTAAACTCTGTATCTTAAATAATCTCGAGGCCTCAATAAGTCAAAGAATTGAGAATCTAAGACTAAAGTGTAGTATTGATGAATGAGTTAAATTGAAGGTAAGAATGAGTAAACTCGAGTGAATTTTATTTGAGATAGATTTATACTGAATTGATCATGATGAAATTTTGGAATGTTCTCAATTGAAAATGTCTGATTTTCTGATCAATCTATCATGAAAGAAATTCGAAGGAAATACTGGAATATCAGCTTTGGGTTAAGGTTTAAATTCCTTCATTGATATGAAAGAATTTGAGAGTAGAAAGATTTAAGTTTCTAGAGATGAAACAAGAAATGAAGTTGATCAGCTGTTTTGTTTTTGTATAAATAACAGGTGAACCAAGATTGGATTACGATTGAATGTAGTCAATTTAAGATAAGATTTTAAAAATTTATTGAGTAATGAATTATATGCATATTTACAAATTGATCAAAAATGGAAAGAAAAAAAAAGTGATTTTGAAACTAAACAATAGTGAGAAGATTTGAGTTAGTCCAAAAAAAAAAATGCTGAAAGAAAACAAGATAAAAACAAAAATAAGATTTAGAATAAAAAAAACAACCAAACAGATGAAGTATTTTACAGAGAAATCATTTCACTGTTGAAATGAGAACTGAGAAAATGGATCAACATAAGACGTGTTGTGATTGTGATTGTGATTGTGATTGTGATTGTGATTGTGATTGTTATGATGAGTGTCAAATCCTACGAGATTTCCATACTGATCTAGTGGAGGCATTTGATATTGAAGAAAATTAGCTGGTGCAGGTTGATTACTCAAATTCATCATCGGATCAGGTTCACCAATTGATGAGTTTTGATAAGAGTTTTGGTAAGACATAGGAAGAGATCCGTATTCAAAACCTCCGATACTACTATTTCCGGGTGAGAAACCCATCGAGACTGAATCCATTCCAGAGTAATGTCCGATTGAAGAAGCTTGATTTGATAAGGTTACAGATCCATTATTGATCGAGTAAGAACCTAAATCCGGTTGGATCGCATGAGATAGTGGATCCATCATAGGCAAAGAGGTGTTTGAACCATGAGGAGTGCTGTAGGGAACTGAAAGATGCGAAGGGTCTTGTTGTCCGTAAGGTCCGGTGGGCTGAAAGTGGGATCCAGAAGTAGGGTGATTGAGATATGACATGTCATGTAGGGCGGATGTACCTCCGTTCCATGCTTGATAAGAAGGCTGGGAGACATTGGAAAAACTCAAAGAGGGTTCAAGATCATGAATAGTAGGCCATCCACTCAAATCGTTAGTCTGCACCTCACTAGGGACTTGAGCTTGAGCATCTTGAGATTGCGATCCTGAGACAGATGGAGAGCTACTGTGATCAGCTTTAGATTTCTTGATGGAAGCTGACCTTGAAGTTTGTTTCTTGACCACAGGTGCGTCTTTGTTTTCAGGAAGGATGATTTTCTTATGATGATACATATCGATTTGAACTCCACCTTGTTGATATTCTTTTTTTGAAGGTCTACCTTTTTTCACCACTCCATCTGGTCCAGGAACTTGTCTAAATCCACTTCGATGTTGTTTTCGATTGCCACTTGGAGGAAAAAACCTTCGAGGGATCACTTCGATCTTTTCATCTGAATCAAGATCAACCTTTGAGTTTTTACTTAACTTGCGTGTGATACTACTAGATGGGGTAGGCTTGCTAATTCGACTTGACATCCTTCTCTTCACGGCTGCAGAAGTTGAAGAACGAGTTCTGAGGGCCGGTGGGCCATCATTAGAAATTGAATAGGTCATCGATTGATCTATTGAGCTTGACTCGAGTGGATTAGGTGGTACGATCTTGGATTGATCTTGGAACGAGTTTGTGGATGATTGAAAGTTTTCAAATCCAGAGTAATTGTTGGGTAATCCTATCTCAGCGGGCTGAGGAAGTTCAGGAAAAAGATTCATCAACCATTCTTGGCTGGAGGTCCTGTTTCCATCAGGGCTATCAAGGTTGAATAGAATAAGATTAGTTCAGCTTAAAATGATATATAAAATACCTGGAGTGTTAAAGATAAATCTTTTAAAGTAGTTGAAACTTCACTTACAAGAAATCAGTATCAGCTAGGTAAGGATTAAAAGTACCATTCATGGTTGAGCTTTATAATTTAAAAATGATAGATGTTGATGTGAACGAGATTAGTTTGATTGGTATATGGATATGAAGTCTTTGAACTCTCAAGATTCAAGTGTTGAAGAAAAGAAAAAAAAAGGAAAGATGAGTTCCGGTATTGGAAAAAAAAAGAATGAATCTATCAGTTTTCAAAACTGTTATGATTAAACGAAAGACTTGGGATCAGTTTGAGGAAGGTAGATTTGAATAGATAAAAAGACGATTGAAATTCTTTTTGTTAAAAGAAAGATTGAGAATCGAATGAGTATTTGTTGAGAACAATATGTACGAAGAAAGATATAAAGGAAACAGATGATGATGAGTGAAGACGATGAAGGCAAGATGATCAAAAGTTTATGTATCCTCATCAACATCCTTGATCGAATGCTTCAAGTTGTGATCTCTCTTTGTTTTCATTTAGCTTTTACTTTTCACCTTTACTAAAGATCTTTTCAACAAATGTGAACTGGAGTCAATCGTCTTTTTACGAAAGCAGCAAGACTTCACAAACAATAAAAAACAATTGTTTCGTTGAGGAACCTAGCATTTCCAAAAGCGTCGTATACTTTTTGTTTTTGTTCAGAGATGAATGAGAACAATCTTTCAGTGATTTTTATTGATGACCTCGTCCTGACCTTGTCATAGTGGAAGAATGCTCGAGACAGAGGTCTGCATATAAACAGAAACAACTCGTACGCGAGGAAGCGATCAATGATAGACGATGGGATAGGAAGACTCTACAAATGTGTGTGCCTGTAAATGCGAAAACTCAAGATGTCCCAGCTGCTCCTCTGAGCATATCTTCCATTTAAGGTAAGTCAAGTTGAATAGCAGTCAAATGCATCCAAAAGTCGCGTCTCAAGACGCCGAGACTTCTTGTGATCCTAGAAAAAGCCCGCGATTTAGATCGCTCTCCGGGATGAACTGCTCAGTAGCAATAGAGTCGAATCCAACCAGAGCACGGCGAAGGGTGTGGTCAGTGGACTCACGCGTGCTGACAATTTTTTGCGTGTACCACAGGCACAGCGGGAAAGCATAACATTTACAACAATTTCACGAGATACTGATGATTTACCCGAATTGGAGGTGTCAGAAGATGTGAGGATACGAGCAATTGATTTGTCCATGCGACTGAGACCTGAAAGATGATATGATGTGCGCAAGGATCGGAACAGAAAGTTAACAAACATGAGTGACGCTAATTCACTCCCACGATACAAGCGTCAGATGTGACATGTTAAGGATGTCACTTTGAATAAATAGAGGCGAAGTGTTGAGATTCTTTTCAAAACAAGAGTTAGGATAAGTAACAAGACGACAGTAAGTGTCTTTGAAGACCGTAGATCGCTCAAGGTTTTACTCAATGCCAAACAAGCTCAAGTATTGAGATCACAGGCGTATGGACAGGCCGGAGTGGTTTAATTCTGTGCGAGTACCGCTATTGATAGGGAGATGACGTGTTCTTTTCAACAGCAGACCCACGGACGTGTCGTTTATTGTGATCATTGATCTAGCAGATTCAAAGCGGCCTTCAGCATGCCGATGACTTGCAACACATTGTTAAGGCTTGGAGTAAGGTGGGCCTTGTTAGATGGCTAATTAACATGGTGATTTGTACTGTTATCACTTGTCAAACAACCATGCATTCCGTGTGTTGTGATATACATAGGATGATAGAACAGAAGAAATACAACAGGCAAACTAAAAGAACCAAAAAATCAAAAAATCAACAATGCAATAATGCAACAATGTAACGGGACGAGGAGCACACAAAATTGGAAGAAAGTTTCCAATAATTTACAAGACCATGGAGAGACGTGAGTAGATGTGCCTAAGAATTGGATCTAACCTCAATCGCCTTCCTTTTGACTGTCTTCCTAAGCATTTCTGACTTGGATTTGCTTAGAAGAGCATAGTGATCGAGACGAGTAGCACGAAACCCATGATGCGGACAGGGTGAAGCATATGACCATCACTGGTAGGCTTACTGGAAGAATCAGTTGAGTCTGAAGAATGATTTTGAGAAGTCGTGCCAGTGGTATTCATATGTTGGGATATGTTTGATGCGGTGGTCGAACCGACAGAACCTATGGTAGTAGCGTTGGAGGTGGTAGCATTAGATGAGCCTTGAGCAGATGAAACACTGCTGTTGGTTGCAGAAGAGCCTTGGGATGTACCACTGCTGGACACATTGAAAGGTTGAGACTGAGCCAAGATGGCGCCATTCTGTCATAAGACCGCAACATCTTCGAATTAGCGTAAAGAGTGATTTTCTTAGCCCCGTAGGAGAAAAATTGACTCACACTTTCTGAAATCAAGTTCACAGTGTAGCCAGGACCATCTTTGAGACCTGTGATGTCACTGAGACTGATGGATCCATCGGAGGCAGACACGCCCTTTTTGACATCTTGCGAGAATCCAGTAGGGAAAGTACTGTTATCTTTCTTTACGTTAGCTTACTTGAAGGCAGAGAAGACGCGTTTGAGAGTAGTGCGAGATGCTCACTTGGCATCCTGGTTGCTGATCTTTACATCGAAGCTCGATGGATCGGTCGAGACGGAAGACCATTGAACCTTCAATGGTGACGATGGGCTGTTAAGTGACATACGAGTCAAGTAAGGTATTTTTAGAGGTGTCAAAATACGGTCAAGTCGCGAAAGAATACTGACTTCCACAAATCGCCTCCAGCAGGACTGGTGACTGTCAAACCAAAAATCGCTTGAGCATAAAATGCAATAAGATACACGAGAGAAGCTGAGAGCATTGAGGTTGAAAGCATTATGCTGTGGATAGCGTCAAGTCTTTAAGGATGAAGTAGAGTGACTGTTGTGATATGGTAGTTGGAAAAAATTGTAGAATGGTAAGTTCTATCTTGGCAGCCTTCAAGTATGACTTCTTATAGGTTGTGGTAAACAAATTCACCGCTCTTCCCATCACCTTTGGTTCCCTGCGGGCTCGGCCAAAGTACAGCATAATAAACTCATTCGAACGCGAGTCAAAGTCCAGGCCAAGAATAGCCAAAGATGAACGTCAGTGACTATCTCCTGGGTGACAAATGAGGCGCGATCAATTTTTTAATCTTTATCATCCGCATAGGAGATCACGATGATGAAACCACGAGCTACATGATCACCGGATGTATAAACGGTCAACCGCGTGGATATTGAATTCTCATGTGCTCATCTGAACCTGCATCCCGTGTGTTGGATATCTCCACAGATAGATGCTTCATTTGGCGTCTTACAGGTGTTACAGCGATGCTGAGTGATTGCTTCCTTTTGCCTGTTCAAACGTGATACACAAGTAGGTAGTGACCAAGGAGATGTGGAATTTTGAGGACGCAATTCTAGTTACATCTCTTGATCAATGGAAAATGTACGAGCGTAAGCTGTGTGTAACTGTCAGATGCTCTTGGTCCCGCGCACTGTCATTTAACGGAAGAAGACCCAGAACCCAGCGTTTGAGTTTATTGACTAATTTGTCCAAGTTCAAGTTTCTATCATTTGGATTTTACTGTGTGTCTGTGTGTCCAATGAGGCTGCGAATCCCAGTTAGGTCCTATTAAGTACGCTAAGGATATTGGATGCTCAGCAGAAAATGGGACCATCAAGATACGTCGTCTCTCTCTTCGTCATGCATTCAGGCTTCGCTAATGCGCTCAGGCTCGAGGTGCAAGAAGAGCACATAGATAATCGTAACGAAGTAAATTTGGTAATGTCTTTATGTGGAACACTGAAAGGACACGACAACTGATGGAACAACAAAGGAATATGAAGATGAAACAAGAATTCAAGAAATCATTTTACGTATTGAATTTGATCGAAAACCGTAAGGGTCATAAGATAACGTAGTTGATAAAATTTTTGTAGTGGTTTTGGACCGCTAACCCTCAACACGTATTACAAAGACACTATACTCAACAAAGGAAAAAACTGATGGCAACAGATAAAATCAATCCCATCAGGTGCATAGGTTCGATCGCACTTCCAGCACTCATAGGGTTTGAGGTATGATTGCCAGTAATATTTTGGGTATTCATGCCAGTAGTATTTGTGTGAGTCATGTTGGTCATGTCGTGAGTCATGTTGGTCATGTTTCCAGTGTGAGTCATGTTGGCATTGGTCGAGTTAGTGAGAGTGCTGTTAGTCAACGTGCCGTTGTTTGGGAGTGGAGCACCACCGATGTTGATGCTGAAAGGAGCAGACTGAGCTAGTACTTCATCGCTCTAATTTTGATTGCACGGTTCCATCAGTCCTGTGCAAGAAAAAAATGAAGCCTATCAAGGGGTATCGACTTACATCTGTTCTGGTCAAGATCACACGATAACCAGCACCATTTACAATACCGGGTACGTCGCTGATAGTGGTGGCCAAGCTAGCAACTGGCAAGTCCTCTTGAATTTCATGAGTCCATCCCGTGGGAAATAGTCTGGTAATTTGAGATTAGGTATGAATGAGCTCATAAGATTGATACATCTATCTGTGAGGAAAAGTAGTGCTTACGTTGGTTCCAAGTTGGTAAGCTTGACATCCACCTGTTGTGGGTCGCCCGGAGCAGTCGTCCATTGGATACTCAATGGTTGCGACGGGCTGTGTATCACAAAAAGGGAGATGCAAGGTATATTTTTAGTAAATAGAGGATTGATATCGAGCTATAGAAATTTACTGACTCCCATGCATCTCCTTGAGCAGGTCGAGTGATCGTCAACCCCAAGCTCGATTGTGCACAAAATGCGAAAAGATATGCAACACCGGCTGCGAGGATAGAGTTAGAAATCATTGTTATTCTCGAGTGGAGTAGGTAATTCAAGCGTTTCTTGTAGAAGAATGAAGCAAATGCAGCGACTCAAAACGACGATTCTAATTGATCTAAGGTGCTATGGGGGTAGGGGGACGAAGGGATCAGCCTCGGTGGTGCCACAGTTATTTATACCTTACGTGAGTCCAGCGCGTTCGCTCTCTGAAGAGTTTTCTGTATTTTTCCAGATCGTTCTCGGGTCAGGTGAGTGTAATTGGACAAGCGTGAGACAGAGCAAGATGAGCCAAGGCGGAAAGTAGCCTGAAGCTGAATTTGAATTGCAAATTGTAATTTTTAAATCATGGATCAGGTCAGATCAGGTCTCCAGCAGCTCCAGGTGTTATTGTTAACGTCGCGGTACGGGACGGAACTAAGTAACTCCGCTCACTTGGCACCCTTTCTTTGGTCCAAAGTGCTTTATAGTGCATTATTAACATTGATGTTTGTCCAACATCACAGATTCATTTGGTTATTTTGAGGTGGAGATGTGGGAGTCTGAAGCTGACTATATAGAATTGATTCAAAAAGGTTAACAAGAATTTCAGGCCAAATCACTTGAATTTTGAGGGCAAACCTCGTTGATCCGTTTTTTTGAAATTGACTGCACAAATTTAAAATATATCTCCTGCCGTGATATGTAGTGTAGGAAGTTTCTCCCGACGTTTGTCTTGACTCTTCTTCCTTTTTAGCAGGAATAATGCCAAGCATTTGTTGAATTGGACATGCTCCTCTTGAAGCAGCTTGAAGCTGAGTAAGATGATCGCGTTTTGAATGTTTTTCATTTGGTCAAGATGAGACTGTGCCAAGAGGATGTTTTACACTCACATCAGCCCGAGGGCACTATTTTGACGGATCATCAAACTTTCGCCTCCGCCTTTTTGTGAGGACATCATCAGAAGGCACTCAGTGACTTTAGTCAAGTTGATGACATCATGCAAGAATCAATTTGATTAAAAGATAGACTGTCAATGCTCTTCAGACTTCATCTTTTTCCAATATCTTTTACGTAGAACATATGATATCCGCTTTAATTCACTTCTGCGGGAAAGTCCTTCGTGATTTGGTCCGAAAAACCAACCAAGTCCGGCTCATCCTGGCTCACTCAACTAGTCTCAACAAAAATTGATTTAGCTGAAGAAACAGGTTGAATACTAGAGCCGTTGTAGTCTCTGGTTTTGCTTACAACAGGTAGACTGCCATAGCGCGATCATCGGTGCGTTTTTGGGATTCTGCTTGGGTCGTACGTTTTTGTCCATTTTGTAAAGACACAATAAAAAGTTTCTCAATGCTATGAATACCACTGCCACAGCAATCACACTTTGAAAAAAGGGGAAGTTTTGCTTGTATTTACCAACTCGTTCCGCTTAAGCTTCCTTGTGGCCGTAAATTCTAGCTTAACACCAGCTCCATCAACCGCGCGCGTCCCCCTCCAGAAAATGCCTGCATTCCGAGGGACTCAGTCGTCAAGCTAGCCACTGATTCAAAAATGAAGAAGGATGTTGAGCTGTGTTGACTGGGGTGTTTTGCTATGAATAACAAAACTAAGATTGAACCAAGTGTCTCGAGTCTCATCCCAAGTTTACCCTTAGCAATTAAACAGCCAAGCTTTGAAGCGAGATTTCTTTAAGAAATATGATTGTAAACAACATTTTGACTGCATGGGGTTGAGAGCATACATTTGGTGTTAAAGTCTTGTCTTCTTGTTCTGAAGGTATGTTCAATGTCAGTAAGAAGAACACATAAACATGGTCATCACAAATGAGACAGGATGAGGTCACGTAAGAACCATCTTTGATCGTCTTCTTGCATACATAGTTGTTGCATGTAGTTAAATGCCATGGACCGACAATATCACTCTGTATATGTACTCCTGTTCCATATCTACTGAGTTCAAAATCCTTGAAATGCTTCATATCTTTCTAGATTTTTCTTCGCCGAAGAATGGAAGCAATTTGCACCAGATCAATCAACAATTTTCGATCATTTACATTGTTTTTTTTTTTCGATTTATGAGGCTCCGTATGCATAACCTCTCTTAAGCTCAACATAGCCTCTGATAAAGTTGAGATCAAGGCAAACAAGGAGATTGTACAAGAGGAATGAAAACAGGTTTATATATCCAAAGAGTTCCCATTCAAATCCAAAGTAAGATTCTTGGCTTTGGAATTCAAAAAGAGCGATGATGTCAGAATCTGATGCCATCCAGGTTGTCACAGATGACAGGACTCAGAATAGCTTGAACAAAAGTATGATGCAAGACCCCGAAAGAGTTTCAAAGGGTTTAATCGGCTAAAAGCTATGTCTTCAGATTCTCCTGGATGATGAAAGAAGCGAGTAGCGGATTGAGTCTTACTATTATATCAAGGCTCGTATCAAAAGCTAATCATAAGTTAGGTCTGAACGTCTTCCCTGCTGAGGAGCCCATGACTTGAGTGAAACAGTCAATTAGGAGATGTGAAAACACTACGATCTTTGGCTCAACATCCGTTAGCTTAACACAAGGAAGTATTAAACATCCTGTGCCGACTATCAGAGACCAGAGTGCTTCCGGGCTCAGCGGAACACGGCCAAGACAGGAATCGAACTGGAAGCATTCTTCTGCTTTTCTGGCACTGGGCGAATCTGGATAGGCTCCGTGAAGGTGTAGAATGTTGTGCTGCGTGCAAGGTGCATATAATTGAGTAGATGTCACAGGTGTGAACTCTCACAGTCACCAGCTCAACAACGGTAATCAACGGCGATCCAGTCAGAACCATTCGACTTCTTTCCATCCTCAACTTATTATCCTTCACTTCTAACTTTCACCTTAATCTCAATCATTCATACTCTCAATCAACACAATGGGTGCTTTACTCTCTATCCCTCTCCTTGGAACCGTTGGAGGTCTGGTCTCCACTCTGGGGTAAGAAACTTCACAAAAATCTATATCGAAAAGATATCTGCTAACTTGACTATTATTTTTCATTGTCTTATGTTTTTCCAGTTTGAGTTGTCTCAGTGGTCTTGTCTTCTTTTGCACATCTCAGGCCGCTTCAGCTTTTTGCAAGTCATGCAACTTTTCCTCGTCGATTGCCACTCGCGTCGCCTATTGCCTGATCTTAATATTGAATAGTTTGTTCGCATGGATCATGTTAACACCTTTTGCGATTCGAAAACTAGAAAGTTGGAGCTATGACTACATCAAGATGAGGTCGGTCGTTTCATTTTATATTTTGCTTTTTGGACTTCTTATGCTGATCTTCATTCAAAATTTTCTAGTTGCACAGCCGACACCTGTTATGGAGTCTTGGCAGTTCACCGAATCTGTTTCGCCCTCACACTTTTTCATGCTGTCTTGGCTATTCTCCTCGTAAATGTCACAAGCACTCGTCAAAAGATGGCTGTCGTTCAGAACGGATGGTGGGGTCCGAAGGTTATGATCTGGATGTTACTCGTCCTCGCCACCTTCTTCATTCCGAATGGTTTCTTCATGTTTTATTCGAGATATGTGGCCTGGCTCGGATCGATAATCTTCATTTTCTTTGGTCTCGTTTTACTCGTCGACTTTGCCTATGTGTTTGGAGATTACGTACTACGAGAGATTGAGAGCACTGCAGACAAACTCGACTGGCGTTCAAAAGCATGGGGATACACGCTGATTGGTGTCACGCTCTCTATGCATCTCATCAGTCTTGCACTCAGCATCGTCGACTTAACGTTTTTTGGCGTGGAAGGCTGTGGACTCAATCGATTCTTCATCATCTTCAACCTTGTCCTTGGTCTTATCGTCACGATTATTTCTATTCACCCTGCTGTGCGGGAGCGTAACCCTAGTTCAGGTATCATTCAATCAGGCGTGGTTGTACTTTATTGTACTCAACTTGTCACCTCAGCTGTTGCAAATCATGACGATGGCGATAGCCGATGTAATCCACTCACCAAACTTCAAGAAGGAACCGAGACATCAATGGTCGTTCTTGGAGCCATGATGACACTCATTGCTGTTGCTTACACCACATTCAGGGCTGGTACACGTTCATTTGAATTCACAGGTATGATGGACGATAACGGAGATACCGGATATGTTGCCCTTCAAGATTCAGATCCAGAGCATTCTAGGCCAATCACCAAGCAACCCAAGAAGAAGGACCCACTTCGAATTCAAGCCTTACAAGCGGCAATTGCTGAAGGATCTTTACCTGAAAGTGCTTTACAAGAGGAGGAGGACGATGATGATGATGAGGGAGGGTTGTCGAATGAAAAGGATGACGAGACCATCAAGGTCCGGTATCACTACTCGTCTTTCCATTTCATATTTGTGCTAGCAACGATGTATGTGGCTATGCTGTTGACACATTGGTCAGTGAAAACTCGATTAACCAAAGTTGCTAGCTCGGAGCTAACGGTGATTAAATTTGTTCATCAAGGAATATCGTCACTCATGCACATGGCGATCATCAATCGGACGAACTTGCAACACCTGTAAAGATAGGTAGAAGTACAGTGACCATGTGGATGAGAATCATAAGTGGTTGGGTTTGCTTAGCGATGTACAGTTGGACACTCCTGGCTCCTGTGCTTATGCCTGATCGATTCTCTGGCATTTAGAAACTTTTTCTATCTCTTCACTTCTTTTTATCATCAGTATGACTCATGAGCGATTTCTTTGCGGGAAAATCTGTATGTACTATATACGTACATATCCTATGTTCGTGATTGGATTATCGAAATTGCAGTTGTTGACTTTTTGTGATTTTGAAGTTGTTGGAGCGGGTTGCTTATCTCATTGAATCTCAATTGTATAAATACATAGTACTCATTTTTTTTATCAAAGATCACGTCGATCTTCTTTTTCCTTTGATCATTTCTCCCTATCCTACAATTTCTCATTTGGATTTATCCCACACCGCCGCAATGATACATACCCAAGCAAATTCAGTAAATCGACCTCGAATCATAAAACGGCACAGATCCACTGATCATTTTCCCCCAGTATCTTGTATACGTCCCTCGCAGGCAATAAGCCCGAAGCCTGGGTACATGATGAGATTGATTCTACGGAAAAGTTGACATTGAATGAAACTTACGTTAGTTTCTATCCCACAAATCCTTAAGCTTGACATTTAAATCTTGGACATCTATGTGCCATTTTCCCACCCGGAGAAGAATTTCGAGATCGATAAAGTTGTATCCTTTATTTGTTAATCTTGGTCGAATAAGTTTGATTTAAGAAAGGGATCGTCTCATCTTTTTCTATTCCTTTTGATTAGAAAGTCTTTCTAAGAGAAATAATCCAACTTCAAGTTAGTGTTTTTTATTATACTCAATTTCTACTGAATAAAAATTCAAATCAAGATTGATATCCAAGTTGAATTGACATTTGTTTAACTTTTTAGGTAACGAACTTTACGATCACGAATCAGGAATTTTTTACGAAAAGAAATTAAAGAAAATGAAGATAAATGAGAAATTAGTGAAATGTTCCAATTTTTTTGGAATGAATTTTGGAATTCTTTCAATATTTTTTATGTTAGTCAAATCGAAATGATTACATTTCCATTTTGTTTTATAAGGAATCAATCAAGTAACATCAAGATTGATTGATCAACTTTTATTTTTCAACAGATTAATTCCAATGTTAACAGTACCATTAATTTCGAAATCGGGATTATGGTATGCGTCATACCAACCAATCCAAGATCCATATATTCAAAAAGAAGTTTATGTTGGGTTTTGGGGAGTCTGTAGTTATGATGTTGGATTCAAAACTCATCGAATTAACCATACTACTTGTACTCCTATCTCCTTAGCTTATTCTTTTAAACTTTTCAATCATCAAGTTGATGAACACAAACAATTAAAATTAACACCTGGATTGGAATTGAATATCACTCAGACTACTGTTTTTCTGTGGTACCCTATAGGTAAGTTTTTCTTTCGAGAAATTCAAGTGATTTTTTATTCATTTTTCGCAAATAATCCAATCAATGATTCTGTTTCTGTTTCTGTTTCTGTTTTAGTTTCGATTTTAATTTTAACAGGAATGATTCTGTCCACATCAAAGAATTTAAAAAATTTAAAAAGAAGTTCAATTTGTTATTTTATGTCAAGTTTGATCACTTTTTCAGTTTATAGTGGTACATTAATGATCTTTTTCGAATTAAAGAATCAATTTTTAAAAACTCAAATTAATCATGAAAACTTAATTCCAATCGATCAAAGCATCTTATCTTCAACTCATTTACCTTTAATCTCAGGTACTTTATTATTTTTAAATTCTTTTTTTAGTTTTATTAAACTCAAATCTTTTCAAGTTCAGGTGAAGATAGATGAAGAAAATCAAGAAAGTAAAGTGAATTTAGATGATCACTCTTCAATTCATTCGGTTGATTCTAATTTGACGGTTATAGATGAAAATCAATTCATGAATGAAAAGTTTAGGAAAGAAGAGGTTCATCTTGATGAATTACCTCCTGCTTATTATCCTTCTAAACCAAATCAAACCAAGAAAGTCAGAACTTTAAAAGCTTGTTATCTTTAAATGTTTTTAAATCGTAACTTTTCTCTTCAAGCGTAGTTTCCTTCTTCTTTTATTTCTTTTCCTCGACATTTTACTTGGGAAATATCTTGTCACAATTTCATCTTCTAATCACTTGACAAAATAAATAAAAAAATTGTTTGTGCAGTTTTCTTTATTAATTGTTTCTTGTTTATTTGTATAAATCTTTTCAAGTATTTATACTAGAAATTGATAATGAAATATACAGGAATTGGATGTAGGTTTTTAAACTTATGTTGTGTTCTTCTCAAGATTTTTTTTTGATGAATTGGTTTGGAAAAAAAAAATTAAACTATAAAGGAAAATGGTCTTGTTTTGTGAAATGAAATTATGTAAAGATGATTTTATATTTATAAAGAAAGAATTCAAAGAAATTTAAAACATTTGGAAATCTTTTTCTATCTTGGTTATGTTTTATTCATTCAAAACAGCAGGGACTTCCTTTTAATCCTTCTTCCTTGAAAATATCAGTGGTACACAAATATCAGAACCCAATCTTAAAAGCCAAGTAAAACCTGTCCTGACCCACTTTGTTTCTGACAATTTATGGACAGGTTTCTTTATTTGGGTTGAGATCTGATGACTCATCTAAAAGAAATATGTCAAAAAAACCCAGTTGAATTGGTTGATATGGCCTCAACTGCTTCACCACCTCCACATGGCCAAATTGTCCCACAAAACACTGCCACTCCCACTCCGACCATGCAAAGTCTCTTGATTACTTACAGAGCAACCACAGCTGGCTCTCACACCAGTTTAACCTTGTCACCTTTTCCTGTGCCAACCCTTTCTATAGAGTATTGGTTGCAAATTCACCAAATCAATCCACCACATCAACTTTTATCACATACTCCATTGTACCTCCTCCCATGGCCACGCCTGAAACACCTAAGAAGACCCAAGGACAACCTCCAAAGCCAAAATCAGCTCAAGATTTTCAGCCAGTCTCTCAAAAAGGTTCTCAAAGATCTATGTCTGTCCATATATCTCAATCTCAGTCAGAACTGCAAAAAAAACTCAAGATGATGAGAACTACAACACATTTGAGCCTAAAACATGCTGGTTCACTCCTCAAAGAAATGACAGCATGTCCAACATGGACCTTGTTTCTGAATGGTGCAGTGTATTCAAAAATTACAATTCTTGGTGTACACCACATAAGTATGTAATTTGTGAGACAGAGGCTGCTTTTCTTTTGAGCCAAAATTATGGAGGAAGATCCCATTGAGAGTGTGGAAAAAAGGTGAGTTATTATATATTTATATGTATAATTTTTTGGTAACAGGAACACTGTTGAGGTGGAGGGGTCTACAGGGAATTCACAGACATTTTAAATGAATTGTTTCAATTAAATTATACATAGTATCTATGAAACAGTGAGAATACTATGTAGATGTCCATGGTATAAGGATTTGGAGCCAATTACGTGAGATTAGCCTGTCCTTTGGTCTTGAGAGACTCACTAGGTCATCAGGTTCAGCACTCACTATCTTTGACCAAACTACACAATAACATAGAGTCTCCAACAGAGTCCAAAACGGTATCTCACACCATGGGAATTATTATGTTCAAAACCTGATTGAGAAAAGTTGAAAATGTATGAGTGTCTTAGAACACCGTATTGAACCTACAATAATTGATCTGATAAAGATACTATTTAAGTGATATGTGATAACAAGATTCCTAGCTCTTAGGAAGGATCGCTGACCTACAATAATTAATCAAGGTATGAGAAAGAAATATGAATAAGTCTTTAATAAGGAAATAAAATGAGATTGCAATATCTATACCTGTGATGAGGTTCAACAATGTATGAAAAGAGCAATAGGAAAACTTATGAGCTGATTTTCTCAATGGGTCTATGGATGATTTGAGAATGAATATAACACGCTACAACAGAACATAATCAGATAATGTAACTTCAACACTTAGATATGAAAAAGATAATAGGTACGTACTTTCTCTTTCCAAAGACAAGGAAAGAGAAAATACATGATCAGATAAAAATAGCTATCTATATATATCAATAGCATGCTATAGTCTAACTCAATTTTGGTTGGGGTAATATGTCAATTAAATTCTTGTTATTACATTTGTCAATGTCGGTAAGTTTCATTTGTCAATTTTGGTGAGTTTTCATTTATGTCATTCTTTTATATTTGTGATTATTATTTATCTTTTAACTTGTCGATTGCACACCAACAAAAGTTAGGGTATCCAACTCCACAACTTTGCTCAATCATGGGTCTTGTTCACAATATGTTCACATCACGTTTGCAGGTTTTCCTTGAGCTGCCCTTGCCCCTGCCTATTACATGCATATTATACAATATCTCTAAATGTTCTCTTGAAAAGGGATGATTCTTTGAAACAGATTGATTGGAGGGATTCAAGACTATGTATGCATAGAACAGCCCAAGGGAAACCCACAAAAGTGATGTGAATGGATTGTGAACTGAACCCATGATTGAAGAAAGTTGTGGGTCTGAACACCACAATTTTGCTCAATTGTGTTTCACATGTATTGATTCCTGAAGTGTCACTCTTGCAAAGAAACTCCTCCCCACAAACCCTTACGCCCACGCTTCAACACCCAAGCCTACACCTTTTGTGAATTCTGCCCAGACAACTACTTCCGACCAAGTTTGGAAGTGCAAAACTTTCTAGGAGAAGGTCAAAAAGAAGTTTGGTCTCCCTCTTGATGTCAGATTTATTCATCAAGTTGACCATGGTCAAAATTTAACTCTTCCAAAAATGGATGGTTCCAATGGTTCCAGAGCCTTGTGGGTAAAAAGCAAGGAAGTTTCCTGTGATAATCTCATAGAGCAAACAACATAGAGTGCACCAATCTTCATCAAAGCTTAAAGACATTGCAAGGGTAAAAGGTCTTCTGTTTCTGAGGGAACTTTTGTGATACTCATTCAAGCAGGAATTAAGTTGATTGTAGTAATGCGCTTCAACAAAAAAGAATATACTCAATAAGAGGGAGAGAAAATTTGAATTGAAGATAGCAAGAGATTGTTCAAACAACTTGAAAATCTGTTTTGATGCTTCATCAACATGAAATAACAAGAAACCAAATCACAATTAATGGACCAACAGTTGCGCTTTTCAAAAGAAAAGAGGCAATATGTTTTCAATTGGAATGAGAGCTGGATTTTGTAGAGGTGTCTTTGAAGATAGGTTGTAACAATGGCTATTATTTCCACTATCTAACATTTTGAGAACTTATTAGATCCTTATGCAATCAGTAGTCAAACATTTATTGCCATTTTATCAAAGGGGAAAGTCCTCAGATGACAACATACCAGTAGCTTCCCATATATACAACATTTTCTGGTAAAGTTTTTCAACCCACCAAACAGACAAGCATCTGGTGCTAACTTTGCCATGACTTGTGATGAGTGACGCAACAACATTCATAAAGACTGTGATGCCAAAGCTTATTCATACAGAGTTTTTGGCTTGAAAATATGTGGAAAGGAAAGCTATACAGACGTGGTAACAGTTCAAGACATGGATACATTAAGGGAGGTCATTTCTCATTTCTTGAATACTATATGTGTGTCATCTTTAAAGACTGTGATGTAGTGGTGCAGATGGTTTGAAGCACTGATGCAGATCACCAGACGGCTTCCAGGCCCAACCACTCATGGTGCCAACGGTCAACATCTCAAACCTAAAGAGTACAAAATCACCCAATTTGGTTCATCATGCCAAGTTTGAAAGTTCATTGTCCAACACATTTATCAAATTACTAATGAAAGAGGCAATTTGGAAGAGGAAGAATGTGTGGAATCTCATTCATCAAAAGTGGAAAACTATGTGATGAGATCCAAGGTAAATGTAAAGTGATCACAAGACCAAGAATTGGACAATGAGTGCAAAGACAAGAAGATAAACTAACTACTCTTGAATTTGTTAAAAACTTTGTCACATTTTTTTACAAGAAGTACAATTGAATTATGGTGTTTTACCATGGTCAATTGATTATAGGCTTGGTCCATATTCATAGGAATCCAGGTCTGAAACAAGTCTAGTTGTGATTAAATGATCAGTCGCTTTTATTTTTCAGTTTCATAATCCAAAGTTGATAACAAAAAAAACTCTTGAGAAAAGGTTAAGGGCTCGTTTGCTATAGCTTTTTTTAAGCTATTATTTTGAAATTTGACTTTGAAAAGTCAAATTTTGAAAAAGCTGTTTGGTAACCGCTTTCGAGTCCATTTCAAAAGCTATTATGGGTACCATAATAGCTTTTTTTGGCTATTATAATAATTGACCATGTAGTCAATTATCATACCCATAATAGCTTTTTTTCAACTTATCTCATCAATTTTCTTTATTTTTTCCCAAATATACAAGTCCCCGTTTTGATACCCCCCCTGTCCTCCCTTCGATTCACAACTATCCAGCCCTTTGATTCACCACTATCCATCCCATTGATCACTATCCATCTCATCCCATCTATCTGGTCGCTGCGCTTGTTCAGCACAGTCATGAGCAGCTGCCATCAAGAGATCTATTATCTCTTGATCGTAATTGACCGGATTGCTTCCCTCAGAGGAGGAAGCTTCGAGCAGGAAATCCAACTCCCCTGAAGATGTGGAGTTGTTGGACATGGGATCACAGTGTGATGTGTTCTTTGTATGATCAATTGGAGATTGTGATATGATACGAGATGGATTATGTCCCAAAAAGTCGTATTTCATTTTGAAACGGTCAACAACAGATCGGCTACCAAATGAAATACGACTTTTTGGGACATTTAAGTGACTTTTATCCAAAAGCCAACTTAAAACGATAAATGGCTTTCCGGGCCCGGAAAGTTCGTACCTTTCAAAAGGTACAAACTTTCATAAGCCGTTCCAAACAAGCCCTAAGTGATTGATTGTGAGATTTATAACAAGTAAGACCAATCTGTTTCTGAAGGTGTGAGATTCAAGTTAATACCTGTGGGAATCACAGTGTTGTATACCACCTGAATCCAACTCACCCTACATATCATCTTCAGAGATTGTCCCATCAGAAGTGTATTTGGTATTTTTGAGGAACCTTGTACTATGACAAAATTATGTGAGTCAACACATGCAGATATCCACTTACATACAAAATTTGCTTCTCTTTGGATCACTGATTGAGAGTTTCAACTTGTGAATTGACCTAATTGAATCTGTAGTGTTCTGTTACATTTTTCAGAAGCAACTCAAACTTTTGATAGAGCATTGTTGAGGTGAGTTTGAGCTGATGTGAGTGTACCAGTTGAGAACATTTGAGCACAGGATCAATTTGTCCCAAAGAATCATAGCCAGAGTTGGAAATGATGTCCTGTCCTTGTGAAAAGAAAGAGAACAACTTTTCATAGAATAAATAAAGTAATTCTAATCAGTCAGAATGTACAAGTGAATGTAAGTTTGATGAAGGGAGCATACCAGTGTAGACTTCAAGACACTTTGTTCATGAGCACTACCACACCAAACATGATGTACATATAAAGATCTTATTTGACCAGCACATATTGTAAGACAGTTCAAATCATATACATTGATTTGTGTGTATATGGTGCCTAGTGTCTGAGTGTGATTTTTGAGTGATAAATTTGGATTTGATCAAAAAAAAAGGATAGCAAAAACACGAGTGATCACAACCTTTCAAAAATATGTGTGTAAAAAGCAACTGGTTTGAGTGTTCTGGAAGTGGTCTTGAAATCTCAAAATGTTGAGTTTTGAGGGAGAATATTCAATCTGAACATCTTAAGGCTCAGTTCTGGGGTTCTGGTCAACAAGGGTCAAGAGTCCCTCTCTATCAAATGCTAGTGATAATAATAGATTGTTGGATGAACATTGTAATAGATCCTCCTTTCTCTAATCTAAAGTACATTTGTCACATGTGACATGTTCTACAATATGTCACGTAATGTACATCCAATGATTCATAACAGAACAATTGGGCTGAAATTTGAAAGGCTTTGGGATTAGCCACCATATTCCTAATCCTCCTTGGATTTGTGAAGAGCTACTGCTAAAGGTAAAAACAAACTATCAATACAAACCAACACAATCTTGAAAGAAGGAATTTTACACCTATTCTTTCTTTGATTTTAAAACACTCAATAGCCATTGGTCATCACACTTCTTCCAGCTCAAGTTAGAGAATGGTTTTCATACATTGGCTTGGTATAAATTTCAACACTTTCCTCTAGTGAATGATCAAAAAGAGATCAGTTAAGGTGAATTTTACAAAAGAGTTCAATGTACTTGAATCATTGACCAAAGAGAATAGGTTTGCCTTGATGAGGGTTGTTTCACTGTTTCTTGATAAGCCAAGGTTGGTCAATGCAACCAACAAGTTCCACTGGGGTGTTGCCTGAGGGAAAAAGGAATTGTTTTGAAAAATCTCACACAGACCTATCCTGTGAAGTAACTTTGTATGATCGGAATTAGGCATCTGTGGTTATTCAAAGAATCATCATATTCAGTGTGTAGATATTTTACTAGAAAGAGATAAGCTGATGAGGGTGTAAGAAAATGTGATGATGTTTTCTTGATGTTCAAGGTTATCATCATTTTTGTTGTACTTGTTATGCATGAAGGATACCAATTTTAGGATTCCATTTTCCCCACCACCCCTAGTAATCCTACCATCTCCCCCTGTTCACAGCTAGTGAAAGTCTTGGTCACTGCTCATGCAAGTGGTGACAGATGTGTACTCAGCTCATCCACACTGAGAATTGTCCTTGCATTGTTCTCTCACAAAAAGTTCTATCATCAATATCAATTTGAGAAGAAATTAAGTGATAAATGATGAACAAAGAAACACAGTGAATTGATAAATTGATGTGACCAATTGAAACTCAATCAATTGGACAAATTGGGTTGATTAGATTTAATTCAAGTGTTATTTTTTGTTTATAAATCTTTGAGGTCATGTTATATAGATATAAAATGATTTAACAATCAAAATGAAATGATTAGAATCATATTGATTTTGATTGATTTGCTTACTTTTTCTTTTTGAGTAAGCTTTCAAGGTTCTTATCTGATCATTGATGGATCAATTACAACATTCATTATCACATATAAAAAAACCATAATTTTTAGCATTGTTGTGGAGAGACAAGAGAGAGAGAAAGAGAGAGAAGATGATTTGGGAACTCGATTTTGAGCCATCATACAGCATGGAGCTATGTAGTACTAAGAGGAGTCAAGCAATATACATTCCACTGGTGAGTCACCTGCTTGTGTTGGATTTTAACAGACCAATCACATTCCAAAAAGCTGAGTTGAAGTAGATCAAACCACACTACTGTTGACTTTATAAGGTGTTCCCCCATGAGATCAAGTAAATACCCTTTTCTTGACATTCTTATGTTTTTCACTACAGGTGCAGGTGAATTTCAGCCAGTAACCTAATGCTTTGGTATGATTTTGCAGTGCTTCTTCAGCCTGTTGTAAGGAAGTGTATGTAAGATCACCAAGATCTATTGTTGCCAAATGGTGACAAGGGTTTTGGAATTAGTTTATGATTTGAAGCTAGAAGATAGTTTTACAGAGTTGAGCTATCTGAGTGAAACTTCCACCTGAAGGTGAGAGTGTGGTTCAGCCTAGTACACATCTGTCACTTTTTGTGTCAGTGGTGACTAAGGCTTTAGATAGCTGTGAACGGCAGGGGGTGCTGGGGATACTGAAATTCCAATTTTAAAGACCTGATCAAGCTGGGAAAGAATGTTGGTGCATTTGGTGAAAAGGGTTGTGGTGTGGATGGAAGGTGAAGGAGGATCAACATGTGGAGAGACAATAAGAGCAATCTATGGAGTGAGATCCTAGGCATATCTTAGATGGATGCATTGATTGTGGTATGCTAGGGCTCTCAAACCTCTAGGAACCACTCAAACAAAGGAATCCTTCCATAGATTGTCAAAATGACGGTGGGTTAGGACAGGTTTGTTCACTGTGTCTGCCAGAAATGTTTTTGAGATCAAGATCATGAAGTAGTATTTTGAAGATCAAGAATGTTTTTGGCGGATGTGATGTTCACACAAGGTTTCAAATTGGGTTCTGATGTTTGTGTAGGTCTATTGTATTGAATTTTTACTTTTCTCTTTTGCTGATTATAGTTGATGATGAATGTGTTTCTAGACTCAGAAGATTGAGAATCTGAATTTAAATCTTAAACCTTCATCAATAGTTTTCGTTGGTTGGTTTGTTTCCTTCTCACTCTTTCAGTGATGTGAACTTGAAGTAGTGACTTAAGGTCGTGACTTAAGGTCTTAAACCTTAGACTGGTTTTACTAAACTTAAGTTAAGTTGAGTTTCAAAATAGTTTAAATTTAGAAGTAGTACCTCGGTCAACAGTCTGTCCAGGTTGTGTTCTATCATTTGATTAGTCCATTTGATTTCCTATCATCAACTATCATCAACTATCCACTTCATCACCATTCAAATCACAATCTAACATCGATCAATCCATCAAGAAAACTAAATCAATCAAACCTATCGATTTACCTTCTCCAGATCACTTGCCTTACGGTCTTATCAACCGCTTTTGAAGAACTCGCTCAATTGTTTACCTATCTCGCTCTCATCCGAACAATTCACCTACCAAAGTCAAACTTGAACAGCCCTTCTTCTCAGGAAAGCACAGGCACAGGATCTCATATCTCATCGTCCGACTTCATCAGCCACTCATCTCACCTTAATTGACCTCGGGTTACCTATCAACAGCAGCCCTGGCTCTCGCATCGGCACCCATACTCTCTCGAATGGAACCGAGGGATGTAGCCGGATCTATCAGCACCTTCAATGCTACTCAAGATATCATCATGGCTCCTCCCAACGGTACCCAACCTAGCTCACAAATCTTTTCTAAACCGCCACCGAATCTTACTCAACCTATCACAACACAATCTAATGGGTTTCATCACACTTCTCAAATTGGTTCTTGTCATCAATCAAGCTCATCTCCAGAAGTCATCATGGCTCCTCCCGAAATCAATGCGAAACTGTCGGATAATCTTGGCACGAGTAGCTGTAATGATCCCAAAACTCATTCTACTCTTCCACCCAAGCCCAGCTCAAAAAGTCTCTTCTTCCCCGTCATCGATTCAGGTGAGTTGCTCTTATCTATCCGTCTCTCGATCTTATCAATTCTCTCATCCATTTCTTGTCCTTTTCGAAAACTTTATCAGGTCATGCTATTCCTTCTCCCCTCAGTGGATCTTCCGATCTTCTTTCTCTCTTCAACGTCACATACATGTACGACAAATTTGTTCGACCATATCTAAAACCGACAGATGCCACAGGGTCGAACATGGTGAATGGATCAAGTCATAGTGATTTGAAAGGGAAAGGAAAATCAGATGTAGTGATGAATGGGAATGGATTAGCAGGTGCATTAAGCTCTATAAAATCATTAAATCAGATTCGATTTTGTGTACTTGAAAGCATTTGGTTTTATGATCAGTTTGATGAATTCTAACCGATTCATCTTACCTTTGTTTTACTTTCTGATCCATCAGAGAATTCAATTCCTAAACGAATGAAGATGGAAAAGTCATATGGACATTTTGTTGCTGATGTTGGGGGTAAATTTCCTTTTTTTTCTTTCAGAAGTCAAACCAGACTTTTTCCGTTTTGAAGTTGAGACGAGTTTTGTGTGTTTTCTTTTTTTTTGGAATCATAGGACGAAATTCGATTAAAAAAGATCATCAACTTTCTACTTGGATCATGGACCCTAATTTTCAAGAATCATCTATACCTAACTTTTTAAAACCTTTACCTAATGAAACTTTGGCTCAAGCTTTTACTCTCCAATCTGGTCTTTTACCTGGGGTCAGTTCATTTCAGCTTTTTTTGCTTTGTCCAGAGTTTTAGAGATTGATCTTACTTGCTGGGGTATTAGTTTGATACTTCGGTATGGATAGCTGAGGAAGGTGGACCAAAACGAAAGGTAAACTGACTCACTTCAAATCTCTCTTAGAATTTTTTAATCTTTCTGTTTTACGTTTCTTAACACGAATTGAATTCTTTCTTTCTTGATTTCCTTCATCAGCGTAAGAAACGTAAACAAGGTGAAATGACAGGAACAGGAGAATCCATCCCACCCTCATATCTTTCAACCGATTCACAATCCAACCCAAATCCATCCAATCAATCTAGACGAAATGAAATCGGATCTCATTCTAATCAACCGCCGATTCATTCAAAAGAAGAAGATCATCGAAAGAAGAAACGTACAAAGCTTTCGAATGGAACTCAAGTGGTTTGAAATCTTCTTGAATCGATCATTTCGTCTTCTTGGGTCTGATGAATGGACTATCTTGATGGATTTGATGGAATTGGGTTTTGTGATTCAAGAGACTGGAGAAAATTGAGTTATCTTCTGTCTTGATCACTTATACTCAACATCTGGGGTTTTTTCACCCTTATGATCTATATGATGCTTAGTGATGAAGGGGATAGAGTTAAAGTCTTCTTACACTTTATTTCATTCATGCACTTTTATGAATCAGAAATATAAACTTTTTTGAATTTTCCCTTTTTTCACTCTCACGTCGGTTTTTTTCTTCTTCAAAGAGACCAAAACCACAGACAGATGTTTAGTCATCAGTTGTTAGTGACTATTTATGTATTGATGTCTTTTGATTGAATTGATGAGGATTCAGTATGAATGATAATCTTTTGAAGATGTGTGTGTGAGTAGTAAAAAAGAATACTTGAAGATTTAACCCATCAGATTGAAATTCTTAATGAAGAGAAAGGTAGAGTTGAAAATGATTTGCATCAGAAGGTTTTTAATAAGTTGAACTTGTATATCGAATTTGATAGAATTTAAATCATAGTTCAAAGATCTTAAGACCTGAAGTAGATGATGAGTAGGTAACGTGAAGATCGAAGTTTTTTTTTTCCTCCTTCTCTCAATAAGTTTGTCTACATTGTACTTTAAAGAAAAGTTCAAACTTTTTTAGGATTTATGGTCATTGAAAAATTAAAAAAAAAATTAAAAAAAATTAAAAAAAAAGTTGAAAAAAAAGTTGTTTGAATGTTTGGAATGCATTTAGAGAAATCAAAAAAGATTGGTTTTTTTGGTTTCTTATATATATGTTTAGAAGAAGAAGAAGGAAGAAAAAGTTAAAAATCTTTTTTTTGGTTTTTCTTTTATCTTTGAGATATTAAAGAAGGATAAAATTGATATTGATGAAAGTTTTTTTTTTTAAAAAAGAAAAATTTCCAAAAAAATTGAGAAAATCAAATTGAAGAAAGTTGAAGGGTTTTTTTGCAATTTGAATTTTATTCAAGAAAATTTAGTTTTTCATCTTATATAGAGATAAAGAAGAAGAAGAAAAAAAAATCATGTGGGGGATTCTTTATAGTTTTGATTTTTTTTTGTTTCTTAATTTTAAGGGTTTTGGAAATTTTGGATTTGAGAGTTGGAAAGTGGGAAAAGAAAGGGAAAAGAAGTTTGATGAATTTGATGAATTGATTAGAAAATTCTTTTCAAGAAAAAAAGAGTGTCAAAGGTTAAATGATAGTCTTTTTGATTTAATTTCTTGATTTCAGTTAAATAGATTTGATTAAATTCAAAAGGATTTTGTTCATAGATCAACTTTGTTTCATTATTAATTTTTCTCTTTATGTGTTATTTTTAAGAAAAATGGTGTTGAATTCTCTGAAGATGAAATACAAAATTAGCAAGCTTACTTAAGAATCCAAGAATTTTTTTCTTTCAAGGTAAGCATTGATGATTGATGATTTTTATTTAAAAATTTTGTAATTCAACAGAAGAAAATGTTCTTGTAATGGATATATTGAATGCTTTAGGATGAGTAATCTATGGGCAGGTAGAATTTTCCAAACAACAATTTCCGAGCATTATTGTTCGGAAACCGTATTGTTCGGAAAATTCAACTTTTGGCAGGACAATCTTTTTTATTACGTGCATTTTATTTTTTTTAATGTCCGCAAAAAAATGTATGTAAAAAGACGACCGGGAATATGTCTACATGTACAAGCAAAGTGTAATATTACATACAGATATTACCAAACAATAATGTTTGGCAACATTTTACATCGGAGAAATACATAATTTGACCACGAACTTGGAATTCGCGGCACATTTCTTGCAGACATCTCAAATCGACACAAAACAAGGTTTGCAAAAGTTGTCATCCTCTCAATGAAGTTGACTTTTCCAACAATTTTTTTCCAATTCAAATACAAATTGATGTAAATTAATTCACAATCAAACGCTTGATTGACGCGGATTTCAGCCTATGGATTGATGTTTCTTCCAATCCATCGGCAGGGGCCATATCCCTTTTGAAACCTTCCAAGATTCTCAAGAAGGGTCCTTGATGACCCCATTCCGTAAATAAATTCCCATTCAGTTGATTGACTCAATCATTGACTCAAAAACGTAAAGATATTCCTTTCAAATTGGGCCATATCCTGTTCAAAGCCTTCTCATCTCAAGATTCTCATGAAGGTCTTTGATTAGAATTGAGTCAAATGACACAATTCCTTAAGACTTTTACTTTTGAATATTTTTACTTTTCATCATTCGACTATTTTCACTTTTTCCCCACAACATACCTTGCGAAAATGAGCAGCATCTATGAATCAGAATCAGTCAATGAATCTTACTGCAAAGAGGCCTTTGAAGAAGCCCTTGAAGAAGCTTACTATGTTGATGCTTATGATGATGACAAAGACAAAGAAGAGGAATCAGTTGGCCAAACAAAATCAAAGCAAGCCACCTCCTCAAAATCATCTCAGTCATCTTCTGCTAAGAGAACTGGGATCAAAGGGAAGAAGACCTTTGGCCTTCCCAGTGATCACCTTTTCTTCACTAGCATCATTGATGACAACACAATTGTGGATGAGGAAGGGTATCCACTTCTTCCCAACGGCCATACCATCTATGTCAGGGATGAAGGTTTGAAGAAAGCGGCCAATTGGGGCACGTTTGCTTTTGCTTACACAATGTCCGGTGGTGGAATCAAAGACGACTGGCAAACAGGTCAATTCAAATGCTTGGGGGTCCTAGTTTGCAAAAACCTGCAGTGTGACTACCTTGGTTCACCACACACATCTGCTATGAGGAGAACCAAATGGCACAGCAGGTGATTTCACCTTTTTATCAATTTTTCCTTTTTCCTTTCCTCAAACCTATTCTCAGACCCCAGAAATGCCCGGCCGCCAGATGCCCTGGCTATCTTCGCCATCAGACATGCCAAGACATGTTATGTTGGATGGACAAGCATATCCCCAGTGGATGGGGTATAATACAACATTCTGGATCCCACCAACACCGTTGGCCTCACTAAACTAAGCCAGATAAACTCTCCCTTGCCACATTTGGTCAAAGGGTGGTGGCTAATTTTGATATAGGTCCATTACAGCACAAGGTATGGATCATACATGCAAATTCCCAGTGATCAGCTTTACTCATCATTCCACCTGGTGTTGAAACAGGTTGGTCGCGCACCTGCAGGGAAACAGGATATTGTTACTGTTACATCCATCCATCCTGCGTTTGGGAACATCCACCAAACCGGGTACTACCGCCGCAAGCTTCTTGTTGCGGCGGGAGTCATTCCTGAAAAAAAGATTCCAGGAGCAGCTGATAGCTTCATCTTGGACATGGAGCACTGGACAGAGTGTGTCATTCAATCACTACGTCATGGCTATTCCCCTTTTCATCTCATTTGGTTGTATTTGCTTGTTAGACGTGGCTTCGACTTCATTTCAGACTTGTTCCGCCGTCACAACATGCACTTCACCATGCAGACGTGGTGGATGGCAGACCAGATTCTAACTCAAGACGGAGATGGTCAGATCTATTCAGGCGGACTACTTTCCGACGTCACTTATGAATTTTTTGCAAATGGGTACCTACTTTTGAAGTCTATGTACCACAAAGACCTTTGACGATGGATCCCAATCCAGATGTCTTGGTTGAGAGGTCTCTCCGAACAGCACTACGCCTCCCACTTCAAGGCTCTTTTACTACAAATGATGCACTTACCTAGTGAGGACCGTGAAACCCTGGTCCGTCAGGTGGTTGACTTTTCGCAGGCGCGGAAGAACGGATTTGTACTGGCCTATATGGAAGTTTTTCAAGAAACTGATAAAGCAGTAGCATTGTCAAAGCTCCATGGGTGCCACGAGCACTTTCAGGCTCAGGTTACTTGGGTCAAGAGGAACAATGCTATCATACCTCAGGAAAAAGAGGTATTTCTGGTTCCTGTCCTTTGACAGTTTTTGTGTTTTACTGATATTTATATTTCAAGCAATCATTTGAAAAGCAAGCTTATAGTTTGATGCAACCAGACAAACCTGGCGGTTTAGATTGGGAAGGGAAGATGAAGAAATTGCGTCAGGAATTCCCTGAAGCGAAATGGTGGATTGAATGGTGGAAAGCTGCGGATATAAAGGCAATGCTATTCAGATCTTGACCAAAACAAATTGACAATGATGGCCTTTGCAATGATATGCCGGCAACCACCAATGCTCAGGAGTCCTTGTATAGAGTTTACTACATGATATTGTAAGTGTTTCATATTCCTTTTCCAATCCAAACTGTCAAATACCTATTAACACATATATATATATTTCTTTCTATTTCTATTTCTCTTTCTTTCTTTCCTCTTTTTTTCTTCTTTTACTATCATTTCAAGCAAGTCCAATTGTACCGTCCAGATTGGACTGGTACAATTATATGCTTTCATCATGAGTCTTGAAAGAGATCATGAAGACCGCCTGAAGGGCATCTCCATCAGATATGGTGGACATTCTAAAAATTACAAGAAGGTGGCCCAAATCTTAGGCTGGTCAGTCAAAACCCAAACCAAAGGTCGCGAACCAAAGACCGATGGCAGGCCACCAGACACCACCAAAGCTTTGCTTGGTCCCAAAAAGCTTGGATGTCCCAAAGGGTCTATGAACATTGACCGCAACCCTATTACGGCTTATCAAGGTTTTATCTCTTCCACGGCGCAAGGACGAAAAAACCGGTGTTGGCTCAACTCAATGACAGAGTGCCTGTATGCACTTCATACGGCCTATTGGTACCACAGGTCCAGGGGCCAATCTTCACATATTTTTGCAAAACTTATGACTTTTTTTTGTCACGCACTACCACCAAAATGACTGAAGTGGGATCCATCAAGGGAGTCCTATCCTCAGGTCAGAATGCCCTTCACGGAGCTATCCGGAAGCGTTTTCCTGGAAGTTTTACCCCAGATGAGTATGCCTCTGCGGATCTTTACTTTGATGGTATCTTCAATCCCAAAACTTGACCTAGAGCGCCTATTTCACCCCCAATGACTCAAATCCTTTTTCACATTGACCACCGGCGCAAGTTTATGTGCTCACGTGACTTTTCACACGTCACTGTAGAGGTGAAACATGTCAATACTATCACGCTCTCTCATGAGCATTTCACGGGATGTCATTTTGAGCATCTTACTGGATTCCATTTTTCTGGACAATTGGGTCAATTGATAACCTACTCTCAGACGCCGGAACTTCTCAACGCATGGGCCTCCCATGATGGTATTTGACAATTTTCGGCGCAGTGCTGCCAAATCTGAAAGAATGACGTGGATCAAGATCCTCCTCAATTGTATGAAAGGACTCAATTATTGTTCAAGCCACCACCACCTCATTTACACATCCACCTCAAAATTGGCTTCTATCTGGGTTCTAAAGATGAAGAAGCCTTTAAGATGCAACAAGAGTGTGACCTACCATACAAATTGACCTTGCACAACGTCAAGTACCACATGCGGGCACGCAGATTTTGGGCCCATGGCCATTATTGGTGTAAGGTAATTTGTACAGTCCACGGTGTGACCAGTGTGTGGCTGAACAATGACATGGTGAATGCTGGCCTGGCGACATTGGTCTCTACCATCTGGAAAGCATTGGAGGACAGTGACCCAGCACTAGCTGGGCTATGTACTCTTGGTCCCCTACTGCTGACAAATCTATCATTCTGAAGACTGCAGAGATGAAAATAGAGAAGGCTATGAGTAAGGGGAACAAAATTATTGTGCAAAAGCCTTTCTCACACATTGAACTTGACTCACCTGATGACGAAATTGAAGACAAAGATGAACATTTACTGATTGACAACAATGACAACAACAATGGCGACTTCAACCTCCCTGTGCCAGACCATATATTTCATTCAGAAGATGAGATTATATTGCATTCGGAAGAAGAAGGTTGGTCCATCCATTTTTAATAATCATGATAACTTTGATTCTACTAATATACTCTATTCTATTATCATTCATAGCTACTGCTACTAATGAAGGTGTGTTTAACAATATCACCAAATCAAAAGACAAAACAGAAGGAAATCATTTGGGAAGGGAATTGAAAGACATGTTCCATTCTGAAGATGAAGTTCCGTTGGCAAGCGTCAAAGGTGAGCCACTTCAAATCTTTCCTTTTATCTATTATACCTCTTATTTTTATGTATTGTTTTCTTGTAGCTATTAAAGCCAAAAGACCAAGGGGCAGGCCCACCAAGCGCAGAGAGGAGCCTCCTAAGGAATTAGAGATACCGCGACCAAAACCATCCACAAGTGAGCTATATTGACAATGGAATTTCAAAATTTCAATTGATTATTATCCTAATATTTTCCGTCTTCTCATTGTAGCTACTAAGTCAAAAAGACCAAGAGACAAGCCCGCCAAACGCACACCACAGGATACAGAGGATACTACGGAAAAAATAGGTCTTGACAAAACTTCTTTTGCAAGCGCGGTTGACCCAGCAAAAAAGAAACTGAAAGGGTGGAAAGGTTGGGCAATTGTAGAGGAGAATCTGGAAAAAGAAGAGGATGTGAAAGATGTCATTGATGACGTTGAGGGTAACAGTGATGGTGGTGGTATCAAGTTGAGGCGCACAAAGCGTAAGAGGGCGTGAGGGCCTTGTCTTTTTTTTTGTTGTGATATTTATGTTTGATGTTTCTGCTTCTAGTCACTCCTTACATAGCATTTCCTTTATTATTTCTTTATTTACGCAGTTGTAGTCACTCCTTATGTTTGGAAAAAAAAGCCGTTAATTTTTGTTCGTAAAAATAAAAATTGCACTGAGTCTTCTCGAATTTTCCGACCTTTTTTTTGACCTTTTTTACGGTGCTTATACACCGGAAGATAAGCGCTGCAAAATTCCTCATTTGACGAATAATGTGGAATTTTACGTGCATTATTTTTGACGATCAACAACATGCGGAAAAATATGATCGTAAAAGTCCATTTTCGGCGGTGGCTCATTTTTCCGGTCATCTTTTTACATACAACTTTTTTGCAAACATTAAAAAAAGTGAAAAGGATGGAAAAAAGAAGAATGTCTCGACAAAAGTTGATTTTTCCGAACAATATGATTTCCGAACAATAATGCTCGGAAATCGTTGTTCGGAAATTTCTTCCGCCCCGTAATCTATTCTTCACAAAAAGACTGTCATACATAATTTAGTTTGTAAAAAAAATAAAGGATACGAGATTTTACAAAGAATTCAAAGGATTCAATCAAATGAATGTCAAGGTATATCCAATGAAAAATGATATATATATGAAGAAGAAGATCTAATATAGAATCATCATCATCATCAACAAAACAAAACAAGAATGTTCAAGATCCATTTGAAACACTCTTTCTGATTTTCTTTTTGGGTTTTGGATCATCTTGTAAAGGAGGAGGAGGAGGTAAACCAATAGATTGACCAGATTCAGATCGAATTTCTTCTCTATTCTTTCCTTTCTTCAAACCTTCTTCGCTTTCTTTATCATTTAAAGTTTTACTAACAGATTTACCTTTTGAGAATTGTGACCAATAAGTCCGATTATGACCTGAATGAAATTCATCTTGATCTGATCTTCTATAATCACGTAAACCTTCTAAGAACTTATGAAAGAAAAAGATAGAAGAGAAGATGATTAAGATCGATCCGATCAAGGGTAAATAACTTTCGATTAAGATTTCTCCTTTGATTGGAATGATTCTTGAAGTTTGACTTTTCATTAATTCAGATGATAATTGTAAGAAGATAACCATTGTGGCTGAAAAGGCTCCTAAACTCATTAAACCTGATGTTAATGCACAAATTGAAGCGTATCTCCAAATCTCAAAATTTTTTGAGAGTGATAAACAGACTGAGACAGCTGTTAAGATTGAAGCTAGAATTTTTTGATGCAAGAAGATTGATCAAGAAGTGAATAGATTTAGTTAGTATAATGATTTGGATGAACATGAAGTTTCATTTCATCTTAAAATCAAAAAAAACAGACTTCAAACTTCACAAAAGAATTAGATGAACTCACCGAGTGGATACCAAAAGAAAAAAAGAGTTTGAGTTACGTTTAAATCACCTTTTGCATCAGGTATTGATTCAGATAAATGAAATGAATAAGCTGGTCTACTTGAAGTACATTTAGCTTTGACTTCAAATGGATTTTTTGAATCTGAATCATTAAGATGTTCATAAGTACAAACTCCCCAAAAACCTGCTACAATGTCTATATGAAGATGATCATTATATTTTAATAAACCATGCCAGAGTGCCATTTGTGGAACTAATGGAGTTGTGAGTAAAGGCATCATTCTTTTGATGATCAAGTTTGAATCCCATTCAAGAAAGAAGAAAGAAAGACAAAATTTTAATGTTTGAAAAAAAGGATGAAGAGAAAAGTGAGTGAGTGAATGAATGAAGAGTGAAATGACTGACATGCAAAGAATTCCTAGAGTTGCACAACTTATACCAAAGTATGATAATAATTTAAGACGAGCTGGAAGTCCCCTCTTGGGTGGCATTTTATTTAATCTTATGCCTTAGCAAAATAAAAAAAGTTTAGACTAATGAACCAAGTAGTAAAGCTGAAAATCTTGAATTTTGACTCCTTTCTCTGTTTTAGTGTTGGTGTACAATTTGAATCATATGTGGATCTATATACTTAGAAAAAAAATGAATGATTGAATGACTGACTGACTGAAAGATAAATTGATAAAGAGAACGTATGGTAGAAGTGAAAGATGAAAGCTAATTGAATTCTACTTGGAGATTTTTCAAGACTTCAAAGAAGATCAAATCGACTTAGATCTTTTCTTCTACTTGACTGCGTACGGCGTCTCATAAACATCGTGTCCTTTCGCTGATACATTTTTAAATGTATAGTGTCCATGTGGGAAAATGAATGGTCTGAAAACAAATCTTTTGTCTCAAGTCTTTGCTCTTACTTGATAGAAAATCGAATAAATCTGTGAAGTAAGATAGTCATATCGAAGAATGATAAGAACACCTGAGAATTTATCCTCGGAGATTTGTTTGACGGAACTCGCGTTTACAATTAGTGTGACTCAAGCTCTCGATTTTAGGATGTTATACCGAGGATTGAGTGATTCATTCAAGATTTGAACCTGTCTTGAACCACCAGTTTCACGAGAGTTTATTTTCGGCTGCGCTGGTTCAATTATCTGTTTGACAAATGCGTCACTTCATGATAGCTTCATATATTTTTTTAAGCCATTTTTGCCTTCAGTCAAATTGTTGTCGCTGACATCAAGTAGCAGGGTAAGTAAGAGATCCTTGTCCAATTCTTCTCGATGCTGTGGGTTGATCAAGTGAAGAACTTCAAAAATGTACCGAGAACGTTCACATAGAAATTTTTGGGGTGTTTACAAGATCTTTGCAACTGGAAGTGATACGTCTCGGACTTAAGCATGATTAGTACACCAGGGGGTAAGTCAAACGTGAAAAAACAGTTGTCGCAACGGCTGCAGAGCCGTTGCGACATTTGAATTAAATCACAACGTGTCTGCCACGTCTCCAGCAAAAACGTTGCAGTTATGTCTCCAGAACGTGTCTGCCACGTTCTGGAAAACAAATTGTAAAGACAAAAGGGATTCGAACCCCGTTCAGCATACAAAAAGGTTCAAGAACCACTCATTGACCGCTACACTATGTGAAGCTTAGTAGACACGGATGTTGTGAACATGATATCAATCCCAATTCGAAAAACGTCCCCGCAACGTGATTGCTGGAGACGTCCCCAGAACCATCGAAGACCGAGGGAGTTGACCCCCTGGTGTACTTTGTTATTTGTATAAGCCACCCCATACGGACGAGGTTTTTCCAAGACTTGCATCAGTTTCTGCGCACACCTTCGAAAGTCCATCGAAGGTCAAATCCAAAAATCAATTGCTGAGAAAGTTCTCATGCATTACTTAAAAGTCTTCACATAATTACAAACATAAAGATATCAACTTGTTTATATTCACTCATACTAGGTGGAAGAAGTGATCACTACGACCTCAACCTTATGGCTTTTTTCTGGTTAAGTATAGATATTTAGTCATGCAATCCTTGACCAAATATATCACGTATCTTATTTAGAGCCAGCTTGAATCATATCACCCTTGCCCACGATAATCCCATAGCAAGAAGTGCAGTGAAAGTTGAGGAAAGAATGTTGACCTGACCGATATTGAACGGAGTTTAGTATTGAGACCATCTATGGAATAATGATTTTGGCTCACCTGGTTATTACTCAAAACGTCTGTGCCAGATACTACTACTACTTCCTTTGGACCACCAGGCTTGGTGCCAGGGAGAACAATCTTCTTATCAACTTTAGAGTACAATGTCTGTTGAAGAGTTGCCCCTAGGAAAGAGTCAACCTGAGTGTTGATACAAGATAGATTGTCAATTCCCTTGGCTTCAAAGTCTCATTTGACACAAAAAAGTTGAAATGATATGAGGTGAAGTAAAGGATTTAGATTGAAGCACGAGAAATCAACAAAAACACATACCATCGAGCAAAAAAGGCCAAAGAATCCAGTTTGAATCATCAACATGATCATTCCAGATGGTAGTGGTTGAAGGTTCTTATCAAACATGCATCTCAGAGAGGCAACCATTCCAATGAAGATACCGCCCAAAGTTGAGAAGCCTAGACCGACTAGGCTCACACCGCCGTTCGTACCGGGTGGTACCTAGTAAATGTATAAATCAATAGACGAGATTCATAAATGAGAATAAACCTTTTGGTTCTAGGTATGTAGAAGTAGGAATTTGACCTGAGATTTGAGACTTACTTCTTTCAAGTTGGTAATTAGCCTTGGAGGTACAGAGGAAAGGATACCGAGCTTGAATGGTTAAGATAGTACAACACACATCATCGGAAATCGAATTCCAAAGTGATCGACCTGATATTAATATCATCTCACGATGGAGCTTGTACTGAATGTCAAAGGGCTAAAGGAACCGATCGACCTACTTCACTTGCTAGCTGTGTAAAGTGCAATCAGAGTAAGATCATCTGAATGATAAGTTCCCGAGGATAGAAAACCGAGATGACGAACAGTATCACCGCTACAACCTGACCAGAATGCAAGTGCGCCCCAAATCAAAACATTCGAAAGTTCCAAGCCAGTCCGATTAAGAAATTGAATTGAAGTAAAGCTATCGATATCTTTCATCATAGGATCGATGAAAGATCTATGAATGAGAGCACAAATCGTTCCAAACCAAGCATTACAAATCACTTGTTTCCAATCTCTACCAGTAGTGATTGATTTGATTTTGATTTTTTCATCATGAGCTATTTGACCATGTTCATCATCCACTAAAGTTAATTTTATAGATTGTTTATATTTGGTTGCTTTGTTTCCAATTAGATAAAATGTAAATAAACTGATACCGAAGATTGGATTCGGATTAGCTAAAGTTGTATAACCTACTAATAAAGCAGCAAGTGCACCAGATAGTTGAAGTGAAGCTTTTCGAAAATTATGAAGAGATAGAAGACCAACTGTTATAAAAGACCATGGATAAAGCTCATCTAGTGAATTAAAGAAAGCCATTAAGTCTTTATAAATCAGTTGAATTTCTTTAAGGAGTTTGTTTGATTCAAAGAAAGAAGAGAATACAAAGATGGAATCAGGAGAGCTCAAAAGAGGAAGGATACATAGGAGAGAATCGATCGATGATAAGCTTGGAAATGAAATGAAGAGCTGATTAGACATCCTTGATGCGGGCATCGGGTCACCACCATCAAGATGCGGGGAGGTCCACCCCTGCTGACCCCAAGATAATCAATGTTCCTTAGAATCTACTCTTCAACTCTGAAAGATGATATATCAATTTGAACCCTGTACTCATAAGTTTGATGACTGGTTTATCAGTTACAGCCGTTTTGAGAATCTTCGGTAGATTTGGGTGAATCTCCAGTTTCCACGAGTTTTATCCAGATGGTCCAAAACTTGCACAAAACTGAGTTTTGTAAATAAAGTTTTGACATGTAAGGTGGGATAACGTCAAATTTGCTTGCCAGATCTCTTTGAAAACCCATAGGTTCACATGCCGCTGTTGTCACCACCAGGTTTCTCAGCCGGATGAATCTCTGGGGTGTGGTTGTTCATCGATTGTTTTTCCCCCTCCAACCGCGACTGCCCCCTCCTTTCACCTTTTTCCTTTCATCATCCATCCACCCTCTCTCCCATTCTCTCTCTTTCCACAACCCTCCACCCACAAGTTTTTTTTTTCTCCTTTCTTTCGCCATCGTTCCGTTTCTAAACCAAGCCTCAAGTGAGCTTCATTTCTTTTCTCCGATTCTAATGCATCGTTTTCCTGACTCTGGACTCCCCAAAACGGCTATATCCTCCTTCCAGCAATGCCAGTAACTCTTTATTCCCCAGATATCAAGCTAGTCGTAGTCCGTATGGTCCTGCGTGGAATGCCTTTTCAAGAAATTGTCCGAACTCTGGGTGTCGATGTCTCGCTGACATCAGTTTGGCGATGGTTCGAACTCTACCGAAACACTCGTGCCGTGGTCACCGACCCACTTACCCACATGCGGCGAGGTCCGCCGACCTCTTTAGGCCAGCCGGAACGAGAATTTGTTTTGGAATCTCTTCGCCATGATCCCACCCTATACCTTGACGAACTCCAAGGCAAGATCTTAGAGGAGCACGGCGTTCACGTGTCGATTCCGACTCTTTCAAAGGAACTTCGAGACCGCCTCCTTTGGACTCGAAAGAAGGCTCGCACAGTGCATCCCAACCAATCCCCGGCGGCCCGAGGCGCTTACATCCAGGCCATTCATGAGATTGACCCAAGATGCTTGGTTTTCACAGGTAAGAATTTTCTCTACGGCTTTCTTTTGCGCAATGGAAACTGACGTTTGGACACTTTCATACAGATGAATCCGCAATAAGCAAGCGTCGACTGTATCGCGATTTTGCTCGCGCCCCTATAGGCGAACGGACCACGAGACTTCACCGCCCCACTCGAGCGGGTCGGTGGTCAGTCCTGCCTGCAATCTCCCTCGATGGGATCTTGGCAGTGCAGATCCGCAAAGGTGGGTACACCAGGCTCGATTTTGAGGAGTTCTTGGCAACTCATTTGGTAGGCATCTCACCCATACTCATGTATCGATTGTCACACTGATCAATGTTTTCCTTCCATACAGCTACCTGCGATGAATCCATGGCCTCAACGCAACAGCGTGTTGGTCATGGACAATGCTCCTATCCATCACGGAGGAAACGTCGCCCCCCTTTGCGCGGCTCGAGGTATTCGACTCATCTATCTGCCTGCTTACAGTCCCGATTTTAATCCGATTGAAAAGGGTTTCTCACCTTTGAAGGCAAGATTGCGACGCACTCAAGAGATGATTAATTGTGTGAACGCCGAGGAAGAAGAAGCAAAGATTTTCATAACTTGTATGGAACTTTTCACGAGTGATTTATGTGAGTCCCTCTTTCGAGGGTGCAGTTATTTATAGTTTACAAGATCTCCAATGTTCTACTTTGATATGCTTTGTGCATGTGATATCTTGTGGAATCAAGGTTCTAAACCTCTCTGAACCAATTAGTGTTTTTTTTTCTCTTGTTTTGGTACCTTTCAGTCTTTTGAATAATGATCAGGTCTTTATTTAAAGCAATTTGAGGTCAATACCACCCAGTGCCATCATGAATCTGATTGATTCTCACATTCAATAAAAACAAATTGAGTACTTTCTTGTGACTTGTTTCCTTCAGACTGGAACAAGTCACATCTTTTTGACTCTATGCTGTAGAGTCCGCGCCCAGTCTTTGGAACAAATCCACACAAAAAAAAAGGTTTGGAGAATGATGTGTTTCACGCACATCATTCTTTGATCTTAAGAAAAGAAAACTTGACCAAAAAAATTATGCTTTGAGAAAGATGTGTTTCAAGCGCGACATTCTTTGATCTTAAGAAAATTTGACAAAAAAAAATTGATTTGAGAATGATGTGTTTCACATCTTTGATCTTGAGAAAACTTTCGGTACATCAAATTCAAGTTACCTTCATTAACTCAAGAAATAAATTTACTTCACAGACTGGAATTTTTTTTGGCAGTGTTCAAGGGGAATAATTACTATTCTCAAGTGTTTGCAATAATAAAAGTTATCAATGGAGGTCAACACTCTTCATATTTCAAGTTGAACAAAATCTACAAGTTGAACAAAATCTACAAGTTGAACAACAAGTAATCAGGCAATATGAGGCTGATAACAGCAGGGAGCAAATTTCATCTTGCACGCAATGAGAATGTGTTGCCTTTGACACGTGAGAAAGAAAAAAAAGAAGAATCCAGAGGCACAGAGACCTTTGGTTTTTGAGTGCGGGCGGACTCTTGAATATCAAACACTATTGATTTTGTCGGAATACGTGTGCGTGAGATGAACGGGATCCGCGAAAAGGCCTGTGAGATCAGATTTCTGATATGATAACATGAACACATACTGGTCACTCTTTTGTATCCACCAGGCATGAGAGGTTGAGGACTTTGAACTCACCTGATAAAGTATTGTGACGTTCCTGAGCCTTGGCCAGAAGACGGCCAGCCAGCTCTCTGGTCACTCCTAGTTCAATCAGGGCCGCTTCGGTCATCTTGACACTAGGGACAAGGTCAACCCAGGATTTGATGCCTGAGTTGATGAGTAAGTTCCTGGTGTCACTATAATTCTTAGTGACACCACATTCCTTCACAAAGGTGTCTAAAAGAGCTTCGTGCTCTTTGAGGCACTCGATTTCATCGGTGTCGGCGCTGGAGTACCAATCTTCAGTTTTGGCTCGGTCGCTAAGATACATAAACGTCCCCTGTGGAGGTTCGAATCCCTCTGACAATGCAAAACACAATCAGTTAACTCGAGCTGATAGAGTGTCCGGTTCAATAATAAAACACTCACCAGAATTTATGATGTACTTGTCATCGTCTATTCAAGATAAGGCACATAAACCCCAATCAGAAATGTCAGTACTATACACTAAGAAAAGGTCCGTACGTTAGATGGAAACGCACCTTTCTCCAATTTAATGTTGAACTTGTCAATCCGCGCGTTCGAATTGCCACCCAGGAAGACGTGGCGGTTTTTGTTGGGGCTACCGGGCGGATTGCCACCCAGGGACCCGTACAAGCGAGATTGGCTAGATGAGGGGCGGTTTTTGGTGGGGCTACCCGGCGGAATCTGTTTAGTAACCAATTTTCCTGAGGTAAAGTAAGGTTCGGGTTAGACAGGTGAACTGGAAACAGAATGAATGAGGAGAACCTACCTGGATTAACAATATCCACTTCATCATCTTGTGTGATTTAATGGACGTATAAGACATTGATGGGAGCAGATTAATCAGTTTCTTAATACTGATTCTGATAGTATAATACTCACCACTTTGCTCCAACTTGATAATTTTTTGACGGCGGGAGGTCACTAAAGTCAACATTTGGTTCTTCCCACCCTTCCTGGATGGTGATCCGTAACTGGAACCCCTTTTTCTGGAGGGGCTCAAGTGGCACTTTCTTTTGTTAGTCACTTTGGTGGTCAGATTCGGCAATCTGAGCTTGAGGCGGTCTTTCAACTTCATTCCGGGATGGACGACACGCGTCTTCGCAATCTCGCTGCGATACTCGCTGATGTTGGGGGGCATGTGCTTCGTAGCCTCATTGCGTTGCTGTGGTATGTACAAGGAGAAGTCAAAGTTAACCATTGTTTATATTGATATATAAAGTGATTTTTACTTACTATTGCCTTAGCCCATATAAACGCATCATGCAATGTAAATCTGTAGTGGAAATTGGGGTCCCAGGGGGCTACCAATACCACTCCATCACCTCCAGCATTCCCAGATTCAGCGTAGTGATTGAAAAGCTCGGCGGTCAGAACATGCAAAGCCACTCGTTTTTCGGATGCCTGCGTCATCGAAAGATTATCCGAAATATCAGCTATGTTCTAAAGTAAAGGTCAAATAAACATGTGTACTTACGGCAAGGCGTTCATTTGCTTGGGCCAGCTCGATTGCAACCGCCGCTGGGCCATTGGTTGCATTGATTAGCTTGGATGCGGCATTGGCCTAGGTTGTATTAAAAGTCAGCAAAGTTATCAAGAATAGGGATCAACATTCAACGTAAAAAGATTCTCACCTGCGCTTTCTTCTTCGCAGTTAACTTAGAACTCTCGGTGTGAATCAGGAGAGAGGCCCGGCGGGCCCTCGATTGCGACAGATGGTCGACAAACTCGAACCACGCAGTTTGATCTTGCAGGACAAATGACTTAGAGCGACCAACCGTCGCTTTCCAGGTCAAGTTCGGATGGACTTCGGAATGAAGTACCATTTTATACATACCAGGGGCGTATCGCTCACATACCTCGGCGGCCAAATCCTTGAATTGGTTCAAGGACTTGCCATAGAAGCAAGTCCTTATCTCGTGGGGGACGCCGTCGTGAAACACCTTCGAGTCGATCACGTTGACCGTTGCAGCAGCACTGCGGCGGGCTGCTGCAGGGTTGATCGAGTTTTCGGGGTCCACTACGACTTCGGTGTTGGTGTGGATCTTGAATGAAACTGCCACCACTCCCTCATACCTGGAATCGAATGATTCCCGCTCGAACGTGCCGGATTTGAACAGCGGATGCCCATCCGCCGGGGCAGCAGGCGCATCATCGCCCTTCAGGTGGGCTGTCGACGTTTCCCAAACTGAAACGCCATCAATCAGGATAAGCTGTTCGATCTTTGGTTTAAGATATTCAAGAAAAAGAGAACTTACGATCGTTATTTGGTAACGGAGTCCCATGGCCAGTCGCTGGCAAGGCCACGTCAGTCACTGGAGTGCACATGACACCGGTTTCACTTGCCTCGTTTTGAGATTGAGACAAAACAACACTGTTGGACGAATTTTGATGCGACATGATCGAACTGTAGGTAGGATACCCCATCAGTATCGAATAGAGGAGGTAGATAAATTAAAAGAAAGGACATACTAATATAAAAAATTTGAAGTTTTAAAGCACGGGTGGATGATGAACTTTGGAGAGCAGGAGCAGTGATGCGTAAGTGAAGGAAAATTTAATAGCGATGAAATAAAGTCAAATGTAGCTTAGGCGTATCAACTCTGATGGTAGCTGAAGGGGGAAAACGAAATTAGGAGATGAATCGAGCCGCTTTTATAGCCGAGGCCACTCGAAATCTAGCCCAGTGAGAAAACAATCAGTTGAGTTTTCAATGGTGTATGCACCTAAAAGAAATAAAGATTCTTTGACTGACCAAAGAATATAATTTGCGCTGTTTGAAAAGAAATTTCAATTGAAACTTCTTCAAATTGGTTCTAACCCTTGCAACCTCATTTGAACATCGACAACCCAATTGCAGAAGTGGAGGGGCTTGGCGGCTTGGGGTCTCAACGGAACCTGCTTGAAGAGAATGTTCGGTATTAGATGACCGACGTTAATTATTTGATAAGGTGAGAGACATCATGTTGAGATGACTTACTGGGGCCTTTCCAAAAAGATTGAGGGAAGGTATCAGGCGGGGATGCTTCTGCACAGAAACTTTGGCGATGTCCGGTTGATTTAAATCGAGTGTGATATTAACCTAGAGTGAATACCTAAGTGGAAGTGGGGCCAGTAGAGAAATATTCTTTGGTATCACGGTTGACTGAACGTGCCAAGGTCGGTTTGGTTGATTTGAGGGGGACAAGTTGGGTAAGATGCGGGTGATGGTTTTAGGAAGGGACCCTCTTGAAAAGAATCTTCGGTTCGATCTGTCAGAATTCGAGGTGTCGCATGTGCATCAGTCGAGTCCTCTTGGTATTGGAAGACTTGTTCGGGTGGTCAAACCGGTAGATCGAGCCGGGTTGATGAATCAGATCGTCCTTAAGTAGTCTGTTGTTGACTCGAGTCCGTTAAACAAGTCCGTGAAGCTGGTTCCAATCCAGCTATCCAGGTGGGTGATACGTTCGAGGTTTGGTGGGTATGATCGCTGGTTGTTCGAAGATTGAAGGTTGATGTTGGGTTAGGAGGTCATTTGGATCCGGATTAAGCTATCGGTGACGGTCGGGGTTTGGCCCTGAATGCCCGGATTTGACATGCTGAGAACCTGAGCGTGGGTTCTCTCCTCGGGTCTCTATTGATTCGGTTTTGGACAACGGTGAGTACGTGCTATGGTGATATCAGAGAGATTTGGCACCTTGAGATACCAAGTTTTGGGTCCAAAACTAGTTTTGACCCAGGTTTTGGCCATCTGGGTTTTTGCCAGAAGGACAGGAGGATCGCCAAAATCTACCGAAGATTCTCAAAACGGCTGTATCTTAGTACAAAGCTCAACACAATCAGGTGTTCTCACCATCTTACATTTTAATGGATGACAGTCACAATCTGTAACTTGACAAATCACCTATGTGGCCACATACATCTATTTTGCTATCCTTATATCAAGAAAAATATATTACATGAATATATGGGACAAAAAATGATTTAAACATCTTATGCACACCTTGCCAACATCATTTTAACTTCATTTGAGAAGTACATCAATCTGATCACAAATAGAACAACTCAACAATGGATGTCTAACCTAGGCCTTACTATCAAGCCATACTGGAAATGCCTCTATTATCATGGGCACAAACTCACTGACAGATCCATCTATCAATACCACTACAGCAGCCCGCTCAAAGAACTCTGAATGTTTGAGATTCACTACCTACCTTGGCAAAGATTACAATGATTTTATTTATCCTGAACTTCAAGGGTTTGATTGGGAGGTTGTGTTTTGTGTATCAAGACTAGTGTGCAATTCAACAAACTCATGTAGAACCCCTGAAAGGTTGGTTTGCAGAGAAAGACTGTGCTTTGAGTGCAAGGATGACAGCAACTTGATTCACTCTTCAGATTTCCCTCACACAAAACCTAGTTGATATGCAGTATCTGGCAATTTTCACTTCCCTCTTCCATTCAAGGATGATACTGCTGTGATACGTCTTAGAAATCACAATTCAATGACTCAGATTTTGATAGATTTTGATTGATATGGTTAGGGAAAACATTTTGTTTCCAGAGCCAACCACTCAAGTTCATCAAATACATCAGTACCATTGGTGTGTCTGTTGACCAACTTTCAAAGGGTATCAATTTCTAATGGGCAACTTGTCTTTGTTATTTGTTTTCCTTTTTTGCTTGTTTGTGAGCTACATTTTGCTCTTCTTTTCTCATCTTGTGTCATAGTGGTGTACCACTTTAATGCGTTGACAATTAAAGACTGTTGTAGATGTGACAGATTGGTCAAGGACCAATTTGGCTTTTCCTTATCTTTGGTGTCTGGCACCATAAACCCATAGCTGTTCAACAATGAACATCAAAATTTTTTTGAAAGGAGCTTGATTAAATGAGATGATCTGGACTGTGGATGTGTGTCAGATTCAAAATAGTACAGGTAATGTTTCTTTCATCTTGAACCACTTATAGGGCTGTGACTCAGCCCTGAAAGTTCAGGGATTCCCCCAGGGTGCTGCCCAGCCTTGAGTAGACCCAAGGGCCTTTGAATATTGCTCAGGGTCAAGCAAGGCACACCCCAAATGTTAGGTCTTGAGGCCAGGCAGGGCCAAACTGTCCATAAAGCTGACTTGAACTACAAATTTGAGCCATGAATTCTATGCTACATATGTGCAAACCACTGTTTAATTTTCTAGCTATCAGCTACAGATAGAGCTGTTCTAACATCTGTTCATGTAGATAAGCAAAATGTATGTACAGTGAACCCTGTACTATCTGGTACACATGGTGGAAGCCCTTGCTACCAGGTTTGACAGGCTACCGGATTTGAAAATTTTTTCAGAAAAAAAAAATCAAAAAAAAATCAAAAGACTCCTCTTAAACGCTCATGTCTGATCACTTTGAGTGATTTTGAGTGAGATTAGGGAGAGACGCATTGAAAGGGAGAGTCCGGTGGGTCACACAACCTTGAATGAATTTTTCCGCCCTGATGTTTGAGCTTTGGGGTCCGTTTATAGTAAAATCTAGTCTTTTTTCTCCCTGTTTTACCTGGTACTTTGAAAGTTATCAACCGGATAGCATCTAAGGCAGGCTACCGGTTATTTAGCTGGGAACCGAGCTGGTGGAGACCTCTGCTACCAGATTTGGCAGGCTACCCGGTTGGAGAGTGCCGGATAGTACAGGGTTTACTGTAATGAATTGTGTAAATTTAGTTCCCAGAAAAGTGTTTCAAAAACCAACTACACATAACACTATAGCAATTCAGTGAATATTCATGAATGTGTATGGCTGTGACAGAATGTGAAGGTGTTCTTTGAAATCCATATTACCTCTCAGGGAGCTTTTTAATGATGGTAGTGAGAGGGGATATTTCTGTTTTTAAGATCCATAGAAGTGTTCAACAAAAGTAAGAACCAACTTTGAGAAAGTAAAAATAAAGCAAAGATCATGAGATTTGTTTGGAGGAATGAGGAGACAGCACCTGACCCGGTCAAGTTCTCTTCAGGCTGTTTGTGAATTTCATGAACTTAGGTTTTGTGGCCCCGGGGTGCACACTGTGAGCCTTCCAAAGGTTATTGGGCAGTGTCTGGTCGCAGAACTGACCACTTTACATCAATATGATTCTTTTTCTGTCCAAGATTGAGCATTTGATGATCACCTGTCACCGTCAAATAGATGTGGTTGAAGAGGATTGTAGATATTTAACTTCAAGAAGATGCAGCTGTGTATGAATGGAGAAAAGGGTAGGAAGTATCTTCAGTCAAATGATAATGTAGTTTGATCATCAGGAAATTGAGTATCATATTCTATGTGAAGTTTCTCATTTGGGTTGTGTGAATTTGGGCAAGCGGGCATAATCAACAAGCTTTGATTCCCCTCATAATTATATAGCAAGCTGAGAATGACACATTCAAAACAGACTTCATTGTCACTTTTATCTACACAAGTACAGACTGCCACTTTGGGCTTCAAGAAGCATAAAGGAAAACTGATTCTGATGGTTGATGACATACCTCTGCATATTTTTACTGCAGATTTATTGTCAAATGAATTGAAATCTTTCCTTTTGTGAATTGTTACTTGAAGGTGATTGGACATGGATGAGCTGGTCTCAAATACATTCAAACAGTAACAGGAGATGATGAACTGCCCCTTTGTCTCCTTTCCTATAGTCACTTGTAGACGTGGGTTAGATATTTGAGGAGGGGTTGATTTTTGAATGTTTGACTTACCTAAAGGTAGAATTGACCAAGTTGATTTTATGACCAACTTGATATATTCATTGGGACTTGTGCTCAAAAGAGTTGAGAGTCTATAAGGGACAGACTTGGGGTGATAAGTCTTCCAGAGCAAATTATGGGTGATGAAAACAGATTTTGGTGTTCAAATACCTCCAGGAGTCATGATTGCATCTATCAGACTCAACTTTCAGTAGCAAAGAATGCTTTCTCAGTTTTATTGTCTAAACACTCAAAAACAGATATGAAGCACTGGATCTTCAACTGTCAAGATCCACACCTAGGGTTCAAATTTTCCTGCCAGCAGAATGTCTGAAATGCACAACATCTTGAGGCACAGAGGAATTAAAATGGAGCTATGAAGCTATTTAGCAGCAAGACAATTGTAGCAGAAGCAGACTTTTAAGTTGACCTTGTCAGCATTGACTCAAATGTACAGCATCAAGGAGTCTAGGAAAGAATCTCACTGTCTTACCTAGATTCTTGGTTCCCTGTGAAGCTCATGCTGATGCATACTTATGAGAAATTGGAGCATGCAACATCCAAGATTTTTTGCACAACTGCACTTTTCTCTGCCAGAAAAATGGGTCTTGCAAGCTCTTATGAACTGTCCATCATGGTTTATGATCCAAGATCACCATCAGTCTTACAAATCTAAATGTAACAAGGTGTGAAAGGATTAATACATATCACACATGTGGGATTGTCTCCTCATCCAACAATCTCTATAATCAATCAGACAAGACCTTATTAGATCCGTTCATGCCTTGTGCCAACCTGTGACACAAGATCATAACACATTGTTGGATCTATATTAGGGGATCAAGGAAACTACTTAAATTGGACTTCAAAATTAGAAACTAGATTTGCTTATATAATAACTGAGATTGACTGTTTGGACTCTAACTACAAAAACCTTATAAAATTGACCAAAACTTTGAGAAGATTGACTAAACCTACTTAAAAAGATTATATAAATAGAATTATTTGAATTGATTGAATCAGATTGAATTATTGAAGACGATTGGATCAATACATACTCAAACGCTGACCAAACAAACGTCACCACATCACAATCATACAGTCTCCTCACACTCGGCAACTCTGAATCAGAACCCAAAATCAACACACCTTTCCTCAATATGGTAACTGACGTTAATCCTATTGAACCCACAATGGAAGATATTCAGAGACAACTTAACGGGCTATCCCAGTCTCTTAACCAAGAACAAGCCTTACGCGAGCACGCCAAAGCTAGAACCATTGAGGCTGAAGCGCGTCTAGCTGCAATCGAAGCCTCTCGCACTACACTTTATAACCATCAAAACTCCGCTATCATACCTCCTGCCACAATGCCTGAACCAATGAGTGCACCTACTCCTAAAGGGCCTAAGGTAGCAACTCCCTACAAGTTTATTGGTGTTAGAGGCTGCGGCTGAAATCTTTGCTACTCAAGTGCAACTTTCCATGCTCACTCATCCCAGCCTTTTTCCAAATGTTTGTAGTAAAGTAGTATTCACTCTGTCTTATCTCACTGGCACTGCTAGTAGCTGGGCTCAGCCCATGACCCTTGAATTATTCAATGATAGCACATCTCACCTTGTCACCTTTGATCAATTCATTACCAATTTCAAAGCAATGTATTTCAATACTGAAAGTAAATCTAAGGCCAAATGGGCTCTTTGTGCTCTAACCCAAAAAACTAACGTGGCCGCCTATCCTCATGAGTTTAATTTCACGCAACCACTACTGGCTGGGAAGTGCCCACCCTCATTAGCCATTGTGAGCAAGGCTTGAAGAAAGAAATCCGGGTTGCCATGGTCATGATTCAGGAGGAGGTCAAGAGTATCAAACAAATTGCTAGTCTTGATATCAAGCTCAATAGCACAATTTGTGGCACAACCAGCAATTCCACTACTTTCCATGTGCCGGTTGCCAACCCCAATGCCATGGATATATCATCCAACTTTGTTTGTCTAACAGATGAAGAACACACAAGACAATTATGTACCAGGTCCTGATATCATTGCACAGGTCAAGGTCATAGGGTTTCAGACTGTCCAGTGAGGAGGAGGAATGCTGGGTATTGAAAGAGAAGAGGTGGTAGTAGTAATCAAGGAGGTTTTAGACATAAGATAGCTGAGTTAGAAGTGAAAATTTATGTCATGGGAGGTGATCATGTTTCTCAAGACACAAGACAAGAAGGAGGAAGTCAAGCTGATGAGTCAAAAAATGGCAAAGCTCAGGCCTGATAGGTGTGCCTGTCCTGAGCTCAAAAGGGGGATCAAATGTTATACAATTAGGAGCCAGTAAGATTTACTCATGCAATACAAATGATCCACGGTTGTTTTTACAAACTTTATTGCATCTGTCCCAAGACCCCCACGCCACACCAACCATTTCTTTTCAAGCTCTTTTTCTTATTGACTCGGACGCTACACACAACCTCATTAGTGAGTCCACTGCTAGTGAAGCCAGACTGCTTCAGAATGCACGCTGTGCAACCAGAACGGTGACTGGATTTGATGGCTCTGTCAGCCAGTCATCCTACGAAAACAATCTATGTATTCAAAATGAATCCGCCAGCACAAATTTCATCATCACAGAAATCAAGAACTCCTACAATATGCCCCCTGGATTAAGAATCACTACAATCTCATCAATTGGCAGACCAGCAGTATTCAACACCCAAAACACATGTTGCAGCCACCCGTATGGCTTTGTCCCATCTGCCATTACCCTCACAGGGCCATAACTTGGAACCCATAGGGGACGCTAGGATCAGCAACGAGGGGATGTGCATCTTTCAGAATACGTTAGCATCCCCACAGCGTGTGTATGATCTTAATTTTTCTAATCAACTGGTTGAGTCAGCTGGAGATCACGTCACTTTCCCTGAATTTTAGTTTGCATCAACCAACAACAGCGTCCCTGACAATCACAAGGGCCTCAATCACATTCCCGTGGCGGCGTTGTCCTGTTTGCCACATTACCCCAAGGTTACACTGGAGGTACCAAAGGAGCAAGCCAGAACAAGTGACAAGGGGGTGAGCATAATTGATAATGCTATAACATCCCCGCAATGTGAGTCCGGCACCCCCCCAAAGCCCACACCCATAGAGATAGATTACAAGCTTACTTTACATCCTACATCCCAGATTTAACCCCAGCACTCAGACTCAAACAACAACAACACACATACCTTGCCCAACAAAACAACTATACCCATTGCAACTGTCCCACCAGTCCCGTCAGTTCAGCAACACAACCCCAAGGATTTTCTGAGGCAACGGGATGTGTATCTTAGATGATACGTTAGCATCCCCACAATGTAAGTATAGCACTACTTCCTACCCGTCTACGCCTGAAGCAGCTAGCCAGCATATTTCTGTTTTGAACAATGCAGAGACCAAATTAGACGCTGTGGAAACTTAATGGTCTACTTCCGCACGGTTAGCCGCAGACCTGAAGCTCCAACAACCTGTCAAAATGGTCAAGGAACTGGTGCCAGATTACTACCACCAACACCTTCACATGTTCCGCAAGGCAAATGCGCAGAGTCTTCCGCCACGCTGCAAATATGACTTCAAAATTGACTTAATTCCAGGAGCACAGCCTCAGGCAAGTCAAACTATCCCATTATCACCTGCAAAGGACGCAGCACTCAAGTAATGGTCAATGAAAGCCTGGAAAATGAGACTATCTGTAGGACCACATCACCGTGGGCTGCCCCAGTGTTCACAGGGAAGAAAGACGGCAATCTACTACTGTGATTTGATTATAGAAAGCTTAACTCTTTAAATACCAAAAATAAATACCCTCTTCCATTAACAATGGATCTGGTCAATAGTTTTTTAGATGCTGAAGAATTCATGAAACTAGACATTCACAACGCTTATGGGCCCCTTTGAGTGGCTGAAGGCTATGAGGACATGTTGGAATTCATATGTAAAGAAGGACAATTTTCCCCGCTTATCATGCCCTTTGGACCTACGGGAGCACCAGGCTATTTCCACTTCTTCATACAAGATTTACTACTGGGTAGGATTGGTAAAGACACTGCAGCTTATCTTGAGGACACAATGATATATACAAAGAAGAATGTCTGTCACAAAGAGGGCGTAGACAGTGGACTTGATGTATTGAGTAGGCACAGCTTATGGCTGAAGCCTGAAAAGTGTGAATTTTTGGAAACTGAGTTTGAATATTTAGGTTTACTCGTCTCAAAGAACAAGATCAAAATGGACCCTACCAAAGTAAAATCAGTGATGGATTGGCCGGCACCTTGTAATGTCAACAAATTGCAACAATTCATTGGTTTTTTGAAATTTTACCGGAGATTCATAGATCACTTTTTGCACACCACACAACCACTACATAACCTTACACAACTAAAATTGCCTTACATCTGGGACGCTAAGTGTGACAAAGCTTTTGAGACTCTGAAGACAGCATTTACATCTGCACCAATAGTCAAGATCACGGATCCGTATAAAGCATTCATCCTTGAATGTGATTGCTTGGATTTTGTGCTAGGTGCGGTCCTTTCACAAATTTGTGATGAAGACAATCAACTACACCCAGTGGCGGACCTATTCCCATCATTAGCCCAAGCTGAGAGGAATTATGAGGTCTTTGACAAGGAGTGACTCGCCATAGTAGCCTCTTTCAAGGAATGGCAACATTATCTTGAGGGAAATCCTAACCGGCTAGAGGTCATTGTCTATAAAGACCATTGCAACCTCAAAACCTTTATGACAACTAAACAGCTAACTTGCTGTCAGGCAAGGTGGGCAGAAACATGGCGTTTTTTGATTTTGTTATCAAATTCAGGCCAGGTCAAAACGCTACCAAACCCAACGTGTTGTCACAACACCCAGATCTAGCTCCCAAAGAAGAGGACAGATTAACTTTTGGACAACTTATCAAACCAAAAAATCTTGTTGATGACTCATTTTTGATCACCGTAGACAGTTTTGGAACATTTTTCAAGAACAAAACGGTTGACCTTGATAATGCCAAACACTGGTTTGAGGTGGATGTCTTGGGGGTGACTGATGCCGTAATTGATGAAATTGATGACACAAAATTTATGACAGACAACAACATCATTGACTTAATACAAGAAGCAAATCAAAAAGATGGAAGAATCACAGAACTCATAAACACTAAAATTAATCCCATATCTTTAAAGATGAAAAGAGCCATCAGTGATTACAAGGTAAGGGACAACATACTCTACAACAAAGGGTGTATAGAAGTCCCAAACAACAACCAAATCAAACACCACATACTGAAAATCCGACACAACTTGGTACTTTCTGGACACCCTGGAAGAGCTAAAACGCTTAGCTTAGTACAAAGGAGTTTCACATGGCCATTGCAAAGAGCATACATGAATAGGTACATAGATGGCTGTGACTCATGCCCAAGGGTCAAATCATCTACAAAGAAACCATTTGGGACTTTGGAACCACTCCCAATCCCGGCCGCACCTTGAACCAATATTACCTATGACCTAATCGCAAAATTGGTGGTATCCAATGGATACAACAGCATATTAAGTGTGGTAGACCGGTTGACAAAGATGTCACATTTCTTACCTTGTAAAGAATCAATGAAGGCAAATGAATTAGCTGACATGATGGTAAAAAATGTTTGGAAATTACATGGTACTCTGAAGAGTATTGTGTCAGACAGGGGAACAATTTTTGTATCACAAATCACTTGCGCATTGGATAGACCACTTGGAATTGAATTACATCCTTCAACAGCATTTCACCCTTGCACCAATGGACAAAGCAAGATTGTCAACAAATCAATTGAACAATACCTAAGTCATTTTGTGCGATATAGACTGGACAACTGGGAAGAATGTTTGCCTACAGCTAAATTTGCATACAACAATCAAGATCATGAGTCTACGGGATTGTCACCCTTCATGGAAAAATTAGGGTTATAATCCCACATTTAATAAAGTTCCATTCAGCATACAATGTATACCCATTGTTGAAAATTGCCTAAAATCGATTGATGAGGTGCAAAAAGGGCTAACTCATTGTTTAGAAATTACCAGAAACTATGAAGAGACAATTCAATAAGCATGTCAAAAAACACTCAAATGGCATATTGGTGACCAAGTATGGATAAATGGAAGGAATATTCCAACATCAAGACTGAGTCCAAAACTGGATTACAGATGGCTAGGTCCCTTTCACATAATTGAAAAATATTGAATTCAGCTTATAAGTTAAAACTTCCTTTATCAATGAAAGGAGTCCATCCAGTGTTTCATGTTTCAATATTACGTAAACATCAAATGGATTTGACTGATCAACAACACCAAATAACACCACCACCTATTACAATAAATGATGAAGCTGAATGGGAAGTCAAAGAAATATTAGACAGACGGATCCACCACAAAAAGAATGAATACTTAATTAAATGGAAAAGTTTTCAATCAAATTATAATTCATGGGAACCAGAAGATAATTTAGAACATAGTCAAGATTTATTAAATGATTTCATCAAAAGATTTACAAATAGTACTTCAAGACACAAAAGAAAAAGGAGAAAGTAAGTGAGGGCATAGCTTTTTCCCATTGGGTTTTTTGATGCTGTCCAGGGAAAGAAAGCTGAACTCGCAAGGGGGACTTTGGGCTTTAAAAGGGGGATAATGTTACAAATCTAAATGTAACAAGGTGTGAAAAAATTGTTACCTATCACAGATGTGCACTGCTTATAGCTTTTGTATTACGTAACTTGTATTGTCTCCTCATTCAACAATCTCTATAATCAATCAGACAAGACCTTATTGGATCCCTTCATCCCTTGTGCCAACCTGTGACACAAGATCATAACAATCAGCTTAACCAACTTGCCACAAGTCCTTGTCTGTCTTCACCCCAACCTGAATTCTTTGTCTGTTTCAATGTCCATTGATCAGGGGCAACTAAGAGTCCCTATGAGATCACTGCCTCAAAAATGCATCTTGCCTTCTTTGATTCTTCAAGGAGATTATGCTATTGTAATTCCTGGACTGGCAGATTATGAAGGGATTATGAATTGTTCATTCTAATTGAGATGGAGTGGGCCCAGTTGGATATTGGTAAATTATGTGGGTGAAGTATAGTCGCTCAACTGAGACTTGAGACATGAACAAATAAATCTTCAAACTGATAAAGTGTGTATAATCTTGAGAGGTCACTGATCTATTGTTGTTGACATTGGGGCGGTGATTGAGCTGTAGTTGATGCAGCGGAAGTATGAGGTTCTGCATTAGTCAGACTTGGAGACATGGCAGATTGACGGCGCAGGCGAGGGTCCTTCGAAGTTGATGTGGCAACTTGAGCTTGCTTTTGATTTGGTACTTGAGTTTGACCTTCATCTATGGCTTGGACCTCTGCCACAGTTGGAATGGGGCCTTGTGGCGGAGCACAGCGTGATAGATTGGAGTTTTGTTCGATTCGATCTAGGCGAGCCTCATGAACGACACTGAATTCTGTAAAGAGTTCGGATATACGACGATAGCAAGATTCCGAAGTATTTCGTGCATGTGCATCTGTAGACTCTTGGATGGCTCGGATGGCCTGTTGAAGATTTGATGGTATATCTTCAGAGAGAACGAGTATGAAATTCTTATGCAGGTCAGCGACTCGCTCGACGACATCGGCAACTCGTTGGTTGACTCCCTCTATCTTTTCATTAATGATGTCGAGTATTGAAGATTTTGTTCCACCAATGAAGGATGAAGATGATGGATGTGTATCAAGCTTGCATCGCAGATCTGCAATCTCTTCCGCTTGCTTTTTATTGGTACTCATTAGATCTTGGACAACTGCGGTCATATCACTCCGAGCCTGGTCAGTATCTCTCTGCAACTTCTGTAGCTGATTCTCGAGTACAATGATACGCTCTTCAGCGGGGTCGGATGGTTTGCTGATCGACGGAAGCGCGCTCTGGAGGCGTTGAGCAAGGTCGCGTGAAAAGCTTTCGATCTCGTTGGTTTGTTGGTCTCGAATGCTGAGTTTACGATTGTGTTCATCACGAAAACTTTGATTGTTAGGGTTGTTCTCCATCTCATTTTCCAGGCGAGAGATGACATTGTCATGGGCCCTCCAAACGGCGCCTAAGTTGTGTCCGCGAGTGAGAATCAATCTAAAGATTTAGAAAGTAGGTCAACCAATTGCGTGTTAGACAACCGCACATCATTGGGAGACTCACTTGAAGACTTCACTGATTGCGTCCACGGTCGGAATATCAGAAGCGAATTGTGTGGCGTGCATCGGGCTTTCAGATGAGGATGTGACTATTCGTTTGTGGGTCGGCGAAAGGTTGAAGGGAACGAACAAGGGAATCAGAGTGGACCATCTTGTGAATCGAGAAAAAAAATCAACCCGATCCGTTTTCAGTCGCCCGGAATCCCCGCGTCGAGAACTTATCACTCGATGTGGACTTCGGGAAGGCTCTTCTTTCATCAACTCATACCATATTGATTTGATCCACTGCTTTCCTCACATAAACTCACATCGAATAACTACGCAAGGACAAGCACAGTGCTGACGTTGATTATGTATGATCCATGTTACTTCCCTGCTTGTCAAATTGGTCGCTCGTTTAGATTCAGGATCAAGATGATTCAGTGCTGGATGGTACGCCTAATAGAATTGAGCTGTGTGATGTGAGTGGCATTGGGACCATCCGAGCAACATTAGGAAGGTGGCGAGGCAACGTGGCTTGGGAAAAGCGAAACCATGTATCTATCTCCTTGAGCAGAGTTTCCCCACGTATCTCATCATATGATTTTATTTACAATTTTGAATAGATGGTACAACATACCTCTGAGTATCAGTGATTCTGGACAGTGATTCAAACGGATAATGATTCTGCGCTCAAAAGTTTTGGAACAAACTTTGATCAAAAATAAGTTTATCTCATCGGGTCCCTCAGGAACCCATCATTGTACAGCCAAGTTGTGAACTTGTTCAGTCCTCCTACAGAAGTGACCACAAATATCTCCAGGTGATTACCATTTGAAGTGGTGTGAGAATATCTGAACAATCAGATAAGTATGAAAACTGGGTTCATGACTATCTCAACATGTTGACAACGCGTACACTTCAAGAAATGTCTACCTGGACAGGATGGGTAAGCTGATAGCCAGTGCGTTATTGGTTTTTAACTATCCTGGTGTTGATTTCAGTAAAGAGTGCAACCTCCCTGGTTTGGTTTTGCCTGGTACGAGGATGTTTGTTGCAACTGAACAGGCTATCAATGATGCCAAGCTCATGTAGACTACATACAAGTTTCATCGTCCTCCTTAGTCGAAAGAGGATGTCCGACAAACCACCCCTCTTTGCTTGCCATTGACTGTTGTGGTGTTTGCTCAGTGCCTTGGTGCCGTTCTTTAGATGGACTTTATTGTGGTCCCTTTTCTGTGAGTCAAACCCAGTATAGTCTTAGACAGGAGCATTTGCTTGGTGGAATTGTTGTCACCAGATTGCAAAATGAAAGCTTCAAATCTCTTTCAATTTGAGCTGTCATTTCCAAGGACCCTTGCAGTTACAGCAGGCGAGGAAAATTTTGTTGCTTATCTGTTCAACATAGGGGGTCTGGACACTGTAGCTGTGGCAAGGAGGCCCGATATGTCTTGCGCAGTGAATACTTTGTCGGCATTTTCAAGCAAATTTACGGCACGAAATTGGTGGGCTATCCACATAACACGTGTGTCAACACGACCGGATTCTCAGCCCTGAGATCAAGGAATGCAGCATCTCAGCCACTGCGGATGACTCCACCTAAGTACATGGAAACTAAGCGGCACAGGGTGGGCGTTAAAGTCCTTTCATTCATCATCGGGATGTGCGACTGGCGGGACCCTGAAAAGACGAGGAGGAGAGTCGATCTTATCGTGCCACACCCAGTTCACGGTGATGGGTATTGCGGCGAGCGTTATGTGAGTTTGCGATCAAGATGCGGTACCAGCTCTAGCATTGATCTTTTGAAATATACACATCCCAAAAGATAACCTGACCATCAAAGGAAAATATGAAAGGGAGCTTTAGTATTACTTCAATGAGCACTTGCTAAGTAAACGCTAAAACTTGAACATGCAGAGACTTTTGATAAAGGAGTAGGCAACCTGACGTGATCGGCATTAGCAAATGAAGTCTGCTGTTATTGCATTTTGTTTTACTTAACGCTGACTTGTTTTCTAGATTTTTTGATTCTGGTTGGTTTGAAGTTCAGTCTTCAGGCTTCTCACCACCGAAACGCTATCAGAATATTTGTATAAGCATGTATACTCGTAATCACGACGAATTGTTTGGGATCCTTCGCCCAGTGGGAAACGAGCCGGACGCCGCGGGGCACGGGGTATATCTTGATGGATCTTCAGAAAAGAGCTGCGAAACGTCATCTGGTAGTTCAACATGTCCAGTATATTTGATATGCTCGAAGTCCGCTCATCCGGACATTCTTATCATTCAAGGTTCGTTTCAATAAAGCGCCCCAAAACTGCGCTGTAAGAGTTGAACTTGAGCCAAATATTTAAAAGTTAATCATATCTTTCACAGCTTTCCAATTGAGCTCCGAGTTGGCATCCTATAATTGTGCTCGTCCACTACTCGCTTTCTTTTCGCGATCTAGGGTGCATGTAAAGCTTTCATCAATATAATGATGAGTACTTTCGTCCTTCAGCTTAAAGTAAGTGGCGCTTGGTCCAATCCCCTCGTGCACTCAGGAAGTTGTTGATCGGATATTCCGCTTCGTTGGTACCGTACCTGGCGATATAGGGGGATAACACATTCTCGGTGAGGCTGGCCGCTGATAATCTCCTCAGATGGTGAAGCGAAAGCTCAGCTGCTGAATCATCTTCTGATTCCAATCCATCATTCATTAGTTGTTATCTCAAGTTGCCGATGCTGAGTCGATCAGTGAGATATGGAAACTTTGTACAAAGGTATATAATCTTCTCCGTAGACCAGAGTGTGCAACATCCTCATCTTTTTGAACTTCTGTGCCATAGGTTTCGGCACACTTAGAGCAGGGTGAGAGATTGGAAAACTTATCGTGGAGACTTTTCTATCTGCCGTCAATCGACAAAAGCGCTGGGCTTAACAAGACCTTCAAGGTGAACCGCATCTCAATGTTATACAAAATTCATCCACAGTGTGAGAGTTGGCCGATTCTAACATAAAGTGGTGCTGCAGAAACTGAGCAAAGAAACGGGACAAAGGGTGCAGTAACGTTCAAATTAGGCTAGAGCTCCCTCGTGATGTTATGGGGGCTGACTCGAGGCTTTTGTCTCCTTACCCAATCAAAGCTTGATCGAGAAAGACATCTCCGGCTCAATCAGCTTAGTGCACCTGGTCTTCGGACCAGTGTTCTTAAGCCAAAAACTACGGCTGTATCAACAACATTTCATCATCCTGCTGTGGTCTGTAGTTTGGCGTCCATTCCGATACAAGGATGGTCAGCCGATAGCTTTATTACTTGCAGCACTATCACTACTACCAACCCGTTGAACACCGCTCCTATTTCGCCGTACGACTTGGATTTTAAAGCCGCATCGTTCGACCTGGAATCCTTTTTGTCCAGCTTTTCCCCCTTAGCACTGATGAGTGCTGTGAATCAAACTCCTTGTCCAGACGGAGGCTGTTTGCAAGATTCAAATCCTGTTAATGACCCCCAGGCATTAGCCTTTGACACCGCTGACGCATACTCGAATGCCACGACTCCTTCAGATTTATATGCCACTGATGACTCGATAGACCAACCTGCAAATATCGAGCCTCGGAATCGTAATGAAGAGATAATACCGAGTGTTCTTCCGTGGGAGGAGCCTTGTCATCAATCCCCTTTTCCAAAGTGGGAAAGTCCACCGTTCTGCAATTTTCTCCGAGTGACATCCGCGCCGTCCTCAGCTTTGATGGAAATGGAAGCGCATGCAAGCAGTCTTTCATGCGCACCAAACCTGTCTGAACAGTCCTTCGTATTCAAAAGTGCGTGACCCTTCTCAAGTTTGAATTTGGGATATTTTTTGACATTTTCCTTTTGACCTTGAATCCTCTCCCTCAATATAATCTGCACTCATCTACACATCCCTACCTTCAAGATAATCTATCAGGCATTGGTTCCCAAATAAGTCGACCGTGTGGCCCGTTTCCAACTTCTCGGTTCGACAGTTCGGCACCAGCTTTCCCAGTCCTATCAAGCTCTTGTGAGAACACTTTCATCTCATCGGACCATAGGTCTAGTCATGGGAGAAAAAGACGAAACCCGATGGCCACTCGTCCTCCAACTTTCACTGGGCGTTCAGAGATAGCCGATAGTATAGGCTCAGATGGAAGTGCAGAGAGTCCTACGTGCTCAAACTGCAGGGGCGCCCAGACTCCTCTATGGCGAAGAGGACCGGATGACGAGCTTTTGTGTAATGCGTGGGTTGTTCTTTCACTTCAACTCGCCTCCACTGCTTGTCTGAAAGTCTGTTGATATTGACGACCCGTACCTACGCTTGTCACTCCACATCTGCGTCTTTATCACAAATTCACTTTCTTTGTCAATCAGATGTGGCGTATTCTATAAGGTGCACAAAAAGCATCGGCCACATAACCTGGCAAAGTTCAAGAATACATTTCGAGGAAGATTCGGCTCAAGAACAAATCCAAAGGACACGCAACCAATCAAGTGTACTAATTGCAATGCGACAGCGACACCCATGTGGCGTAAAGCACCGGATGGAACACTTTTATGCAATGCATGTGCGCTCTAGTATGTCCCGTTTCTCATTATATGAACTATGAAGCGTCTGGGTCGCAATTCTCTTGCATGCATTGGTATAACTAAATGTACTCATATTTTTTCGCCACTCAGCTTCAAGTGCCACAAGCGACCAAGACCAATGCCCCCTCAGGATGCGAGCACTATATCCACAGCGTCAGTCATGGCTCAATCTCTTACAGCTGGGATAGGTTTACCTTACCCAATGCTTGGTAGTTCAACGGAATTGCAATGTAATTTCTCAAGCTTCAAAGATATCTATGACCGTAATAGAGCCAATGGGGGGATGAGTACCAACACATTGGATCAACTCAGCTATCTACCTCTATTTTGATCGTATCATCCGATTATTTCAAGCTTTCTGTACTTTGAATTTTTTCTATGTATTCTCACCATTCAAAATCATTTTAAATTCCTACTCCACTAGATAAAACTCAGGAAGCTCGATCTTGAGTTTTGTTTAAAGGATGATACATACAAGAAAGGTATTTCCTCTCTGTGGTCATGGTGTATTTATTGATAACTTTCTGCCTTCTGCTTTCAACTTCAAGATATTGCCATCTGGGATATTAGGAAGATGAATGGATTGACCTTTGGAACAACAGCCTCAACACCAAAGTCAGATTAAAGCCATGTGAATATAATTTGGGAGACTTTCCACCTCCCAAACTAGTCATAATATTTTATTCCATTCTCTCTCATTCTTGAACAAGAAATGTTTTTACTTTCAGACAACTTTGATTTATGTACAAACATGTCTTCAAATTTTTAAACCAAACAATCTTATGTACTTCCAATCCATCTAACTCAGATCCATCAATTCAAGTTATCTGTTGGTGCCAAGCAAACCTTTTGTGGGGTACAAGATTTGGATGCACTGATTCCTGTGTTGGGATGATTTCACCATTCTATAATTCAAGGTCCAACAAGGGGAAAATGGAATTGCAAAGGTCCAAGATGGTTTAAAAAAGAACTTGGTAAAAACAATACCTACACACATGATTCACATTGAAACTTCAGACACAGAGGCTATCTTTGCTAAAAAAAAATGTGAAATCTATTGATGATCAGTAATTGCCAGGCCCAGACTCAAAGAACAACATTTGTATACAATCAAGAATACCTCCAACAAGGCCTAAGACTTGATGGAAAAGGGATCATCATCCATGGGATCCACAAGTTAAACCTGTAGATCTTCATGTGAATCATGAACATGATTATGTGTCTTGGGAAACCATATATTTAGCTCCTTTCCATTAGATTTCTGTCTTTGCCAGAGGTTTTTTTCATGAATGCTTTCTTTTGCTTCTTCTGGCGATGTAGATTCTAAGTACTGATGGTGTCATTACTAATTTTTGTCTGTTTAATTGAAAATCGAAGAATCCCTCCTTTCTTCACAGAAAGGTTATCAAACTTAATGTCTATCTCAAATGTTATTGAATTTTGTCTTTATGCACCCTAATATAATCAAGTGATCAATGATTATAGTTGTACCAGTCAACACCAGTGCACACACCCTTAATGTATTGATCCTCCCAAATCTCCAATATTTTTCAAAATCTCTAGACCCATACACAAAAGAGCATCATCATCCAAAGAAGGTGGGCTGATATAATCAGGAATCTATGTGAGTATGAAGTGTGAAGTCATAATAGAGAGATTATTTTTGTGTGGTATATGAGAGACCAATCTCTGGAATACTCCAGCACAAATCCAACAAGAGGAAAATTCACAGTGTCAAGTTGTTTGCAAAGCAAGCTTAGAGCATCCGCAGCGGAGCTCGTAAAATGATCCTATTCGAGTATCCAGTGACACCTAAGCTGATAATATAGCTCAGTTTTCCAAAGAAGAAGCTGCATGTGATGCAATTCTTCTAGGCGGACCTATGAATCACTTTCCCTCTTGAATTGTTAAGTGGCCAAATGCCTTTTGCGGCTATGATTATGAGAAAATAGAATTTCGGAGCTTCCGAGCTGATCACAGGTTTTGTTGCCAGATCATTGGTGCTAAGAAGCTTTCTTCATGTTCACTTGTGGTACTCGTTCAGAATCATGACCAGTAGGACTACACCAGAGAGTGCTTTCCCCGGTGGATTCACGGTGAAAAAGATTTAGTGGGCGGGCCACGGTGATAACTCGGGTCCAGCAAAGCTGGTGGTTCACCGTGGCTGTATGTTGCGATGAATTGACGGTGGGTGGCCAGTGGGAATCACGGAGATGATTCACGGTCAACAGACGTGAGTGGCTCACGCCAAGCATCCGTGAATCATCTCCGTATCCTCACTGACAGGTTCACGGATGCTCGTCGTCGATCTTTCGCGGTGAGTATCTGCAAGTTCCTATGGTTGCTCGTCATGAAACATTCACGGCTGTTCACCGTGAATGTTTCATGGCTGTTCACCGTGCAACGTGCACGGCAAACGCTCATGAAAAACTACGGTGTTTTTCCAAATAATCACCGTATTTTTCATGTTGATCATGAATCCCAGTTGTCATCCGTCTGTGGCTTTTATGGACATTAAAAATGTATTATATTATTAATATTAAATGTATTACATTATCAATATTAAATGAAATAGCTACATTCTGTTTATTTTATAATAATATGAGAGGTGAAATACAAAAGAGATGAAAGTGATGAAAAAAAATGAAAGAAGAAAAAAAACATAACAATAAGTCATTCGGCCATGAGCTCAAGGATTTCCGGACGAGTGGGAGGTGCAAAGGTTGTTCCAATGGGATAATCTTCATACTTGATGTTACCAGTGAAGAGAAGTGCATCACGGCGAACTAACTCTCTGTAAAAACTGGATGAAGTACATTGATCAATATGTGAATGAGGTTGGGGTCAAGGGATCACAAACGATCACTTACGCATTCTCGTATTCAATATTATGGCGGGCCTGGTTCTCATCTCGGATTTCCTTCAAGATACGATCGACATGGAACCATTGTGATTGGTTGGATGGATGAGACATCTTCAATGAATTCACACATTGCATTCGCTGAGACAAAGCAAACGAACAGATCTTTGAACCAGAGATTCGACAAAAACATCACATGGTGATCGAAAGAAACTTACAAGTAAGATGATCCGAAGCTTGATGTTAGCCTCAAGAGTCTGGCTGATTTCTTCTTGTGTCAACACTTTTGATTTATCGACACAGTAGTTATGCACCTGCTGCACTATTGAGATCAGTAAAGATGATGTGTTTGAAAATGTAATTGTGACATACCTTGTGGTAAATGAGATTGATCACAGGAACTGCACAATTCGGTCGAACCTGATTCTTTGCGAGCACACCAAAGAGGAGCTAAGAAGATGAAAGAAAAGGAAGGGAAAAAAAAGTTATATTAGTCATCTATATCAATAAGGGAAGACCCGTGACTTACTTTGGTACGCAATTCCGCCTTGGCGTTCTTGACAGGGTGCAATCGCATGTGGCTCTTGACTTGCCGAGTCACAGCTCCACCACTTGGGGTATCAAATCCCTCTGGAAAGTGGGCTTTCTTGAATAGAGTACCTTGATTCAAGATTTTGTCCTACGATACAAATGCATCATGATCAGATTTGATGACATTGATGAATCATTAAATTGATATACAAAAGTTTTATCAGACTGAACGTACCCAGACAAGTCGGTCGATGGAGCCTGCCACAGGGTCGGAACTAGAAGGGTCACTGTACGATTGTACTGTGTCATTAAGAAGAGTGTCTCGAGTGGTAGCGTTCAGCCAATCCTAAAGATGATCATTTTGGGGAAAATTATGATGAGAAAAGAAAAAAAAAAGATTCATTATACATTACGAACGACGTATGTGGCATCTGGGTCCCATGACAAGCGTTGTCGTTTGTTCAACGGTGAAAGTTCAGAATTCGAAGGTCTTGATCGTACGGCTTGAAGTACTGCAGTCGAAACACAGATGTAGTTTTCGAACTGGTTTTCTGGAGTCGAATTCTAAGAAGCAAACGTGATTTGAGGGTGTTTGAGGGTGAGAAGGGGAATATAATACTGACGTTGATGACCTTTGACGCCAATTCTCGATACTCTTGACTCAAGCCTAAAATTTCTGCTGTCTCATCAAAGGAGGCCGAGGTAAGAGAGACGCGCTGTTCACTGTGAGTAGGACTTGGGGGCCTTGGAAGCCGACTGGACTGGGAGCGATCGCCGAAAAGAAGTGAGGCATCGAAAGGGGGGAGTTGATTCAAAGCATTAGGGTCTATTTGACCATCGGTTGAATCTGGCATGGTGAGATGAGAGAGAGGAGAACTGAAGATGGGAAGGAGGAATGCTGAAGTGGTGACCGTCGGAGTGAGGAATACTGAAGTGGTGACCGTCGGAGTGAGGAATGCTGAAGTGGTGCGCTGATCGAGAATCCCAGCTTTTGTATGCGCATAAATTGGGGCTTGTGACAGCCGCATGTGACACTCAACCTTCACATGTGAGATCCAGTCCCATGAATTTACACTGGTGATACTCAGAATACGGATGTGATGGGATGAAGTTCAAGTACATGAAGAGAGGTATGACAAGTTATAGGATAAAATTCTCAAAATAAGATCAACCAAACAAAGACCAAGGTTTAATTCTGTTAAGTTTTTCAACATAATCAATTTGTTGCAAATAGACTGTTCAATCCCTCAAGTCTTTGTGTATCCTCTGCAGCCTTCTTCATAGCCTTTTCCTCCTGTTTCCTTCTTTTATCCTCCTTCTTTCTAGCCTTCTCTTCCTCTTTCCTGGCCTTGATTTTCTCTTTTTCATCTGCTTCATTTGCTCTTCTGTCTCTATTTGAAACCCATTCATTCATTCCCAGCTCCATTGCGGATTCCCATTCTGCAGCTGTGACATCAGATGTTGGGATATTTGCTGCACAAAGGTGAGAAGCAGATGAGTATAAAGATGCTGAGTTTATGATGTAGGAATTGCTTTTGTTATGTCCAATCTCCTCAGTTAATTTGATGGTGAGCCGTCGTTCGACTGTCCTTTGTTTGGTTTGCTTGACTGTGCATGCAGAATCATAGCAATTGTGCTGAACATTGAGAAGACACTCCACAGCCTGGAACCAATATCAGTGATCATGGTCTGGTTCCACAATTGAGAGATTGAACATACCTTCAATTTTATCCAAATCTTGATACCACTCTTACGGATCTCACGCATCATGTAGAATGGGTGGATTTCAGGAACACTTTCACACAAAGTCAGCTCAACCACACAGTTACCATCTGATGTGCTCCACATTGATTCAATGCAACCAACTGATTTTAGATTCTCCTTCTCCTTTTGCAACATCTTTTCAAATACCAAAAAAAAAGTGGAGTCATTACTTGCTCGAAAACGATGAGGGAAAAAAATGAAACACACACCCAAACAAATGAACCGTCAATTAAATTTTGATTACTTGGAGTCCTCACCTTGACAACCTTTCTCCACTCTCCACCAGGGCTGAGTTGTGTAAGATGTCTGGGTACATGCTGTTTGACTGAAGTCTCTGAAACTTCAATCGATATAAAGCAATCAGGTTAAAAAACATCTCTGACAAAATGGTTTTGATCTGCTAAGAAAAACATAGACATACACTTGATGTCATATTTAGTTTCCTTTGGGACTAGAAGCTTCAACCCCATTGTTTGTCGTAATGTAGAGTTAGTCTTAAACAAGTTGAGTACTGCTGGTCCAGCGTGAAAATGACACCCTAGGTTTTCATCGTGGAAGATACCACCAGATAAGAGGACACGAAGTAGACGGTACGTTGTGAAAGTTGTTGCAACATCGCGTCCAGGACTCTGTCGGTTTGAATGAATTGAACATCCACGAAGTACACCATTGAATTGTTCAAACTTTTCGGTTGCAAACAAGCATGCTGGACCAAAGCGCTCCATAGAGTCGGTGAGATGAATTAGCATATGAAATTTCGGTTTGTTGACCCACTGTGCATTGTCTCGAATTGTATCGCAGAGAAACTTGTTGATTAGTATGCGAATTTGGTTCAAATGAGTCTTTTGTCAGTGTAGCTAGTCTGAAAGATGTATGCGGAGAGATGACAAAGTGAAATCCACATCCGTCGTCTTGATGGTGTGAGGTAGGGAAAGAAAACAAATGGAGCTGCTTGTAATGCTGTCCGAAAACCAGAACCCGCAAGACTACCAACAAACTGTACCATTTGATTTGCCTGGATTGGTGGAATGTTTAATCCAGAGGTGTTGAACGAAGCCCACCGTCCTTTCATTTCTGAGATCCGACCAGCTGGGGTTTTCACAACTGCATCATTCGTCATGTACTTAACAATCCCCAATAGTACGACGTGAAGAATCTCGACTGGTGTATCCTTGTGACCATCTAAGCCTGAGTGTCAGACATTATCAGTTAAATCCTATCAATAGAACAGTTAAATTTACTTACCTCTGAGACGTATAAACGGATTGAATACCCGTTCATGATGTTCTTCATTTATCTTGATCCACTCATTTTCAGCTTCTTTCGTTTTGTTCCGATGTCGAAGCTCATGAATTGGGTTGAGAAAAAGTTGATTGAGCTTATCACGTACTCCACTTTCTTTTGAAAGGTCGTCAATCCTTGCCTTCTGACCACTCGTTGCGGCCATTGACCACATCTTTTTGGTCATACTAATTGTAGTGGACCAATCACGACATTGGAGATCCTGTAAATTGAACAATATCATACACATCGTCAGCTCTCTCCAAAAAAACGGTACAGGCTAGCGATTTTTTAGAAGAATAGAGAAAGATACATCAATTCCATCGATAAGGCTCAGTCCAACAAAATTCTTGATATACTTCTCCGAAAGTTTCTCATGTTGTGCAGACACACCCAGATTACACATTCGACATGGATGAAGCGCCATTGATGGGTTCATAGTGTTCGTAATTTCAGCGTGCATAGGTGAGTCGCCTAAATAGCACAATACAACAACCATCACATGCACTTTTTGATCAATTGACTGGTCGTAAGTTGAGAATCCTATTTCGGCAAGATCACTGATTGATCCAAGTTTGATTTTGAACATCAAAAGAGATTCGTCAGACTCAATGTTGCCGCACCAGTGCTCTAATGAGGAGATTAAGTCAAAACTTTACTTTAGCTCATCCACGATGTGTTCACCCAGCTCAAGAACAGTCGCAGAGTTTGTGGTTGCCTGAAAGTGTATATTATACTCCTGATTTGTCAAACTTGGAGGAAGACCAGAGAGCGTGAAGTAGAATGAGTCGTGCTTGTTCCATTTTTTCGATTGGTTTCCTGAAGTATCGTCTGAGTACAGCGTGATTGGAACATGTCTGATGATCAAACCATTTGCCCGTTCTCGCCACGGATTAGGAAGGCTGATTGCGCTTGAAACAAAACCATCTTGTTCTGTTAATATTGGAAGACAGAGTATCCAACCATGGCGGTCAACAGTTGATTCACAATTTGGAATACGTATCAAGTCACACTTACGATACAGTTTTCCGTCACAAATGTCCTTCAGATACTGACCGTTGTTTATCACAAGCTTAGGGAATTCGACTCGGAATTGATTTACGTTGATGTCCTCAAGAGTTTCGGAGTCGAAATCCGGTTCAGCTGCAATCTCAAGCCGAAACAATGTGCTCTGATTGATAGGTCTAACCTCCAATCTTAAACACTTCGCAAATGTGCTGGTTGTCGTCTTATAAAAGTAAATCGGAACCAAGATCTTTCTTGATTCCAGCTGTACTGGTTCGTAGACATAGAAATGACCAAAGGAGGACTGTACCATTGGAACTCGAAGGTCTCTTGAGAATCCGTCACGCCACTTTCTAGCCTGTGATAGCCGGTTGATGATTGCTCCGGGTTCATATTCAGGTATGAATTGAATATGAGGACAGACATGTGGATTTGCTAATTCCTATCAGAGCATCCGCAGAGGAAAATAAATCAGATGAACTCTCATTTGTGAGGGTTTTGTGAGAAAGACATACCTGTGAGATAGTCTCTTGGATTGAGAGACCAAAACACGGACTTCCCAAAGCACTTGTTTTCTCAATCACATTAATCCTCAAGAGCTGCTTCAGTTCTTGACGGACCCCTCGCAACACACTCCATGCGGGAAGCTTAACTGAGGTCACTTCAATTCCTCGCAGAATGTCATATTGCAAACGGGAAAGCAAGTTCCGTGTCGAGCCCAACAAAAGCAACGCCACCAGATGCTTTTGTTCAAGATACAAATACCATCAGTGTTTGTTCAGGATTGTGCTCATGAGGATCAAGGTAACAGAACGTACGTACCTCTTTCTTTTTGAATGGGTACCATTCTTCATTCATAACTACCGCTAAGAATTTTCCCTCCTCGATCATTTTCAGCTCTTCCTCATCTTTCTGCTCGAGACCCTCTATCATCTCTCTGTCATTTTCATCTGCCTCATCAAACTGGCGGATTCCGGCTACAAGAAGGTCCTCGATGTCCGGTCGCTGCCCTCCCGAATCAACCCACTCGAACTTCCTCGAAGCGAAGTAATCTCGATACTCGTTGGTCCAAGGGTCGGGTGGGGGGTTTGCAGAGCTTCCTTCCGTCCTGGTGGTGTTGTCAGACGTATCGGAACCGTGCAATTCTCCGGTTTCGATAATCTCCTGGTCCTCATTTCCCATCAGCTGATTTTGAACATCTACCAAGGATGATCTCGCCGCTTCGTCATCGGCTTTGATTTGCTCGAGGTGCTCGACTTTGTCTTTATGGGTCTGAGACTTCTTATGTCGCCTAAAGTCCTTCATCGATCGTCCCCCACACGCAGTACATTGGTAATGAAGACCATCGGAATCGGATGAAACAACTGCAAAGTCTGGTCGTTCGGTCCAGTGTGAGTACACGAATTGAAAATTGGGTGTTCATATCCCCAAGTCAACGCAACAATCGACTTACAGTCTTCACAGACTGTTCCAAGTGGAGCATTTTGAAGGCTCATTCTCGATTGACTTGTAAAGTGGTTAATTGAGCGAGTGTGTGAGGTTATGAGTGAGAAGAAAAGGGAAAGTTCCTTAAGCAATCATGAGTTCGAGACAACAATCGTTTGCTCGAACCCTTCAAACAAACTATCACCTACACCCATGACTAACTTGCACATCATATCTCACAGTGGTTCTGGTACAGTATGCGGGTTGGTTTTCCAATGTTCTTCTTTTCTTTTGACTTTCATCGCACAGTCCTCATAGGACTACAACCTTTTTTCTCTTTTTTTCTTCCTTACAAGGTTACTTTTTTTTGGTTATACAATTTGAGAAGATTAAGAAGCGGTGTGAGGTATTTTAGAATTATAATTGTTGAAGTCAAAATCGAATGTGGGAAGCATAAGATTTTTTCTTCAACTTATGATTTTTCTAAAGGGATTATTAACAATAATTTCACGAGTGAGCATCGTAAAAAATACGATGATCCACCCCGATGATCGTTCTACGCAACACTTCCGGCTGGCTCCCATGGCTGATCTGGTGTCATGACCGCCCTTGAAATCAAGGAGATTCTCCGAGATTTCGACGTGGGTGAGTCACAAGGGGTTTTCACTGAGCCTTTCCGTGATTTCACCGTGAAAGGTCAGTGGAAACCACGGTGAACTGCTTCCGGCTGTTCCCCGTGGTTTGAAACCACGGAACACCACCGACCCCTGGAGATCCCACCTCCTACGGTGGTCATCTCAGAATTCACCCCGCGGTGTACTCAGTTAATTTACGAACCAACCACAAATCGATTGTTAGTGAAGAGCAAGACAAGCAGCACGCTGATTGGGTGCGAGGTATTTTTGATGTGCGGGACCAGCCGCACCCGGTGGTCCTTGTCATTAAATCCTCGTCCGCGGAAGGACGTGACAAGGTATTTAGATGACGTAACGATTTCCATCGCCTTAACCAGCTCGGCGAGGCTCAGCGTTTGTTTGCCTGTAACAGATGGTCACCAGGTCGATCATGAAGACTCTTGAATCCGGGGAAGATCGATCGGCAATGTCCCGCGCGTTAGACATCTATGTCAAGTTGGCTTCAATCCCCGTCATCACGGCTGCATCAGTTTGTGTGGCTGATTCTTCTCACAGTAAGTGCCGCCGAGTTCGGAGCAACGTGACTCTGAAAGGTTGATCGATTCGTTCTCCATACCAGAAATCGAGGTTGAATATTCAATTAGGGACCATGTTAGACTGCTAAAGCGGCGCTGCTCTCAAGCATTTCACATCGCAAAAACCTATCCATCAGAATCGTCACGTTTTGGGTCGTCCCCAGTTACAGTACTTCGCGGGCCGTTATCAGAAGTCCCATCGGAGGTGGTCTGGAAAGGCTGTTCGCCCAGTGGTCGAAAGCAAATCGTTTTCAGAAAGTGTGGCTCAGCCAATTTTATCGAGCTATGGGACACAACCATCAATGAGCTCAAATTCTGTAAAGAAGTCACTGAGGCACATGAAAAGTTTATCACGAACGATACATTTGGTTTTCCAACTTGGGATTCTCAAGAAGCTTGTATCGCCTATGTCGCAGAAAAAAAAACTACCACGAAACCCATTAATTTTTCTATTGCTCATAAACATCGATACATACCTGACTTCGGGGAGCAGCTGAACGATATTCGCCTTCCGGCACTCTTTTTGCTACCCCTCAATGACGACGCTTCATTAGATACTCGACATTCTGATAGACCGCTCATTCAGGTCACCGATCCTTCCTCCGGGTCCGATGTAGTATATGGTCAGCCAGTTTTTGGACCAGAATCTTCTTCGAATCTGGATCATCTTCAAATATTCTGCACTGGCTTTGCATCGCTCCCTGACGGCCGACGGATGGGCTTGATCTATTGTCAAAACCGCTTGTCTGCAATCTACGAACTCAAGATACGACTAAAAGAAGCGGAAAAGCCATCTGAGTCCTCAGCAACATGCGTTCCAGCCAGTGTAGCCTCTCGGAGGCTTTCCTCTCTAGCTGTATCAGCTCGGTCGCCTAGAATTCTAGGCAATCACGTTTATTACATAAGTAATCCACTCGGTGGCGCACACGCTTCCTGTGCAACACTTCACTATGTATCGATCCCGACAATGGAAGACAAAGTTTTGGTCCCCACTGTAGAAGATGGCAGTACTGAAGATATGGACTCCCTCGAGAACAGTTTTCCAGGTCTATATCTAGATCAGCTACCTATACATCCTTTTTTGTCTCATCCAATCACTGGAAAACAATTTCTAGTCACTAGCTCTATATGGGGATCCGTAAGGGCTTTATTGATGATCGATCTCAGTTCCGGACAAGTGCAAAGATACAAAGGTCCTAGCCCAGGAAGCTGTACGGTCTGGAACACGGACGGTGCAAATCGCCTCATTGCTTCTTTTAGTCAAACGACCCAGCCTCCGGTGATATGGTCGGGCACGCTCACACAGGATGGAAGTATGACTTGGGACACCATTGAAAAATTACAAGCAAACACGACGAGTAGGTTCGAAACGGATTTCTTTTTCATCGTCGAACTCATTCTGACCCATATTTGATACCAGTCGAGCAACAGCTTTCACAGACATCTAGTCAGGTATTTGCGCTCCCGCCAAATATACATGGCCCTACAGAAATCGTCTACACCATGGCAAAAGCCTCCAGTACACGACAACCTACAGGAAATTCCGAAGACCGCTTGCCAGTAGTGATCATTCAGCCTCATGGTGGACCTCATTCTACCTCTGTCAATGAGTTCTCTCCAACAACGAGCGCTTTGTGAGCTCAATAAACCTACACATGAAGCCTTTGATATATTGACCTGACTCGAGTGTTTGTTATACCCACTATCTCAACTTGGTTTACAAAAAGCGCTTTGTTAGGATATTCGACGGCCTACATCAATTATCCAGGATCGCTAGGTGTGCAAAGATCCATACTTGATGACCGACGCTTTGTCACGTCATGACACTCATGCACTTCCTTGTGAACTTTATGATTGATAAACAGGATTTGGGCAAAAATGGGTAAACCATCTTATCAACCATCTTGGTATAGCAGACGTCGAAAGTACCAAATTGGCTTTAGACTATCTGCGAGCGGAGAAGATGGTGGATCCGGATTGTGCAATAATCAGTGGTGGTTCTCATGGTGGTTTCATCACTGCCCATCTTACCTCGCGTTATCCAGGACTATTTACAGCGGCCTGTATGCGAAATCCAGTAGTTGATCTAGTGGGAACAGCAGCTGGCGGAAGTGACATTCCTGATTGGTGAAATATTCTTATAAACATATATAAAGTTTTCTATCATACACAAGACAGCTAATGAGTTGTGATACCACGTTTGATCTGACGATTCTTCCATGCTCATCGTCATAGGTCTTTTGCAGAAGCTAATTTACCTTTCCCAATGATGGGCGAGTCTTTTGCACCAGTGATGATCAACGAAGAAGCTTTCAAAGTACTCAAATCTGCTTCTCCTATCTCGCAACTACACCAAGTCAAAACACCTACATTATTATTATTGGGTGATGTTGATCGTCGGGTCAGTCATCAGCAAGGAATAGCGTCAGTCTGTTCGAACCTTGTTTTGTCTTTCGCTTATGACTGATTGGATTACATCCTTTGATATAGTTGGTATCATGGTTTACAGGCACAACGTACACCATCCAAAATTTACATGTTTCCAGAAAACTCACATCCTCTAAGTGGAGTGGAGGCTGAATTAGCCAGTTTTGAGGCCAGTTTTGAACATTTTTCAAGTCAGTGAGGCACCGCTTCTACGTCAAATGTAAAATAATACTAGATGTTGTATAAAGTGTAATTATACAAACACATTGAACAATCTTTGTGAACCATGTCACGGTGCTTGCCAGAAATACAACAATGATTATTCAGACGTCCGATGATGGTCCTCCATCAAGTGGTAGAAAGATTTATGGATTTGCAAAGAGACAGAGTAGGATAATTTCGTCAATCTCTATTACCGCATACTAAGTAAGGCATTGAAGGCTCTAGCTTATGACAAGACGGAAACATCAGTTTACAAAGCTGCACGTGTACCCTGCACATTGATAACAAACGCTTTTCCCTTGCCCGTAGGATTGACTATAAACCCATGCTCACTAGCAGCAATGAAAGTACTCTCCAGTTGATGAGGGGAATGATTTAAACCACTCTCTGTAGCACAACCAAATTGAAATTGACCATCAAGTGGTTTAGTCTTCTGTTGAAGTTCTTTGGAGAGCACCACAAACTACGGTCAAAGATAGAAGTTAATGAGGATTATATACGCTGGCTTTGAAGATACAGTGTTGGTTAACGAACTTGTACCCATGAATCATTTGGGATGTGATCCGTTCGATCTATTCCAAGGGCTCCTCGAGATGGTGCACCACCAACAATCCTAGAGATTTCCAACAGATGCTCTGATTGAGACATCATCGAATCGGAGTTCTGGAAGTGATGTAATCACAAAATGAAATCCATCACATTTCTATCTCTCAGATGAATCTGTTTCACTGATACATCAAGAAGCTTACCTTTGAGGGATCAGCGGAAAAAAATGCAACAAAAATGTCGTCTTCTTTACCAATGGGTAAACTACCATTCGCATTGTACTGAGAATCTTCTTTAATAGAGGCCATCAAAGCCTGAGCAGCGTTTTCCTTGTCAAGCATCAAGATGATATTACCACGAGCACTGCACAATGTCGTTTTATGACAAAATTCAAAAGAACCTCGTTACCCTCTTGTACATATGAATTTATACTTCTTAACAGATCTACTCACGAAGTTATCTTCATAGGTTTTCCGATTGTGCGAAGGCCATGATATTGTACTTTGGGAAGCTTTCTTGAAAGCTTATTTGATGAATCTACTAGTGCTACACCTACTGCACCATCATCACCAATCCATCCATCACGAAATAGCGTACAAGCTCGACCGGTTTCGAATGGAGTAGAAGCTGCAATCAATCCAAGAAGAGAAGCTGAAGGGAATTTCGTCTTTAATCCTTCCAAAAGAGCTTCTGGAGCTCTTGAAGTAAAGAAAATAATGGATTTGACGTCATCTGGGCTACCGGGATGGTGATGCGGGTTCATATCCAAAACTTATCAGTATTCTAAGCCGTTTATGATCTTTCGAGACAAATAGTAGAGTAGGATCCGATCCTTAAAGTCATCAGAAGAAAATGATTGATGATTAGGAAAAGAGGTTGTCCTACGGAATTGAATTTAGCTCAACAGGTATTTCTCCTTTCAAATCACTTCGGGACCATAGTCCATCCCACTTTGAATGATGATGATCCTTAAATGAAAAAGAATTCGGATGATCGAGATCTAAAGCTAATTCAAGTCTTTCATCTTCTTTTAAATCTTTTAAATTAGGTAAAATTTCCCTTCCCACAGAGATAGGTGGTCGAGAGAATCCAGTTGATTTAAAGGAAATTGGATCAAGACCTTGAAGGCCTTCTTCATCGTACCATTTGGCAAACGCTACACTATGTAACCTTTGCAGTGGTTCTGACACTTTCTGTTCTAAAGATAAGGTATCGGATAAACAACCGATAGGTTCGTAACTCGTTTGAACGTTTTGGAATATTTTTACTAATTCTGATAAATCTGTTGAGGGAAGATGCTTCGAGATAGTGAATAAGAGTGGTGAACGTCGAGAAGTAGGAGTAGAATTGGATAAGAAGAGTGCTTTTTGAACATTTTCGAGTAAGTCTTTTGGTGAGTGAGAGGTAAAGGTTTGATTGATCCAATAGGTTCGATGTTGGTAGTTACAAAATCTTAGATTGTTTGCTCGAATTGATGGATGAGCTTTAATGAACTTGTTGAACATCCTGAACCACTGAAGCGCTTGAGTGAACAAAGACAGAGATTGAATGCGTTGACCTAAACTTAAGTATAGACATGTCACATAAGCGTAAGGTGACCTAAAGTTATTTAGCATTCTCTTTTGATTAGTTTCAACCATTCGATTTGCATAATCTCAATCAAATCAACCATTCAACCTCACCATCAAATTCAAATATGAACAAGTTGAGTCCAACTCCTGTCTTTGAACCTATGATCAATCTAACAACATAACTCATTCAACCTTAGCATTCGAGCCACCAAGGCCATCAACGAGAAGGAACTCGCACTTGGGATTCAAGCTTCTTGGCATGACGATGTTCGCCCTCTTTATGCTTCTCACTCTCTTCTTCAAAGAAACTAAAGAAATTGATCATTTGCTTCGAAATATGTAGTACAAAGATAGTGCATATGTTTACATCGGAGGTCTTGATCCTGGTCTGACAGAGGGTGATGTGATTACGATTTTCTCACAGTATGGCGAACCAGTGGATATCAACATGCCTAAAGCTAAACCCGAACAAATTAAAAACGAATCAGGAAAACCAGAAGAAATCAAATCAGGAATGAAAACCAAAACAGGACCTGTACGATCAAGAGGGTTTTGTTTCTTAATGTATGAAAATCAATTATCAACCAACTTAGCAGTTGATAATTTAAATGGAGCGATAGTACTTGGTAGAACCTTAAGAGTAGATCATTGTAAGAATTATAAACAACTTGAACGTACAAATGAAGGAAAGATGACAGAAAGAGATGCAGATTTAGGTGAAAGATTGAATGCATTACCTGAACTTCATCTCAATCAAGATAAAGAAGCGAATGAGAGTGATGAATCGATGAAGGAGATCGATCCAGAAGATCCGATGGCAAATTATTTACTTGAAGAAAGAAAAAAAAAGAAAAAGAAAGAAAGTCAAAAGAAAGCTCGAGATTCGTTGAAAGGTGATGAAGATGAGAAAAGGGAAAGGAAGAAATCTAAACGTGGTGAAGATGATAGTGATCGAAGAGCACGTAAAGATGCAAAACGGATTAAGAAGTTATTGAAAGAGATCGGTCCATCTGATCGAGTGAATGAATCAAGTAGGTGATCCAAAAATTTGTAATAGGTCAACTCCTTAGATACACGTTTTCTTTGTTTATTTACCACTTTCTTCAATTATAGATTCGCGGAGTAAGGAAGACAGAAGGCGAAATTATGATGAAGATCGGGATTCATTTAACCAACGACGATCATATTCACCGGCTCCTCGTGATGCTCGTGATCGATATCACCGCAATGACACACGGGATGATAGACGAGATGAGCGTCGAAGGCACACACGTGAAACCGATTCAAATCACGTTTCACGGTCTAAAGATGATGATCGATATGGAAGAAACTCTGGTCAAAGGTCGGAACCTTTTTACCGCGATGATGATGATTCACGCAGGCGATAAAGTTCAGCTGGATCACAACATCAAAAAATGGCTCACTCTTAATGGTTGTATGGAAAAATAAATATATAAATGATGAAATCTTTAAGACGCAGGTTGTATTAGTTTAAAGTTTCATATTACTAGTTCTTGATGTATAGTTCATTTTACAATTTATCAATGCAAGTGGAATGGTTTAGCACAGTGAGTTCTGAGTTAGATTATCTTTGGTTCGCAAGGTTTTCTGATAGTTTGTGATACTGATTGGTCTCTTACTTTAGAAACATCATTTAAATTTAAACCTATGAAACAAAGGTCTTGTTTTGTTTTGTTTTGTTTTGTTTTGACTCGGTTCCTGTTTGATAAAGAGATATTTGAAGATCCAAGCTCTTGTGTTTTTTTGATCTTCACTTTGCTGAACACCTGCAATATGCATTCAATGAACTTTTCAATCAAGTTTATATTTAAATCATATGTTTCCAAAACATAATGGTGTATCTTGTTATAAGATTTTTAGACAAAGTTATGTTTAGAAAAGTTTGGAGATGTTTACAAGCTGCTTCACTCTCGTTCAAATTGATTTCATTTTTCAATCAAAATGAACCATTCTTTTTCAATTAGAATGGTTGGAGGATTTTAAAGAATGTATAAATTGAACTAAAGCGGAGAAGAAGATGATGTTATCAAAGTTGAATGGTTTAGAGTTGAGTTGGAATTTTGAAAGGCAAAGGAAAACAATTTGAAGAATCTTGAATCAGTCAAAAACCATCAGAATGTGTATATAGATCAATGAATCCAGCTAATCCAGAAAAGCTTAACCCATCTTGCGCCTGCAAAACTTGTATAAATCGCCGGGAACTTTCATGGCAAGCTTTTCCGAATTTAGCTGTCTTTATCTTTGACTGGTGATGTTTGTTTTCATGGGATTAAGCTTCAAAACGGGTCGTACAGTGAAGTTTCAATCGAACTCATATGTAATCCCATGTTAGCTTGTAACTCTTTGACCGGTAATCGATCTCCCCCGCTAGCCGGTCACTCTTGGTGGTAGACTGTATGCGGTGAGAATCTCCTGATGACATGGTCAATCGACTCAACTCACTTTACCCCAATCTCAATCTCAATCTCAATTCCAATCTAAAGTCTGATCAGGAACTATTACCTCATTCAAGCCTTTAATATCTATCCTAGGGAAACTTTCTTCATCCTCTTCAATGGATTTGAAGGATGAGATTCGAGTAGGTCTTTCCTTGATTGCTATGATCTTATTGGATGTCATTAGGGTTGATTGAATTTGGACAGAACAAAGACCTGAATGAAAATCGGATTCATCCTTGTTATAATTTCAATTAGGCTGCTCTAGCTGATCCTAATCTGACGGAGAATGATTTCGAAACCTCAAAAGTGATTGCTTTGATTGCAGTATTATTAAAGGTGAATCACAGAAAGATTGTTTGTATCGTTTGTATGTATTACCAAACCGATGATGGAAAGTAAACCTCATCCGGACTGATGATCATCTTTAAAGGGGGTCTCAAGAAACAGATGTCTAACATCATGTGATCAAATATAATGATCTGGTCTGTACTTGTACTTATTTCAGAAAACTCCAGATGCTACCAACTCTCCAATCCCTTCAAGGAAAAAGCTGATACGATCAATCAGGACATGCTACCAGTAAGGCTTCATAATCTCAATGAAATGATCAAAGACAGAATTGGTCAACTTTATGCTGATTGATCTAGTTTGATGTAGATTTGTCATCAAGAATCAAAGTGGGGTAGAAGCCACCTGGTACATTGATATGAAGAAAACCGGTCGGGTAGGCAAAGGAAAAGCTCCAATCAAGCCGGATGTAACAATTTGGTGTTCCGATCTAGATTTTGTAGCATTAGCAGCGGGTGAAGTCAGTTCTTTTTTCTTCTGATCTTTAATTGATCTTGAACTTTGGCTCACATGAATACATGTGCACTGATCTAGGCTAACCCTCAAAAACTTTACGCTGCTGGGAGGATAAAAGTAAGAGGTAATATGGATAGAGCATTGAAAGTGGAACACGTGATTTCTCACGAACGTGAAAAAATCAAATTGGCTGGCGAGGTGAGTGATTCGAATGGATTTCAGTACCCTTCCTCCATTTTTGTGGTGACTCATTGAGAAGTTTGTTTTTCTTCAAGGCTATGAACTCTTCATCAAGAGAGAATTTGGTTCTTCGAAGTAAGTTATGAGGCACATAAGATGAGATCTTGAACTTTGTAATTTGTTTTAGAATGTATTTGGGTAACGGAGTGTAAGATTAGAGAAGTACCAGATTGACCTGGTGAATTGACTTGTTTGTTTGATTTCTTTTTTGATTGTTTGTATCTTTGCACCTTTTTCTATCTTTTTTTCGAATCAAAAGATTCAAACATTCATGCTAGAAACCTTTCTCTCTTCCGCAAGTGACTCTTAGTAATAACATGCTCACAGACTTTGCCACATGCTCGCACAGCTCAAGATCCATCTCAAATTGTCTCGTCCTACGATATAAAGCTAGATCGTTCACATCCATGTAGCCTTCAAAAGAAGCCAAGAGGTTTTTCAAATACAGGAGCCTGTGTTTCAATCCCAGATCATATCCCCGATTAGCCACAGTGAATGATCATCAGACCCCATGCAAAGCTTCAAACTTGACTAACTCCCTCGTGAGCTATACTGGAAACCTGGTTTGTTTAAGATGCCAGGGTTACTTTTGAATTACATAAAATCCATGGGAGATATTGACGTTTCGCTCTTTGTTCCTTGTCTACTTTTTTTGGCTACATAACTCAATAAACGTCAGAAATGCACTCATAGATCTCACTTGAGTTTTCACTAGTCTCAAGATCATCTTACCGAGAAAGTCTATTCTTTGGGATCAAACATGAAGCCTGACTGCGGCTCAAGTTGAACAAAGATTGATGTTTAAAATATTTTGAGAACTGATGATCTTGATCTATTCATGCCATTTTAAGCTATCAAACAATGATTCAAAGCTGAGAGGGAGATAATGTGGATTTATTGAAAACTTTTAAACAATTTCCACCGTTGGAGTCGTATAATCCCTGTGGGGCTAGGTTGTCAATGGTTGTGACGTGTTTTTGAATTTTGAGAAAATGATGTATACCGAACCCAAACCCTTGATCGCAGTCACGACATATATAGTCAATGGGCTCAGTTGACAATTAAATTTAGGTCGCGTGCTCAAACCGGCAATTGTTTAGTTTTTCTTCATGTACTCCTTGAAACGATCATTGAAGTGATGAGATGAATGATTGATGTACAAAACAAATGATCATCGATCATATTCAAATCCATGTACCTCACATCCATCAGAGAAACCTCAGAGACATTCATGAGTTGTTTTATTCAGAAACTCCATCACACTAGTTTTATCAACTTGATCGTTCATTTCTGTCTATTGGTCTGCTGCTCTATATGCAGAGGCCCATCATTTTGTTTGATTTGGGGAGTCCGTGATGAACTTAGTTTGGATGTTTGGTTTTACATTCATAGGTGTATCAAGAAAGTTTGTACTCACCTGGTCTTGCGCGTAAGACTGCTAAAAGATTACCCTCCGAATCAAAGTAATGGCTTTCAATGTTGGATTCCGACCTATAATTTACGTCTGAACCAGCAGTAAATATTCTCTTGAAGTATCCACTAATGCCTAGCTCTATATGTAGATGATGTCAATGGTGAAAAAAAAATTCATCCTCTTTGCAGCCCAAGTACGACAAGTTAGAATCCCAAAGAACTTCAAACAGAAGCTCCGGATGAATGAGATCGTCCCCGCTCATTTTTGTCTGGTGAAGTTCTTTTTACTTTTATTTTCTTCATCCTCACTGCTTGTTTTTTTCAGACCCTTTGATCCGATCCGGGGTACTAAGTTTCAACAGATTTGAAACCCCAAAGACAGTAAAGACTTGGGCCTAGACATCGGAAACAATTCAACATAGAAAGATGTAACGGTCAGATCTCTACGGATTATCATTATTAACATCACTTCGTTTGGTTTGAATATCAGTAATTGGGTCATGATGGTCGATTAACCTCGCTTTGGCTAACTCCTTCCACGCTGTCTGAGGCAGCACAAACAGTTCCGCACCTCATTGAGTTTGCTTCACCAATAGTCAAGTGGAGTCCAATCGGCCATTGAGCAACTTTCTTACGTGGGGAAGCGGCGACAAAACTACTGAAAGTCGCGGAAACCCCGTGTAAAACCTCACTGATGAACCCATACCTTTGACTTTCATCAGTTTACTTAGCTTTAGATCTGTATAAGAGGGCCGATTCTTTACTGAGAGGTGTGAAGATTGAATCACCATCCGGATCATCACCTCTTCTTTCCTACTCTTACCTTTCCTAAGCTTCTTCAGCACGTTTCCATGTTTTTCAAAATGTATCAACAAATCCTTCTTTTGTCTCTCTTCTTTAACATCATCTTAGTTATTCAAGTGAATTCATATCCTTTAGCTTTACACTCAGTCTTTCAAATTAGTAAAAAACATTTTAGAAGAGCTAAAATCCCAATTGAAGAGATACTAGAAACTTCAAATTCGGAGAGATCAGGATCAAGAAGTACGATAATCCCACATGTCGAGAATCGCGAACTAATCCCTGTAGTAGAACAGGAAGGTTTACCAAGACAAGGAAGTCCAGTAGGGTTTAGGGAACAAGTTGATCGGGAACATAATCTTTTTCGACCTCTTAATGAGGAAGTGAATAGAAGAAATGAAAATGATCTAGATCATCATGATGAAGATTTTGAAGATGAAGATGAAGAGAATTCAGAAGATAGCTCATATATCTCTTCTCCGGTCTGGCAAGCTTGGTCTCATAGTGATGAGGAGGACATCGATGCAATGCCATTATACGACGATGGACAGTCTACGCCAGCCAGCTCTGAAGTTATTGATGGTGATAGACCAGAATCTCATAGATGGATAGAGATACTAAGTGATACTGGGGATTCTCATCGAGATAAACGATTTAAACACTCTTGAAGAATGAAGATAAAATTCCCAATAAATAACTCATAGGGCTCTGAATATGTTGACTGGTCCACTGCAAGGTTTTTTTAAGGAGATATGAAACACTTACTTGGTTTAGAATGCTATAAAATTTCGAATACAAGTCTTTTTCCATTTAGAAAGTTTTTAGTGAATCTGATCGACTTCAGTCATGTACGATTTAGTTTCTAAAAATGAAGAATAAATCTTCTTACTTTTGACTACTGATACTAATATTTTGAATGAAAATTGATTCTCTGTGCTTCGGTTCATGATCTTCTTTTGACAAAGTTACATTATATCACAATTTTGATAAAACTTTTTGTCTCTGATTTTGGGTTCTCGGGGATATATGAATGTTTTATGAACTAAAGAAAAGTGATAGATATTTCTATGAATCGAGTTGTGTTTGTCTCATGAATCATAAAATGATTTACCGATCTCGACCTATGAAGGAATTTGGTGAGTTGAGCTCGCGAGACAGATTTCATTTGAATCTCAAACTTTTCACTGGAAAATGACTCTAAAAATAGGGAGAGATCATGATGGGAAAATTAAGTTTTATGTTTATATACCGCGTTTTTGACTTCAAACTGGCCAGTGAGAGGGAGTGTTGTGAGTTTCCAAAGAAAGATGATAAGAATTACAAAAAAACACATTAAAGATTTTTCTTAGTGATTCTTTTGAGTTCAACTTCTTGGCCAGGTTCACGTCCCAAAGTCGCGTATCTTTTGAATCCACGAAATATAATACATCAGGTTTCAGAAAATAAGAACGAGGGAAAAGCCAGTGCCTCGTCCTTGTAGCAACTTCAATAGATGTCTTTTTTGACCAATATAATCTTTTTGAGTCCAGTGACAAAATATTCTCAGAGTAAAATCAAACACAAAGAATCACGCATTGAAATGGTACCGCACTGATACCTTCAGCCCATGATCAACCATGGTTCGACAAGGACTGATATTTCAGTTTGTGAATTTCTGATTTGTCGGATAAGAACAACAAGATGAAATCTTACGGTCAAGAGTTGATTTTTGAACATTCATCTCCATACAATTCTTTATCAAACATGACTCCACCTCTATTTGAGTTACTTTAATTTGAACTTATCTTGGACTTTGATTTCTTTTGTATGTGTCACTTGAGAACCTATATTTTGTTGAACTGTTCAAAATGTTCAATAATATCATAAGTTTTATTCTATTAAATATTTTCATATGTGACAAATTTGGAATTTGATCATTTGTAGTCAGTTCTAGGAGATATATTGACAACTTGAACGTCATTCAAGGTGGGCAGAACGTGATTTATGGCTTGCGAGATGTGTGTAGCAAAGAGCATGGGTTTACATACACTCAATGAGTCAGCGATTGATGTGATCATGGATGTAGAGATTACATGTTGAGTGTGTATGTAGCGTTTTACATGGTGAGATGGATTTGAATGCTCTTCACTTTGACTTTTTTCCTCTTTACCATCTTTTTGTTCTTCAAGTTCATCATTGACAACATCATTCATCGACATTCATCATCAACATTGGCTACTGTTTCTTTCATCAACATCTTGGATATCATCTGATGTCTCAACCGAACAGCAACTCTGCAGCTCCCGTAGGTGTCACTACCAATACCTCCTCATCGACAACCTCCTCTCACGCGTAAGTTAAAATCTCCGTTGGCGTTCTGGTTACTCAGTGACGATCTATAGGAACTGAATATTGACGTATGTACTCTATCCCTATCATTCTATGTTACTTAGTCTTACCAGGATGCGGAATCCAATGGTTGAACATGTTGTTTCATCATCATTGCCAATCACCGTCCCACAATCGCTCTTGATATCTGCCAATCCTATGGCGAGTCTCAGAATCTTTGCAGAATCAGAGCGTGCTAAAACTCGTGGCGAGACCTCTAGCCAGAAGGTATCATGGACTTCTGCCTGGAGCCGATTCCCGACTTCCTCTACGGCTCAATCAGCGCAAGTCTATGCTACAACAAACCACACGAATGACCGAAAGCGACGACGACCTCCGACAGTCGAATTCGGAACAGATGCTCTGGTTTCCGTCGGATCGTCGACATCACAAACTGCGAGACTACCTCTCCGAAAGCGCCGCAAAAATATCCCGAACCGCCAACCTTTCCAAACTTTTGGCAACCAGTCTTCAACGCCTTTGATTTTATCTCCCTCTTCGAATGTTTCAACTGGAGATACCACCGACTCCGACATTCATGAACTCACGGAGGATGAAGATAGAGAAGAGGATAATGGATATCTAGTACCAGTGTACCCCTGTCTGCCTCCGACTCCTTTGACCCCTCAAGATGTCTTGCAGTCCACGACGTTATCTCGACTGTTTTCACGTACCAATCGAACATTCCATCAAATTGCCAATAGTGCAACAGGTCTAGTCGAAGCAGATCAGAGTACCTGTAATCGCATGGGCGAACTAGTTGAAGTTTTGAGAGGTGATTTGGGTGGAAGGCGATGGTTTGAAGTGGTCGAGCGCGCTTTTCTGTCTCCGGCATCGAAGGAAGTCTCATCAAATTCTACTGCTCGGAATGGGAAGGGCCCCACGACATCAATATCACAAAAACCTCCGCTTAATGACCACTCTGTTGCAATTCCAGGCAAAGAAACTTCCTCTAACGGTCTGCCTGGACGTCGTCGAATACAGTCCACGGAGCAGTCTGGAGTGGACCCCCGAGCTCATAGGGCCTTCAGTGGCTCAAGTGATGCCCCAAATCATCTTGGGAGCGGGTCAAATTCTCTCAACGAGTCTCATCGTTCAATGCTCGATCCACGATACCAAATTTTGACCCAAGCACCAGGTTTCATTCAGTCGTTATTCGTTTCTTCTGATCCAGTCACTGTACCTGTAATGTATCGCCCTCCAAGTGATGTAAGGGGACTTCACGCGGGCCAGCAGACCCAGCCTAGCGAACTCAGCACATCCCAGAAGATCAATGGTGCATCCACAGGATCAAACACCAAAAGCCATCCTGCCAGTGTTGCGTCTGGGAACGCCACTTTCGAAAACCTTTCAAACCAGCAGCAGATTGACTCTTACCATGATTGTACGATTGAACTTTCGAAGTTTCTCGGTGATCTAATCGATTATCGTGACAGGCTTTTGGAGGTTAGAGACGGCTGTTTGAGCGTGGAAAAACGTAGAAGGGCATTGTGGGCGATTGTGAAAGTCTGTGCAGACGGCTATGAGGAGATATGTAACGGACAGGACGGAAATTCCGCGACCAAATTGAGTGCTGTTGCTCCTTCGACGGAATCAAAACAAGAACCTAATGGTACCGTTTCCGCAAGTCAATCCACTATGCCTTCCCGAACGAACGGCCATACTGCATCCCCATCGTTACGGGGAAAGGGTAAAGCTAGGTGATAGTGGTGGAATGGTACTCTTACATGTATTTTTTCTTACCCAATCAATCATTACAAGGCACTCTGATCTTTTTCACTTACGAGGCAGACATTTCTTTCATCGTTTTCGATACGTGTGAATGATCGGAACATGGGCATCGAGTTCAATTAGTCTATTTCACACACAAGGTGTATTTTGCTTGTTTTTTCCCCAAAGATCAAACGCATTCTCTTTTTTTGTTTCTATTCTTGGAATAACACGAGAGAGACAACAAAAAAAACTCGTTGTGTAATGACTCGGTCTGCATCTTTTTTTCATCATCTAGTTTCCTTATAATTGATCATATTATTTTCTGCTAAGATATTTATATAAAGCGTGTAAGGTACGATACATTTTGATTTTCCGCAACTCTGGGCATACATTTTGTAAGTTCTTAATGTTTTCTTGTTGATGTTTGAGGATACTATTTATATTGTATGGATGAAAACGTACTAGACAGAAAGTCTCTCTATTATTGTGAATTTTTCTTGAACGCTGGTGGATGTTACAGACTCTCCTTGTGAAATTGTGGCACAGGCGAGATTGAGCTACGGGTGGCCGTGGCCCTGGGACAACTCCTGAATGATTTTCCCGGGACAGGACTCTGGAAAGCTGAATACCCCAGAGATTATCAACACAGACCATTCTGGAGTTTTGCGGCTTTATACTACACACCAATTGCCTTGAGATCCCAAGGATGCCAAAATTTGGGCATGTAGTGGGGCTGTCCAATGAGCCTGAATTGGGGTCCACTACTTGGCTCATTATGTCATATGTTTTGAAGCATCATGATTGTTATTCTTTTGGCTATGACATTGAAATATCTCTAGAGATAATGGTGCTACTGGGTCAAAACTTCATGTAGGTGAAAGACTTATCTATAAAACCCATTCAAATCAATGTAAAATTTGCAGTTTAGTTTCTCCATGGTTTAAAATCCCTGTCAAAACATGGAGAGTTTTCCTGTTGGTAACCAAGGATCTGGTAGGGTCTTCCAAGGTCCTGAGAAGGATTTTTCAAATTTCATAGCAAGGAAATGAGGTGAGGATGATGATGGTCATAAAATTCTCAAGTTCAAAGCTAGGCATATAGGATTCTCAGGAACATGGTATTTTGGAAATGGAACAGGTTTACTTTAAATAATGAGTGCTTATGAAATAGAATTATGAGCACAGGGAGGGATATGATAATGAGATAGGCATATAATTATTTAATAAATTAATCTATATATACAGAGATATATATACTGATACATATACTGATACAAGAATTTAGGATCCTGAGGTTTGAAGTCAAGTAGCATTATATAGTAGTACAAACCTCTTGGATCAGTTCAAGTGCTACCCTCAATATCAGGCTAGATATTTGATGCCCCTCCCCCTTGAGGGTCTAGAATTTGGAAAGTGTCTTGAACCAGATCTGCAATGGGTGTTACCCAATTAAAGAAATTACATTGTATTTTTACTTTCTTGAGGCTTCTACAAATTTTCAATCCTCATATAGTCATACCTCTGCAATCCAGTATGCTTGGTGGACAGCTTTTTCACCAGACAGAAGAGGTGACCAGATTCCAGAAAAGTAAAATAAATAAAAAAAAGACAAAAAAGATAAAAAAAAATAAAAAAAAATGTAGAGGGGGCAAAAAAAAACTAACATCAGCAGATACCATTGAAAAAAATCTGTGCCCCTACTTCTCTAATCTATTTCATTTTTCTATGCCTCTTATTTCTGTTTTCTCTGTCCTTAATTCCTTTGCATTGAATTTATTGTAAAGGCTTGGTAGTCCATTATAGTAGGAAACATACAAGAAGTTCTAAAGCACTTAATTTTTTTAAAAAAAAGCTGACCCTCAGATACTGAGATGACAAAGATGTCAATCAATTTGTGCTCTAGGTCAAACTGCAAAGTTGTTTGATCTCATTTCATTATGATGTGGAAGGCTCAATACAAACAACTTGGAATTCTTTTTTTTTGCTTCAAACCCTTAGCCTTGTAACTACATCTCCCTGCAGAGCCTACCTCTGAAATCAGATATTTTTGTGTTTGAGCACTGGATACCAGAGAACGGAGGTTACCGGATATTTGGCTGGGAACCACCTTGGTGGACCAAAATCCTAGCAGATTTTGGATGGTTCCGGATTTCCAAGGACTGGATTTCCAAGGTATGGTTAACTGTATGTAATCTGTGAGTGTACAGGTCAGCAGCAAAGTGAATTTTACTTAAGACACCACTGTGCCATTTCACACCACAGCCCAGACCAAGTCTTTACTGGTTACAACCTGTCACCTAACCTAAATCACACATCTGATACACAGTGGTATGTGGCTGTATGATTTTGGATAGAGGAGAGCTATCAAAAGATCTGAAAGAAGAAAACAGGCAGGAGCAAAAGATAATGTAACTAAGAACAAAAGAGAAGGGGTTCCAGAAAAATCAGGGTTCAAGAGCTTATTCAGAGAAACATAGAAGTATACACAATCATTGAAGGTAAATTGATTGCACAATTGATTTTCACATTACTTCAAAACTTTTTGTAAGCTAATTGTGGATCTCTTCTTCTCTTTGACCAACCTTTTCAGTTATATATTCCACCTCAAGTTTCAATTATCAATGCTTCCTTAAGCTTAACTGAGCCCCTCAAAATCTTGTTTGCCATTCCCTCAATAAGGGGCTTATGACTAGTTAAACCCCTGAGTTTGGCATGGGCACAGCAGGAATGTAATGTACTTTTGCTTGAACTCCAAATTGCAGGGCTCTGAGTATTGTGAAACCTCACAAAAAATTTTGGTTGAGCTCGTCCAAGTTCTGATTCTCCTTGTACTAGTTTTAGCCTATCACCACTTGTAGATTGTAAGTAAATTTGATTCCAAGATCCAAGCCCTGTATTGAACAAGACACAGATTTACAAGAACTTGAAAACTTGACTGTGTCACTTTTCTCAAGGAGAAATTGGTCCTGAATGTTGCACAAGCTTGTGTACAAGGCTTATAAGAGACAAGTCTGGCTCATAGCACAGACAGTATCATGTGATGCAGCACACCCTAGCGGCTCTATGCTTCATGCTATTATTTTTGCCCAAAACCAATTTTTTGCTGTACGTTTTGCTACCAGAAGGCCCACCACCCCTGCTACTCTCTTCTGTTTCTGTACGCAAACAGTTTAATCTTCTTTCAATTTTACTTTGGTTCACTTTTTTATAAGCCTTTGGTTAACTTTCCTTGACCCCTGTGGACTATGGATGGTGTATGGTACATACCAAACAGCATCAATCAATTTTCACTTTGAAAAAGTGATTCATGATTTTTACAGATTTTGAAACTATATTTCAAAACATAACAGATTTTGCAATGCAGAACCTATTACCAATTAATACATTTTCAAAAGGCGTAAGCCATACCAAACAGGGCCTCAATCAAATAAAAATCTGGTAACTTCAGCTCTTCAATGTCTTTCTTACGGTTTTATGCTACCACTTTGCAGCCCATCTTCAAACTATACTACTATTGGTAACACTGTTGATGTTGTATGTGTAAAACACCAATTTACCCTAACCTGGAGTCAGTCTAACCAATTGGTTCTGATGCAAAGAAGCTTTTGGGACAACAAGGAACACCTGAGGGCACAGGGAACGCGTAAGACTAAAGCTTCTAAGCTTGTCTACAACAAAAACAACTATGACTGACCTGAGGGCGCAGGGAACGCGTAAGACTAAAGCTTCTAAGCTTGTCTACGACAAAAACAAATATGACTGACCTGCGTGCCCAAAAGAATATGAGAAGAGCGCGGGGAGAAGGTGAATAAAACAGACACTAGTATGAAATTGATTCTTTTCGATAAGGATAAGACAACACACCTGAGGGCACAGGGAACGCGTAAGACTAAAGCTTCTAAGCTTGTCTACAACAAAAACAACTATGACTGACCTATAGAGGTTCAGACACCAACAATAGATCAGAACAAACTCAAGAGAGAAGAAAGGTAACAAAGATTGATCTATCTGCGTGCCCAAAAGAATATGAGAAGAGCGCGCGGAGAAGGTCAATAAAACAGACACTAGTATGAAATCTTAGACACACATACAAAAAGAACAGTATAGAGATAGTAAGTTAGTATCAGAGACATTAACAATCAATCCAGAACTAATATCAACAGTGGATGGAAAATTACTTACTGATTCTTTTCGATAAGGAAAAGAATCAGAAAGTGGGAGGAAGTCAAGTAGTTAAATGAAAGAAACACGCAGTGAAGGAAATGCGCAGATCTTGTTGTTTACACCTATCCCTTGCTTTGACACAACCACTCCCATCCCTTGCTTACACTAATTAGCAACACAACCAATCCCATCCCTTGCTTACACTGACTAGCACCAGATTAATTAACGCACTACCCATACACTCACACTCGCTGATAATGGTCTTTGACTACTACCAAGATTACATATCTTAACAGTATGCAACACATTTGAGTGCATGACTATTTCCAAGTTTTGGTTGCTGATCACATTTTAGCCCTTTTAATCTCTCAACAGTTATTTATATACATGTGGCAGAAGTAGTAACTTGAAATTGATGTAATTTTGTTTTTTCAGCTGCAATTATGTGCAAGTGACCTGATTTTTGTTGTGTTGCAGGAAAATGCAACAAGATACTCTAAGGTCCTGAAGGCATTGTGCAGGCAATACAAAAAATGAACATGATGAGTGTTTGACCCGCAATGCAACAAAAAACATCTCATTTTGTTGTGTTTCATTGTACTCACATGCTGCCTCTGGAAACCAAGAGGGTTGGGTCAGTTTGAAAATGGGGGTAGAATCAACTACTTCCCCTTGGCAATGCTGCCACAATTACAATAGGGGTATTGTATTTATAATACCCAGTAAAGTAACTGGTTGGAAATACCAGAGGATCCAAGCTCTGGTAGTGTACCTGTACCCAAGGTACAAAATGATGATACTGTGCCAACCATTGACTAGTAGTGTATCTTTTTGCAATACTAATCAGATACCAATACTGCACTGTTGTACTGCACCTCCCAGACAAAAAAACACTAGAGCAGGGGTCAATTGTATATTCAATCCTTCCTGGGGCACATTTTGGTATTGTACCAGGACCTGATACAATACCCCACACAGTATTGCCATGCCCAATACTAGTACTGAGAGGCTAGGCCAGTAAGATAATGTGGCTCAAATACTGATACTGAGGCTACAATACCAGCCAAAAAACTACAATATGGCTACAGTACCAATACCAGTAGCATAATTGTGGCAGTGTTGCCCTTGGGTAGTCATGAAGATAATTGTGCTTCATTGAACATCATTTTCACATCATCTAGAAATTCCTTGTGAGATTTTTATAAGTTATCAATATATATATCTTGGTAGTCTAACATTGCCATGCATTTGATTCATACACAAAATAGCTGCTCAAAAATTCAGACAGATTAAAGTGCTCTCACAGAAGTTGCATGATATCACAAAGTCTACCAAAATTTATGTTGTTTAAGCTGGTTTGAAACAATGCTAACACTCAATTTAGTTATTGTCATTGAAGTTTTGAGTGCCCAACCACAATGGGAATTTTATAAAAGAAAAGCACAGATAAATCCTTGACTAAATTGAAGGTAAGATAAAGGCATTTGTGAAGAGTCAATTGCTGACTTGATCAAGGATTTGATTCTCCAGGCAGGTATACAAATTCCAATGTGTTTTCCCAGTCCTTATTGGGAGAGATGGTCAGCATGACAGAGGGGTGACATTCCAACAAGTCAACACCAGCTCAACATGCACAACACTTTGGAAAAGACAAGCCATGAGAATATATCCACCCAAATAAGGCAAAAATGTCAGTTGACTTGACAATGTACCTGTGTGGCACTGGTCCTTTGCCACCAAAAATAGATCCACTCTCTGTCTATTGCTTTTTCAAGTCGTGATCAAATGAGAAGAGTTATCATGATATGTTCCTCAGAGGCTAGAATCCAAGGATTCCTGGAATGCTGGGCTTGAGAATAGAAGCCAAGGAACTGCTCAAAGTCACCAGTGCTAAAATTTTACTTGGATTTGGATGTCCTTTTCCTCCAGACTGCCATCCAAGGACTCCTTGTGTTATCCTCAGGTTCTAAGGCAACTATGGAAGCAGTGAAGACCCTAATGATACATGAAAATCATAACAAAATCCACTGAGGTGACTGCATAATGGTTTTCTGATCTTTGTACTGGCCTTGAGCTCAATATGTATCACAATCTTTGCATTGGGATGACTACTGCATCTGTAGAATCTGCAAGGGAGCAGAAGGCCAGAGATCTTGCAATCAACTCAAGTTGTAATCTTGTCATGTTTAATGAGCTCATCAGAGATTCTGAATTAAGAGTGAGGTACATCTTGGTCTTGGACATCATATTGGTTGGAATATACACTATTTTTACATCCGACTGTCATCAGCGTCTTTCTTACCAAAGTCAGCAGCGCACAATTCAACTTGACTTTCCACATTCTGCACAATCATGGTCAATCCTGATGTATCAGATCTCCATATAAGGGCCACAGTGAATGAAAAGATGACCTGATATATGTGTTCGGTACCAATCCTGCAAGTGGATTCGAAGAAAGCAGTCTTCCTTTCCTCAAGTTAGCAATTGCGAGTCGCCGTGGGTGACTAGGAGCTAAAGATCGGCATATCAGCAAAACAAAAAACTGTCCCTTTTTGGCTATTGATCAGGTACAAAGATGTTGGAGATAGCTCGAGAGTGGATGAAGGACCTGCTAGTCAAGGAAGCTCACATCCCATCGAAGAATCTTCAATGCTCTCGAGTACCCAGTCCGGCGTGATCATATGTCTCATTAGTCGGTCGCTGTTAGGAGCATCGTTGGTCTCGACTGTTCCACCCCTCATAACATTCTTGATCAGTCTTTGCTTTTACTTCTCGCATAAACCTCATCTGCTGAGTAGTTATGTACTTACCCCGCTGACGAGCTTCCTCCGCATCATCACAAATTCCTGACTTCAAATGCCGTTGAACAAGTCTTTCACCACTTACTGAATTGGAAACCTCGATGAGGACTTTAAAATCCAATTTCTTGGAGGCTTCTGCCCAATCTGGGGATTCGTTGAACAGTGCGTAGAGTCCTTCAAGCAAGATGATTTCTTCGTGAGGTTGGATCATTATTCCACCCTCGACGGGATCTTTAAGCGTATGTGAGAAGGACGGCGCTTCAAGTGTCGTGACAGTGGGCTGGACCAGCTTGGCTACGAAGGCTGCATAGCCTTTTGCGTCAAAAGTTTCAGGAGACCCTCTGCGTCGGTGAGCTTCGATCGGATCCTATGGTTTGATATTTATTTATCATCAGAGGTTTTATGAGAACATTGTAAAGCAATTTCCAAATGAATCTCGGCCAACGTACCTCAAACCCGTCTAGTGTTGCTCGACTAGTACAAGAATATCCAATCAGCACAGATCAGATATCAAAGTCTTTATGTCTATAACTTCTTGAAGCTCACGAGAAATGCCTAGGAGATACAAAACGAGAATAAAAGTATTTGATCAGCAGTTCAATCTGTTCTGACCTTGAAACAACTTACCAACCATCAAGACTGATAGCCTTAGCCAAAGATCCCGTGGATCCGTCGTCTTGAACCAATTTATCATTTATGCTTCTTGTCAATCTATCCGCAACAGTCGTCTTGCCTGAGCCTGCTCTCCCAGTGATGCCAACTAAATATCGAGCATGTTGACTAGTTCCGACATAACTCAAACACACAATAAGTTCATCTTGTAGTTTTATGGTTCCTGGCTCTGGCTCACTCACCACCCTGGGAGAGTCTTCTTCTTAGCGGCAGTTTCGATAATCTTGTCAGCTAGTCGTTCAATCTGATTCTCCATGTATCAGAAAACTTGGGAGATGATATCGTTGAAAAAGTCAGGATGTTGGGGTGTCACAGAACAAATCCGACATTTCTCACTTTCTATTGGAATCAGACCCAAGAGCAGGTCGGGCCGCTTTTCCTTTGATTTTTTCAAGGTTTTGTACGGGGCTAGGGCTGTGACCCGGACCCGGACTCGGCCGACCCGACCTGCCCAAGGATGTTTTCAAAGTCCTCAGGGCCGGACCAAGGGCCACAAAACCTGCCTGCTAAGGTGAAAAAAGCCCTGCCGGCGTCCCGGCTAGCCAACCCGGCTGGGTCATTTCTCATTTTTTTGCTCTCAACATGATTAAAAAAGTCAAAGTAAACAAAGTTGGAACACCAAGGATCAACGATTTTGCCCCTAAAACTGACCTTGGCCTTGTGGCCAAGCTTTCAGGGCCAGCCCTGGTCATCCCGAGTGATTTCCAGAGGCCCTCGGGTCTGCACAGGTCCGGGCCTGGCCGCGTGGCCGGCCCTGAATTCACAGGTCCGGGTCACAGCCCTATACGGGGCGTAAGAATTTTGCAAACATCCATTTCTGGGCATTAAAGTCTGGGAAGTGTGATGTTACACTTGCTGGAAATGTTGACACAGTTACCGTTCACAGCACAAAAAATCCAGAAAATTCAAAGGGGAGTGCAGCTGGCAAGCCTGTGCAAGCCTCATTTTTTTAGGCTGCCGGCGCTCTTTGCGTAGTCACAGCTTTTACACATCTGGTTTTGTACATATTGTGTGAACTAGGTCCTGAAATATCCCATTGCCTCCCTCTCTCATTACCCCATAAAGTGAAACACATAATTGTTGTGTTAACTTCCATTTAGCTTGAGCACCAAATGCTCATTTCAAAGATGTCCTGTGAAGATGATTGCTACTTTGTAGCAATATCAGCTGTGCATGAAAGAAATGGGTCAAACCTATCAGGCCATTCCAGACATAAGCCAACCATGCCTGATAGCGGACACCAAATGGGTATCATTAGGCCAGAAACAAAGATGTGAAAAGAGTTGCCTCCAACACATCATATCACACATCATAATTGGGTATCCTCAATAAAACAGACACAAGCATACTTCCTTTTGTTCCACCAAAGTTTAAAACAAACCCACCATCTATGCCTAAATGCTCCCATCTTCCCAACACTCACATCCCCAAGACATATTTCCAACCCCTCAAGCGCACTCATGCCCGCCTGTACCCAGTAGAGCTTGGAACCCCAACCGGCTCTGTCTGCCATTCTGAGATTTATCAACTCAAATCCAGACCTCACAGGATGTCTTCAAAATGAGCATTTGGTGCTCAAGCTAGATGGAAGTTAAGGCAACAATATATATTGAGTTTCACATCATGGGGTTATAAGAGAGGGAGGCAGTGAGATACTTCAGGACCTAGTTCACACAATCTGTACAAAACAAGATGTGTGAAAGCTGTGACAAAGCAAAGAGAGATGGCAATCTGAGAAATTGATGCTTGCAAGCTGCACATACCTTGGTATACTCTCAAAAAATCTGCCCACTGGGCCCTTCCACTTCCACTTGAATGCACCTGTTGCTTGAATCTCTTTTCATCCAGACAAATTTCCACCAGCAAATGAAATCCACAGATCCCGGCTTCATCAACCAGCTCAACAAGAATGCCTTTCTGTTGCTATTCTCTCAATATCAAGAATCTTGCTGTGACTTGTTAGTGTTGGGATTTTGATATATTCATGTTGAAACTCACTGTCTTGGTAATACCAACGGATTACAATTGAAATGGACTTGAATTACATCAAAAGAATACTATTAAGCAAAGAATCAGATTGCTCTAGATTTCTCCTTCATAATCAGAGATTGGAAGTCCAATCTTTGAGATTGGTCCAAAGTGAATCAACTGTCTATTGATGATCAAACTCTCTATTTTAGAGTTAATCAGCCCTCCACTATCATAGTTGAATGGGAGTTTATTCAAAGTGTCTTTTGGTATGATAAAGATGAAAATAACTTCCAACAACCTCTAAGTATCAAGGGTCTGAGGCTCAATTGCCCCTGACAATCAACAAAGTACCAGTACTGTAAGAGTTGGATGAAAAATGCGACAAATGAGCAATTGGTTCATTTGGGTTCAGAGTAGTTATCAACAATATGTTGATTTCATAACTTGTATCAAGTCTGGCGTGCAGCGCAGACTTAAACATGTAACATGTTATAACACAGCGCTTGGCGCTGCCGTTTCATCACTTGGCTAGTCTGGGTCACGTGTGCTATGCTTTTGGCTAGCAGTCAGGGCTATATTTTTTTAGGAAATACACTTTCCACTTACAGATTGGGTCCGGTCAAAATACCGGTTACATTAACCAGTGGGTGTTTCCATAATTGACACATCCTCCATTTGCCACATCAATCTGCCACAATAATCTCAGCCACTCACAGCCCCATAAAACAAACCATCTCCACCTCACGTGGATGCATGGTCCAAATGGGCCTGCAATTGGAGGTATTTGGAGGTACAAAAGTTAAGTTTTCCATTCTATTTCTTGTTCTAGATGACCACATTAGAATATAGTTGTTGACACTGTCCTTTTTCAAATCAATCTCTATTCATCATCATCATCATCATCATCTTTGATCTCCTCATTCAATTGATTAAAACCCCACATTGGCCAACATGTTGAACAAGCAACCAACCATCAACTCCTTTGTAGGTTCTAGATACAAAACCAAAGAAGCCTCTACTGCCCCTCATTGTTCCACCCAAATAGTCACACCGGCTAGACAAGCACCAGGGATGATAACCCCGTCATCTGATTCTTGACGTGGCCTGGGTGGACTTGGAGACGTCTTGACATCCAGTGACGTCCACTTGGATACTTCTGCCAGGGATATCTTGACCAGGTGTTCTTTAAGGCCCCCGATAAGTCAAGCAGCTGTTGAGGTACCTGTCAAGGTAAGCAAAGTTTCTCATAACATCAATCCATGAGTCAATTGGCTGATAATGAGGATGGGTGTTTGCCATGTAGGAACCATCAAACCCACCTCCAGTGGACTTTGCACAATATTCTGACGAAGATAACATGTGCGTTCAGATGAGGAAACGCAATTGGATTGCTGATGAGTATGATTGTCCATACCAGTTCTTTGGCACTCCCACTTATGGCAACAAAGACATACGTATTTCCTCTTTTTCTTATTCATTTGATTCTATGATGTTCTTTCCTTCTTTCCTAAGCCAACAAAGATTCCAGAGCTAACAAGCCATTCCGTTGTCTAGCCACACAACAAACCACCACTGTCCTACCCTTGTATTTGGTGTAGGAAGTTGATTTGGATCAGTGGAAGCTCTGGATCAAATCTCAAATGCCATCAAGACTGATACAACCAACAGGGTAAGTCTGGAGCCGGGAGTCCTTGCCGTTGGCAGGCAATTTCAGCAGGTGCTAAGCTCCCACCCTTGGTTTTGGAACAATGTGCTCAATTTCTCAAACAAAATGGCCAAACATTGCTTATAGCAACTGTTAATACTCCACCTACGTATTCTCACTGTACCCTTAATCAATGTCTATTGGTCTGGCAAGTGGCACATGCTTTCTCTTTTATACATATTGAAGATCCAATCCTCAAATCCATCATTCATTGGCTACGTCCTGACTCTTGAGTATTTGGTTGCAAATGGTCTGCTGATGAGTCCAAGCGTTTTAACCTTTCACTTTGCAATCAAGTGATTGAAAAAGAACTCAAGGTATCTTTTTCATTGTCTTTCTGTTTTTGACATCCATCTAATACCTTTTTACCAATCTCAACTTCCTTGTACCTTCATACATCACAGGAAATTAGTAGAAAGTTCTGTTTGAATGAAGACGTGTGGACTGTCAAAGGGAACTTGCATGCATTCATTGGTGCATCAGTCTCCTACATAAAGAAAGACTAGACATATGTAGTTAGAAACCTGAGCATGAAGCTTGTTGCATGGCATCACAAGGGTAATCTGCTTGCTGAGCCAATGGTTACCATTTTGAAAAAGAACAATCTTTATCAAAAGATGAGTCCATTTTGTTTTTATTTCATTTTTCACTTTCATTTTCCCTTTTCACTCTTCATTTCTCAATTCTATCCTCAATAGTGACATATGTTTGATTTTTACATTCTTGCAAGTGTATCTGACTCTGGTAGCAACAATTTCACTATGGGCCGTGAAATGCATCAACAGCTTGAGGATTCTGGTTTTGAAGCCAATCATCAGCTTGCGTGGGATTACAAGCAGATGTCTATCCGGTTTTTTTGTCATAAGATGGGGTTGATAGTAAAAGCTGGCCTTGAAGCGCTTGGAATGAAACCAAGACGGGTTTGTCATGGAACTTTAGGTAGGTTTCCGGAGGTTCAACTACTGGCTGTAATCAATGAGGAAGAAGATGTAGTAGACGTCTTCAACGTCTCATGCAAAGGGACCAATTCAAATGACGATGAGGATGACAGTGACTGGGATGATTTAAAGAGCAATTACAGTACTGAATTGAATGATTCACAATCCAAATTGAATCAAGAAGAAGAGGACTTGGAAGAGCAAGATGAACCAAATAACTATCAAAAACGTAAAGAAGCTTACACTCTTGTTGACACATACATGAAACAATTCACTAAAGATGTATGTACCTTTTTTTGATTTCTCATCCACTCCTTTTTTCCATTCTCTCTCTTCCTATCATCAATGTACTCACTTGTCTGTGTTTGTTTTTTTTTCTAAATGGACACAGTGAACAAGAAGCTCACTTGTTCCAGTGGTCACTGGGCCGACTTTAATTGGTGCCAAAAATGAGAAAATGTGCAGTGTAAACTCAATGGACTACCCCAGCTCGAGGCCGTTCTGTCACACCATGGGATTCAATGTGGAATTCAAGCTGAGCATTAGGAGAAAATGTGGGCGGCTCAGGATGTATGTATTTTGATCCTGTCAGGGTTGTTTATCACATGATACTAACCCTATTGAGTGCTGTTACCTTTCAGCTCATAGCCAGAGTTATGAAAGAAGACTTAACCGAGGTTCACTCCAAGAAGCGGTGTCCCAAAAAAGATGGCAAGAGGCGTGGGTACTTTGAAGAGGTGATCTTTTCAGTGGCGTATTGGCAAGAATTGCAGGATTTCTTGGATATTCTGACTGTAAGTACTTAATTTAAATGATTCATATCTTTAAATGAACTGTTCTGATTGTTTCATTTCTTTTGATCTTACTTATAGCCGTACAAAATATTGACCCGCAATATGGAGGGGGACAAACCAACTGGGTGTTTAGTTTTGGTCAAGTATGTCCAAGTCAAGACATAAATGGAGGCGCAATTGAAGAGGATGAATCAGAATGACCCACTCTTGCCTATAGTTGATATCATGATTGAGAAGTTCATGTCTTATTTGAACAAAGCCCTTGAGTGCAACACCCCAGTTGGTGTCGACGTAGATATGTAGGCCGGTCTTGAATTCTCCCTTGATGGGGTTTATTTTCAACTTTACACATCACTTAGTCTTGAGGTATTGCAGTATGCCCTGGATCGCATCCCAGTGCTGCTTGGTTGGTTTTGCTGAGAAGCAAGCCAAGAAATTTGTGGTGTACATTGTGGTGAGTAATTTATAGTAGTGATTAGGAAAAAATTTAAACTTTTTAGCACTTTATAAATTTATTTAAAAGTTTCTTTATATCAATATTAATAAATCAATATAATATTATCTTTAAATTCACCGTGGTCAAGTGGTAAACAAGTATATTAATTTTAATTCTAATTTACATAATATTTTACAAATCAAGAAAGAAGAAAATTTAAAAAAATTCAATTGATTACAAAAATGTGGGATTTAAGAAGGAGATCTTAAGAATGAATTAAGTTGATCATACGAAGAGAAGAACAGAAGAGTTGAATTAATTAAAGAAGAATGATTAAAGAGAAATGACGTCAAAAGTGATAAAATGATTGAAATTTAGGTTTTTCAGAGTTAATAAAAATATTTATAAAAGATGTGATGACGGGAATGGATTCTTTGATTGATTTTAGGTAGGGTTTGATAAGAGCAGAAAGTGGCTTACCTTAGAGAGAAGTGATGAAAATCAAGGGAAAAGGATGGGAATGGAGGATTTTGAACATTTCGAACACGGCTTTAAATTCAAAACTGTCCGACTTTGCCAAAATTGGAGTTTTTCATTAGTAATACATATCAACTCTCAACCAAATTGGCTGAAAAATGGCTCAATTGACATAGAATCCAAAGGTTAATGATGTACAAATCTCACTTTAACTATATCAAGATAAACAAAAAACTTTTATAAGGAGAAACTACAGCTATTCTCAAAATTGTTGTCATGTTTGTTTTTTTTTTGTCATGTTTTCCCCCAAATACAGCTTTGACGCGCAGCGCAGCAAAGCTATACAGCCTCTGGTTTGGGGCAACCCTGAGACCCAATCGGGCCACATCCTCCTTCCGATCCACGTGGAAATCGGAAAAGGAAAGAAATCACCATCCATTGGCACATCACACCAGAAAGCACCTCGGGATCAATCACCAACTCTTGTCAAATCTTCCCCAGTAGGTGTTTTCTTCTTCTGTACCTCTCATTTCATGATTCCAACTGACTTACCTCGTCTTTGTTCAACTCAACTTCTAGGCATGCGACATCGACCAGGCAAATACGACGCCGGCCTCAAGGATCTAGCTGTGCAGTACCTCTGCAAAGGCAAAACAATTCAACAAGTGCAACGCATATTGAAGTCGCCTGTCAGCGCTCGTACAATCTCGCGCTGGCATGCCTTGTATCGACGCACCCATTCGGTCATTCGCAACGTTTCCGAATACAAGCGTCTTGGACGGAACACGGTCTTGACTAATGAAGACCGTGATTTCATGCTGGAGCTACTTGAAGGTAATCCAGGCCTATACTTAGACGAGTATTGTTACAGCATTTATTGTGGTACGGGCACCTGGATTGCTTTATCAACAGTTGCAAGCAATCTCAAGGATCAACTGCACCTCACCCTCAAAAAGGCTCGCACCGTTCATCCGAATCAGAGTCCCACCAAAAGAGCTTGATTTTTACATGCAGTTGGAGGTTTGAATCCCAACATGCTTGTGTTCCTAGATGAGATTAGAATTTGCTGCTTTTTTCCCTTTTCTTCATCTTTTCTCTCATTTTCAATATCCATATGAAATATGAGGAGCTGACTTACTTTCATATGGGACGAGCAAACCTCCAGATGAATGCTCGCTTCAGGAACGGTATCTCGGACAGCAGTACGGTCGGGACAGACAAGGCGAGCGTACCAGCCGAATCCCTTGGAGTCGAGGAGGGAAATGATTCTCCCTCCTCCCCGCTATCTTTCGCGGAGGGGTTTTGGCGGTAGACTGTCAAGAAGGCAGCTACCTTCGAGACGACTTTGAGGGATTCCTCAAACATTGCTTGGTAAGCTTTTTGGGTTGCATTGATGACTACAATATTGCTTATTGACGACAAGCCTATGTTAGTTTCCGGTCATGAACCCGTACCCTCAAGCAAATTTGGTCCTTGTCATGGACAACGCGCGTATTCACCACGGCGGTCGCATTGAAGAACTTGCCGCCGAACGAGGAATACAAATTTTATACCTCCCACCGTATTTGCCTGATCTCAACCCAATTGAGAAGGCTTTTAGCGTTCTCAAATCTTACTTCCGAAGATCCCAAGCTCTTGTACAATCGGCGCCTGATGAGAAGATCTACTGCATCATGGATGCGACATGGGATTTGTTTTCAGGTGCACTTATGCACAAGGTATACGGAGTATGTGGATATTGGATGTAAGAGTAGCAGTAAGTTTTGGATTGTATCAAATCAAGATCTTATCGAATCAAATTCATCTCAAATCAAAATGGTCTCATTTCAAAACTTTATGCAATTTTTCAAGTATAGTTGTCTCTTCCCTTTTGTATTTTCTTTTTTTGTTGAAGAATTTTTTTTTTAAATCATGATCAATTGAGAAAAAGGGTCTCAACCCTCATTTTCCTCATAAACCAAGATCCACACCCCTAAGCACCCTGCATTTACGGATAGATAATTTCTGAGATAACTGGATCACTTTCCAAATGTGGGAACGAACCGTAGTCTTAGAATTATCTAGGCCCCTGCTATTTGCCGCCCACCTGGGGCCCATATGGGCGCCGTCATCTAGCGCCCATATGGCAATATGGGCGCTATAAATCTTGCAATAGCGCCCATATGCTCCAAAGGCATGTAGGCGCTAGAATATAGCGCCCACTTGAATATAGGCGCTATATTTTGGCGCCTACGTCCCTTTTGGAGCATATGGGCGCTATACTCTGGCGCCCATATCTCTAGGCGCTAGAATTCAACACCTATCTTGACATGGGCGCTGGAATTCAGCGCCTATAGGAAGAAATGCTGCTAGTTGGAAAAAGGACGATTTTATGAAAAGTTGCTTTGATCTTTGGGATGAAAAGACGGTGGAATGGGAAGCACCTACGGATAAGAAAGAAGTTATGGAAAGAGTTAATACCAGGAGTTCAAAAAAAAGAATGTCTGTTTGTATTGATTTGAGTTGATTTTGTATTTTCTTTATCTTTGCAAAGTGTTGGATTTGATTTTCACTTGGTTCAATTTTATAAGTTTTTTTGGATTGGATCCCTTTGCCTTGTGAAATTTAGCGCGCACTTGGTCCATAAAGTCTGGAACAGTTGAGCTGTCCAGGAAATGAGCACGTAAAAATGGTGCCTATATCAGTTGAAGTCATATGGGCGCTATAATTTAGCGCCCATATTTGCACATAGGCGCCGTAATTTAGTGCCCATGTGCAGGTAGGCGCCGCAATTCAGCGCCCATATGGGTAGATGCAATATGGGCGCTGTATTCAGCGCCCATATTGCCATATGGGCGCTAAATTGCGGCGCCTATATGGAAATATGGGCGCTAAGTGATGGCGCCCATATGGGCCCGGGGTGGGCGGCAAATAGCAGGGGCCTTATCTATTCTTAAGTGTATGGTTGCTTTTGGATAATGTTGCTTGAGATTGTCCAGAAAACCATTCTGGACAAATTGTTTGTCAGCATACAATTTGATGACAAAAGTGGAAGAAACACTGTTGCCTTTTGATTTGAAAAAGTAATTGACTTCTGCCTTCACAACCAAGAACAAATAAAAAAAAACTTGGGTGGTAAGGCAAGAATTGACTTGCGACTTGTGTCACTTGTGACTTGTGATTTCTTGTGATTAACCCAAGAACAAAGGAAAAACAGAAAAATTGGGTGGCAGGGGAAAAAGTGACTTGTGATTTCTTGTGTTTAAGCCAAGAACAAAGAAATGAAAATGTTCTTTTTTTCTTGGTGCACAGAAAAACTTGGGATTTCTTATCCTTTTTTTTCTCTAGAGAGAAAGTGTGATTGGTCACTTGGCTTTTCACCAAGACAAGATGATGCTCATCTTGAATGTTCACAAGTTGGACTTCAACTTGTCAATCAAGTCATTTGATTCAACAGTTGTTTTTCTTCCTTGCAAATTTTTCTTTCACAAATTTGACGGGATACAAAATAAAGAACTTATCACATTTGAGTACAAGAACACAAACACAGCAAACACAATAGATATCAAATCATAAAAGTTGAATTTTGAATAGTTCCACAAAATCCAATTTCAATGAGTATGATGATAACAACACATAGAAGGAATGGCCCATCTTCAATGGGCCTTTTGCAACTACCAAGTTAGACTGAAAGTGAAGTTAAAGAAATAAAACTAGTGCGGATATAAGTTTATGAAGATAGTAAGCTTCCACCTTGAGATCCAAGGGCTTTGAGGTGATTGTTAAATTTGGGAACGGCCTTTGTAAGATCATCGGCGTGAGCAAAAGCAATTCCCATACTGCGAAAGTTTTCAAAATTATAAGTCTTGCGGTCTAATAATCTACCAAATGTGTCGATACCCTGTTCGGCTAGGATTTTGCAAGTTTTTGTCATCTCTGGCTTGATACCTGCGTAATTCAGGAACTCTTCAAACAACGGCATCAAAGGAGGGGGTGATAATCAATGAGAATTGCTTGCTGAAGCTGGTGGAGTTGGGTTTGGGTTGGAGTAGGCTGGCGGAAAGAAATTGCCCGTGGGAGGTGGTTGAGCCGGCGGGAATCCAGGCGCAGGGAAAGGTTGACTATGGGAGTATAGGGGTGGGAAGGGTAATTGAGCCGCCGCAAAACCTGGCGCAGGGAACAGTTGACCATAATAATTATGGTGAACTACCGTTCCCTGAGTTGGCAATCCCTGAATTCCCAAGGGGTCTGGGGTATTTGCAGCCCCCAAACCCAGAAGGAAGCTCTTTTCCTTCTCGTAGTGGGCCACAGGGATCCAGCGGAAACCTGGCCGTTTCATCAGTGGATTGACTTCATCAACCCCGGGGACCTCATTGGCCTTTGAGAAAACGGGAGGTGAGTCAATCAATCACATTGAGAGAAACAATATAAGACACTTACCCAGTCGTTGGCCCACGTACGAATGCGGGATGTGTTGAGTAGCATACAGAGAGATGGATCTTGAGGATTCACAACCGATGTGACGTTCTCGCCTCTCTTGAAGTCCTTTGAGAATTGCTCCATCAAAATGCAAAGTTTGCGTTTGCCTGGGCTTAATATGTCAGACTGACGAAATACATCATCAGTATGATGGTATGATTAGCAGAAAAAAACCCAGACTTACTCCCACTGTGTCTTCAGAGCAAGGTTCAGGCTCAGTGTCATCAGAAGGCGGTTTGTTACCACCTGAACCACGACTATGGCCCAAATTTCGCATAAATCGAGAGGCGTTGGCAGTATCTTTGGGATTCTCGTGGTGAATCTTGAATCCCATCGGAGTTGAAGCTGGAACGGCTTGAGTGGCCGCCATAAATTCCCTCAAGGAATCGGTGTCGTTGATGAGCAGTTTCTTTGCCTTGTGCTTACGAGACCCATTGATAAAACCTTGGATATTGACCGCTTTGGCAAACCATGCCGTACTAAGTGTTTCAGAAATGTATGGAAGCTTTTGCTCGCAGGCTCGGAAGACTTTGAGTTTGAAACAAGGGAAAGAAATACTACCAGGGTTTAGAATGGTCAAATTAATTGGTACCTTTGGGTTATAATTTTCGTATTTGGGTACCGTGGGCTTCAGCTTGCTTGGTCAATCGCCTCCAGGAGTCTTCTTGCGTTTCTTAGCCTTGGTAGATTCCACGTGGGGGGCTTGAAGCTGCCAAAGATTGAAGCTGATTTGAAAATCACAAGGATTTGAGTGATTGTGGATAAGGCCACTGGTTGATTGAGGTTCGTCAACCGTAGTGGCACTAAGGATACCTAGGGCTCCAGGTTAAAAAAAATAAGTCACATTACTGAACATAAGTGAATCAAGACTGAGAAGAATGATTGGGCTTACAAGCATCTGGTAAGTCTCCATCTTCTTTCCATTCTTCTTCCTGAACAATGTTGGAATCCAAATCAAGTACCTTTGCACGCCTCTTCTTCGACGGACTAGGGTTTTTATCTGGGCTGGTACAAACAGTCAAAGGAGATCCTAAATAGGGGTTTCGCAAAGCTCCAGGAGTATCAAAAATCAAGGGATTAATATGCGGATTTGTTGAAGTAACCGAAGTGGACGATGAGCTGGAGCGAGTGCTGGTGGTGCCGGAAGGTATCCCATTCACCAACTTGGTCATCGAGGGGGTCAAAAACGTTGAACCTGATCTAGAAGGTTCCTTGAACGGCAATGTGAGCGGTGAATTAGTCATAGATGGACCGAGGCTGGGGGGCACGTTCGATATCAAACCAAAGGGTGGGGTAGAGGCTGGAGTAGCAAACCTAAACCAAAGGAAGAACAATGATCAATTCCTTTGGCAGAAAATCGAATCGGAAAAAGAAGTAACTCACTTAACTCTTTCCCCCATGAGCGCTTGTTTATAGCTGCGAGTTTCCATTGCACGGCTCATATCATCGATCCTCTCTGCGGAGGCTGGCCTGCTCAGATTACAGAAAACAATCAACGAAAAACAACATCAGTCTGGGATGAAAAGAAGGAATAAGAGAAAGCAATGAGAACAAAAGAAACGGACAAGGACACATGTGATATTTTTCTGTTAACCATACTGCGAGTGATGATGGTGAAATGAACTCGGTTTTTTGAAAGCTTTCTGGAGGTGTGTTGTGGGGTTTCTTGACCCGGAGGAGGACGTCGATTTAAGGAATCTTGGCAATCAGCCAGCTCGTGGTTCATGATGCCTTGATTGCTAGGTTAACTGGGCGGAGTTCCAGTTGGAATGGACCTTTGTGATGCGACAAGTGCGTGAAATCATTGTTGAGTCGAGATGAGAAGTGAAGTTGAAATGAAGTCGAAATGAGTTGAGGTGAGACGGTGGTGAGATTGGGGAACCAAACAGGACCTCGTTGGACGGTTCCGATCAGTGATGGAACAAACAAACCCGGTCCATGGACGGGACCTATATCGCCGTATCCTGATGATTACAGGGGTGCTGCGCTGCGCGTCAAAGCTGTATTTGGGGGAAAACATGACAAAAAAAAACAAACATGACAACAATTTCGAGAATAGCTGTAATGAAAATATGAAATTCGGGAATGAAAATCGGTGCATATGTAATAATGGTAAACTGGCTGTATCATGGGTTTCGGCTTCTGTATTCATATGTAATATGGGTTTTCAACGTGTAATAACTTACAAATTAAGGTTTTCTCAATATTTACAACTCAATAACTTCATCATTACTCATCAAAAATTGGGATTGTGGCGTATGGTCTTGGTTGGTAAAGAGAGTTCTATTCATTTCACTTTAGTAATCAAAAATTGGACAAGATTGAAAGAAGTTAGTAATTTTAAAAATCAGTTTTGGCTTATTTAGAATCAAAAGAAGATCAAATTAATAATCATGAAGGCTTACTATGAGTAATTATAATATTATAAAGATGAAAGATTACAAGATTGAATATAAGAAGAGGCTATGACGTGGTTAAAGGTATATTGAAGTGGTAAAGAAGAGGTAATGAGGCTGTCAACTGTGTATTTCTTTTGAGGCAAAGGTTATATATAGCTGTGGTTTGATTGTAAAGAGTTTTTCTTTCCTTTTTTCTTATCTTCTACGTGGCTATTATTTTGTTTATCATTATAAACTTATTTTAGCAGTATCAGATCACTTAAATACACCCATTATCAAAGTTATAAAGAGAAATTTACTTTAAAGAATTGTATTGTAAAGACTCAAAAAGTCATTGGGAATAATACTAATAAAGTATTGAGTTTAATAAATCAATCAAGGAGCTTTTCTCTTATAATTAATAATAATATTTCTTTTATTTACTTATGAGTATTCCATCAATAAGAAATTATTGATTGATCTTAGAAGAGCAGTCTTAGACACCTTCTACTATTATATTTAGTAGATTATCCTCTTCACGTGTTGTATAACCCGTGTTGGGTTATAAATACTACAACGGCCACCATTACGTGTAACATCAATCTTTCAGAAGGCCTCAAGGAACCCCAGTCTTGGACGGCGGCTAGGAAAGATATGTTCTTGAGCAAGTGGAAAGACACAATCAATGTAGAAATGAAAGCAATGGACAAGATGGGGGTATGGAAAGTCATAGACCAACCAAAATATGTCAATGTTCTAGGTATGATACAGCCAGTTTACCATTATTACATATGCGCTGATTTTCATTCTCAAATTTCATATTTTCAATAGTTTCTCCTTATAAAGGTTTTTTGTTTCTCTTGATATGGTTAAAGTGAAGTTTGTTCATTATAAACTTTTAGATTCTGTGTTGATTGATGCATTTTTCAGCCAATTCAGTTGAGATTTGATATGTATTACTAATGAAAAACCCCAATTTTGGCCAAGTTGCACGGTTTTGAATTTAAAGCCGTGTTCAAAATGTTTGAAGTTTGAAGTTCGAAATACTCTGTTTTTGATTTACACTACTTTACTCTAAGGTAAGCCACCTTCTGCTCTTATCAAACTATATCTAATATCATCTAAAGAATCCATTTCCGTCATCACAACCTTTATAAACATTTTTACTAATTCTGAAAAACCTTAATTTCATTCATTTTACCACTTTTACATCATTTCTCTCCAACTATTCCTCTTTAATTACTTCAACTCTTCTATTCATTCTTCTTATGATCAACTTTATTCATTCTTAAGATCTTCTCTTTAAATCCCTCATCTTTAGTAATTAATTGAATTTTAAATTTTCTTCTTTCTTGATTTGTAAAATATTATGTAAGTTCAAATTAAAATTAAATATGCTTGTTTACCACTTGACCACAGTGAAATAAAATAATATTATATTGACTTCTTATTGTTAATGTAAAAAAAACTTTAAAATAATTTTATTAAGCGCTAAAAAAAAGTTTCAATTTTTTCCTAATTGTTCCTATAAATTACTCACCACACCGTCTGTTGGTCTTCCTTGAGGACAATGTTTTCAGCGTTGAAATCCCCAAGTTTCAGTGTGTTCACAATATCATGAAGGCTGGCTTTGTTAGGAGGGTTGTTGAAGATTTTATTGAGGGATGTCAAGCTGGTAGCTTTGGGTTTATCAGCAGATGTATGTACAAATGTATCTTCATAAGGAAAGATAGCTATCCCAGTGTTCAGAAGTACTTTTGACGCAGGGTTGTAAAACACCCAACCTTTACCCCCGTCTACATAACCTATCATAACACATTTGCATCCTTGGTCATTGAGTTTGCTGTGTTGTTTAGCCTAATGAAGGTGGACAAAAGCTGTGGATCCAAACGTACACATTATGTCAAGTTGCGGTTTTCTGCCGTATAATAATTTGTAAGGAGTGTGATTGCCAGTGAGGGTGTTTGGTAGTCAATTTTGCAGGTAGAACACTGTTACATATGTGAACAACCAGAATTCCTGTGGGAGATGCAACACTGCTAACATTGTTCTCCCCATCTCACTGATGGTACGGTCCAGCCTTTCTGTGACCCCGTTCTGTTCAGGTTCATAATGGTTAGAATGTTTGTGAACTATCCCTTTACCTTTTAACCAGTTGCTGAAAGTTGTTTGTATATATTCACCTCCTCCATTGGTTCTGATGTGTTTGACTTTGAATCCTGTTTCAAGTTCCCAACAACTTATGACTCTTGTGGATGCATTGGGTACTTTGGATTTGCTTTTGATGATAACAATGTCCAAAAATGTGGTAGCCATGTCACGGAATGTGATGGTGAACCAGTTTCCATTCACGTCTGATGGGAAGGGTCCCATGACGTCAGATACAATGACGTCTAGAAAACCCAGGTCTCTTCCCATTTGTCCAAGTTTTCTTTGTTGGGTACTTTTGCATACTAGACAGTCTTTGCAGGTGAAAGTCGCTGCCGGAGGTGAGGTCAGAAGTCCAAGGCCAAGTTGCCCTGCACATAGCTTTCTCACTCTCTTCATGTCCACATGGCCAAAACAACAATGCCATAGATAGGCAAGGTCAATGTCTTTATCTACACTCAAAGCACTCATTCTCCCTACTCTCTCAGGTACAATTTCCATACATAATCATGATTTCATTGCATTGATAATCCATTTCCTATCACAATAAGCTGCTACAATTGATTGACATTTTAACAACCTAATGACTACATCCTTCCCCCAAAACCAAAATTCTGCCCCCTGTTCTAAGAGGGCTGCTTGTGATATGAGAGTGTTTGAAGCTTGTGGACTACAGTGTGTGTCGATGTTGATGAAATCTGAGCCATTGTTGGTCTTCACTTGTAGTTAACCTTTTCCTACAATTAAACCATGATCTCCATGAGCTGCTGTTTTCAATTTAATGTGAGGAGAGATAGGCTGATAGTTGATCAGCAAGGACCAGGCATTGCTTGCATGATGAGTTGCACCACTGTTGAGAAGATACTCCGTTGGAGTCTTGTCTGCATTGTTCCCTTCTGCACTCCAGGCAACTGTCAAGGACAATATTTGAGATACCAGGGGTTGAAGTAATGGTGGATCTTCCATTTGAATCTGCCTGGCCAAGATTGGTTGGGGAATGAGATGGACGGGCACTCCATGGTTAGCCGACCTGTACATTGCCAACCTGGTGTAAAAAATCCCATTTGAACACTTGACCCAATTGTTACAGTGGGGCGCTATACACATCTGACCCCGTTTGTGAACTCCACAGGTAAGCTTCCCATGACCATACTTAGCGCAATGGAAGCATTGCCATACCGCATCATGAACCTCTTTGGCCGATTTTTTGGATGAATTATTGGTGACATGATGGTGGCATCTCTCGCCGCTGGAGTTCTGAACATTGGGGATGGAGGTATTGGTGTGTGAGTTCAAATTTGGGGGATAGAGTACAAAGATTGAGAGGTAGAGTGAGACAAAGCATAAGGGGAACGGGGAGGAGGGTAAGATTGTTTAGGAGGGGGTTTGTAAGGATTCATCTTCTGGAAGGAAGTGTTTAAGGCTTGAACTGAGTTGTTGTTCTTGTTTCCGGTTATTCTAGTGCTAATTAGCTTTTGATAAGCTGATCAGATTTTGGATAGTGAGAACTGGGTTTTGTCAGTACAGTAGCATGCATCAAGAGTTGTGTTGAGGTTGTCCATGTCATACTCTCCTGTCATCAGCAAGCATATTTGCAATACAATGCCTTTGACTACATCCTCATCCCATTTAAAACCTGCTGATTTGAGGTGTTTGATATCTTTGTTCATTTGATTGACAAACGAGACCAGGTCAGTGCTAGAGGGATCAAACTTTCTGAACATGATACAGCGGAAGATGACGTATTGGGCTGTACGGCCACCTTGTTGGAACATTTCTTCAATTGTTTGAAGTGCTAAGGTTGTTGTTGCTATCATATCTTTCAGATCTTTGCTAATCGTGGTGTTGATGACTCTACTGGCGCATTTGTCAATCTGGACTTTGATTGGGTTGTTTTGGTTGATTGTGTTGGAAGACCAGTAATCGGCCACGTTGGTCATGTCAAAAATAGCATGTTCCGTTTGGAGTTTCCAACATGCAAAATTGGATCCATTGTCTTTGAGCTTCTTGACAATGGCAATGAACTTGTGCATTTTGTTGTGGTTACGTGTAAGTTCCTTCAACCTATCAGCAACAGGGTTCAACTGTGAGATGGTGAAATGGTCAGAGTATGAGTCTTTTTGGAGATGTTTGGTTTGTCAACGTGTGGGAATGTTACCAGTGATAGTTGGTCTGACAGGATCAGAACTATGAGGGTAATAGAGGAAGGACTGCGGATCAGAAGGAGGAGGAGGAAAGTTTGGAGGGGGGTTGACTGGAAATAATGAAGCGGGTCTGGGGGTGTTTTGACTTGTGCTGGTTTCTGGATGTTCTTCTTTGTCTTTTCTTCTGTCTGTGATCTAGTTCTTGCTCTTGATGTTGAACAAGATTCCGGCAATTTTCCTTTTGTTTCTGCGTTTGATGCGGATGACAACGTCTTTGAAGGACTTCAAGCTAACGGCATGTTATTTGGTTGCTGAGTGGCAGCTCAGGCTTACTCCTACGTAGCAAGCGTTTGCATTTTGACAATTGGGCTATGATTTCAAGTTCAAAACATAACGGTGTAGAACTCCTACGCAGTGTAGCGTAGGCTGAGCTGGAGAGGGGACGAAGTACAACCAGAGAGAGCAGAAGTACAACACGTGCAGTTAAGCTGCCCTCAACCTTTAAGAATCTCTAAGTTCAGAAGCAGTGGGGTACAATTCTAGACAAATCTTCCTGCTACACACAACCAACACCTGTAATAATATTGTTCTACTCTTTCCACTGATATAATCAGTACCAACCCTGGTCCAAAAAACCCCTGACAAGTCTAAAGACTGTACCGAGTGGTCACCAATGGTCCCTAGACACTAATGTGACTAGGCAAGGGCTATAGAAATAATAAAACAAGACTATAAAGCTACTTGATAAAGTTCCGCAGTCCAATCTTTTAAGAATATTGTGCGAAAAGGAGATTTTAATGAGATAGAAAAATATATATAAAAAAATGAGAGCTTTAAAGAGAAGGATGATGATGGATAGAAGTTGTTTAAACTTCTAACTAGACTGCTTTGAAATATACCAAAAAAAACTACTATGAAAAAATATAATAATTAATATCTAAACTTGAGATAAGATGTGATAACTCCTTGTAACTTGAGAATGAGATTTCACAAACAAAGATTTCACACTAACAGCTTTTACAGCTACTTGATTTTCAGTACTGGCAATGACTACACTACCCTTATAAGGGTTAACACTCTTTTTAAAAAAAGAATATAACACTTTTTCTAACACTCCTACACTTAATCAACGGACCAACACTTTTCAAAAGACACACAAACGGACAAAAAACTCATGGATGGACGAACGGAACAAAAAAAAAACCCAAGAACCCCTTCCTTTATACGCCTTCACTCAATCCCCACCTCCTATCCTATCCCTTCATCATTTCCAATTTAACTACTATCACATTACATCACTTTCCTTTGAATCCAATTTTTCAAATCCGATATCTTAGTAAGTACTTTCTACTTTCTCTCTAATCAATTTTTTTTCTAACTAATTTGATTTTGATTTCTTTGTTCATCAATTTCTATTTGTTTGGTTTGGTTTGATTCAATCAAATCTTTCTTCTTTCTTTTGATGATTGATTTTCTTCTTCTTTTAATCATTTGATTTGATTTTTAAGCTAATTTGATTCTTATTTGATTTTTCTTCTTTTTTTCTGTTTTTTAGATCAATTGCTCGTTTCCAAATTTCATTTTGGGTAAGTTCTTCTTTGATCTTTTCTAATTTGATTTTCCTTCTTCAATTTTTATTGGATTTTACTAAAATCAGCCCCCCCTTGTGAAGTTTGACCGCCCCCTTTTGTACTGTATTCCAATCCAAAATTCCGCCTATCTCACGTAGGGGGCGGTCTAGAGAAGTGTTTGAGAGACAAAGGGGGCGGTCTCAAATATGGATCCTGTATTCACCAAATTGACTGGGAAAGAAGGATCCAAAAGTAAACACAGGTGAGAGAAAACAAACTTGTACAAACTTGCTCAGTTGCTCTGCTCCGCAATGAGAGTTTTGGGAAAACTCAGTGTGTTGGATTGGAGAATATTACCTGAAACTCAAACCTTCATACCACAGCTTCGCCAGTCTTCCATCTGCCACAAAGCTCTGCAATGCACCCACCAGCACCTCTCAGCATGCTGGATCTCCAGGCCAACTGCAATCCAAGTTTCCAACAAGGCTCACATAGAACCCTTCCTCCACAACATCCATCCTATTGATATTATTGAAATACTAAAACAGATTGATTTTCAGAGCTTCTTATGCGTTGGCAAGAAGCAGCAAAACACCCCGTTGTTCCTTTGTGTATTGAGTCCAATCTACACTACCTACACAGCCTCTAGCTTCTGAGTTATGCGTTGAGATGAGCTCAATGTTTGAAGCAGGGAGTCTGAGTAGGAAGCAATGTAAACTAAAAACAACAACAAAGGAACGTTTGAGCGTGCAAAGCTAAAGGGATCAATCCCAATGTTGGGGAACCAAACAAGCTCATTATATAGTGTGAGTTTGGAAGTCCTTCGGACCCTGGCTGGCTGAGTTTAGCTTCATCACAATCACTTGATGTTTCAGCCGTCCAGCCATCCTTGCCAAGTAAAAACCTCAGCTTTGAGTAAGAGAAAGCGACAGAAAGGGTCTATATTGACCATCTCATTCCTTCACAATCTCCTACATCAGTTCACGGTACCTGTGGCATTGTGAACTCGATTGAAATACATACGTATGTATTTAGGTTACGTATGTATATTTTGTTTCATTTCATTTGAATCGGAGACTGTTCCAGACCGCCCCCTTCCCATCTCACGTTTGTATTGTACCTTCATTGTTTTCGTTTCCCCGGCTAAAAGGGGGCGGTCAAACTTCACAAGGGGGGGCTGATTTTAGTAAAATCCTTTTTATTTGACTTGAGTTTGATTTATAACAGATAGGTTGACCGGCAAGGTTAGCTCAAGTCCAAGGCGTCGGCTCCAAACAATGATGATGAAGTGGGAGCCAATGCCAAGGAGAAGAGACTATATCCTACTCTAACTGTACAACTGACACGTGACCTGCTGTGGCGCAGTCGTGTACATACAACATCCTGTAACATGATTGTCCTTTCATCTCTCTAGATCGATCAATCCAATCCTGATCTCTGTATTTAATTTAATTTTAATTTGATTTTAATTTAATTAATTTTTTTCTAATTTTCTTTGTTTTAGATTGGTGGGTCTAATTCAACTTCTAACTGTCACAATCAATTGATCCAATTGATTTTCCACTGTAAGTCTTCTTTTCTTTCTCTTTCTTTTCTCTTTTGATCTATTTGAATTGAATTGATTTTGACTGATTTGTAGTGATTTGACTCCTTCTCTTGTCCGGTTTTTAGATTGATCCATCCAAATCTGATTCTTTTTTCTTTCATTTAATTCAATTTTCATTGTTAATTTGAATTGTATTTTAATGTAATCTTGATTTATCTTTTAATAAGAATTTGTAAATATAAAAAATGATACGAAGTAAAATTAAGATGAAATTTTCATGAACTGAGAAAAACGTGAGATAAAAAAAATAGTATTTAAAAGCGGGAAAGCATGAGCGTAGGTGAAGAAAAGGATGGGTTGGATGCGGATTTGATTACCACAACGGTAACACTGCTCATAACCTATAGCAATAAGGCAAAAGGTAGGATTAGCTCCTTTCCAAGACGTTGGCTCCACAAGTGATGATGATGTGGAAGCCTACGTCGAGGAGAGGAGACTATAGGGGGGCTCAAGTTATAATTTTTGCTACTTTTAGCGTAAAAAAGTTTTTGAGCAGCAAATTTACGCAAATTTGCGTAAATTTGCTTCTCAGCAAGAGATCCGTGCTGGTCCGTTGGGTGGTGAAAGGAGATGAAGTTGACTCTCTTTGAAGTAAAGTCTTCATCTCGTCTCGTTCATTGAATAAAAGATCAAATAATTTACGGTCTTTTTTTACGAATTGGGAAAACTTTTTACGGCGCAGTACCGTAAAAAACTCTTCCCAATTGTTTAAGAAAAGACTGTAAAACTTTTGACTTGAGCCCCCCTTATATCTACAAAGAACTGTACAACTGCCACGTGACCTGCCGTGGCGCAGTCGTGTACACACACCACACTGTAACATGGTACAGGTACGTAAACTTTGTGTCACTGACTGTACATATCCTGATTGGGACACATATTTCCCTGGAACGCAAGATCTTCGAACACACTCCCAAGGAGTCGAGGGCATGGTCGCATTCGTGGAGATTGGGAACATCACTAGGGAACGTTCCTATGTAAGGTCACTTAGGAACATTCCTAGCTAAGTCTCCCACAACCCTGAGAAACCACCACGCCCAAAAAGGCATCAATTCCCAAAGAGTCCGACAGCTCTGCATTAGGCCACATTGGTCCAAGGATAAACCTCTTTGAGGCAGGTGACAGATCCTCACAGATCCCGGCTTTGAGTAATAAAGGAAATATTGCCTTTTGGCGATGTTTATTCTTAACCATGCGCACACAGAGGGTCACCCTCACCTTCAATTCATCACCTTTCGTATGTCACGGCAGCTAATGCTGCCCAATCCATGAGCGAGTCTGTGAGAAGTACGAACCCAAGCGGTAAGACAATGCCCACCTATGCACAAAGTTGCCTGTCTGAGGGTCTGCTATGACCGGCGCGATTCTTTCTCATTCTTTCTCTAGACGTGCAAGAAACCTTTATCCCACTTACTTGCAATGCATTAAGATAATCAAAACTTTGTCAACTTTTTCTCTCTCTTCTCTCTTGCATTTTCACAGTCTGATAACCACCAATGTGGTATTACATTATCCCAAACTTGCTAACCAACGTCGAATTGATCCGCAACGCCCCCTTACAGTCGCCACCAATTCACCAACAGGCTTTCGCTGCTTAGGACGTCTGTGTCGCCAAAAACCTATACACTCGTCTTACTATTACGACCCAAGAAATCAACCCAACAAGCCATTAATAGGCCTCAAGGTATGATTATGATTACGCGTCAGTTGCTCCTTACGACTTGTAAGGATAAGCTAACGTCACGTCTGTTATCAAACAGTGTCCACTCTTCAAACATAAAGACACTATTCAAACATATAAACGTCTAGAGTACCTTCAGGATATTTGTACCTTGAATCACGCACGTTTGTTGTTAGCCACACCCAATACACAGTCCAGTAGTCCTTCATCTCGGGGCACCAAAAGAAACAGCAACGAGCTTGCCAACCTTACAGACCCTATGTTCGACCTGAAACGCGCGCGCTTGCCATGCACCGGAATTGTAGGAGTTGGTCCTCATCAAGGGAAAGCAAAGCATGCCAATCGACAATGCCCGTGGCAGGCGTGTACCGATGTACGTGGATGAACAATTGCTAAATTGAAAGCATAAAACTGAACAAGGCCTTCCCTTCCTTTGCAGTGCTGCCGTGATCAGCGTGTTGCTACTGGATCCAAGTGCCACACACATGAAAACGGTGAGCGTGCTAAAACAGTAGCGCCAAATGCTCAACCGTTTCTAAATACCGTCTTGGAGACAGCAATCGCCGAGGCTAGTATTAGTAGAAACCCGCAAGAAATTCAGGAGGTTGACTTACTGGGACCAGCTCCTCCGGTACATCCTTTGGCATTGGCACCTTCAACCATGCGGATGTACCACCTCATCCGCGCCAAGGAAGAAGATGCAACACGTGCAGCCGAAGCGGCTGACGCAAGCACCGACAAAAACATCTCCATTTCGCTTTGGCTGAAGGTACGTGCGGAGTTGTCCATTTTATATTCAATCAGTTAGCTTATAAGCATTTACAGGAGGACAGCGACCCCATTTCCTTCTTGTTCGCATTGAAGTCAATGAAGCAATATGCTATCTCGGAATGTGACGCTTTGATGATTTTTCTAAAAGCTCACAACCCACATTGGAATAGTTGCCTGGTCGTATACGATGTCAGAGCTGACAGATGGGTAAGTGCTCAAAATGATGTATTTGCTAGCTATAACTGATATCACCATATAGAATTATACCACGGTCGGCACAAACATACCTATGTTGACACCGCTTCGCAAGGCTTTGGTGTGTTTGACCGGTGTCAACCCAAAGTTGTGCAATGGAATGCATGAATTACAGCTGAGACTTGCCCCGGCGGCCAGAACAAGCGTCAAAGCCATTGTTGATTCACTCAGAGCCACACCCACTAAACCGGCACCAATCACTCAAATAAGTGCAATTGCAAGTCCAGCTTCAGGGTCAGGCTTATCTTACAACAGTGGCAATTATTCCCCCACACCAACCCCCTACTCCCAAAGAACGATATTGGAGAACCCCACTTTCATGGGAGCTTACAGAGCTCTAACACCCCCTTCAGCATTGATCCAACATGCAACACCGTATGAAGAGGCTGAAGACGATGAGGTAATAAGCACCCAAGGACCCAAATTCTCCCACAACATCCTCATCACCAACCAAAGCCGTAAGACGCCACCTGTAACTCTTACCTCCAAAACGATCTCAGCTTCATTATCAGATACAAACAACCCACAGGACACGTGGTTTAGCAGTTCACCCGCAATGTCAGAGTCAGAGGATGGAGATGATTCCACTTCTGTTCAAGAAACCAATCATCAAGAGACCACTGTCGGAGGAGCTGCACCTGCGCCAACCCAGGAACAACCGAATGTCAAGAAAGGGTCCAAACGCAGGACCAAAAAAACCGGTCTAGTAAATATCCGCTGTACATTTCACTTGATTATTGACAATACCTTTATTAATCAATGTGATTTTGTCAGTGGCCACCACCCGAAATGCCAATGCAGTGTATGATTGAGTGGTATGTGAAACATAAATCCACAAAAGGTAAAAAAGCCGTATGGGAAAGCTTCTTTTCACCTGAATACCAGTTCGAAAAAACTGAAATGTACCAATACATACGCTGGATCAACAGCGTCACCACCAAGCAATGGCAAGAGTGGTTCCAGCATTGTGAGCGTAATAATCTTGACGCGGTATTTGCAACGGCCAAGTTACCCAATAACTTTGGTAAAGTGTTAGATGAAATCAGGTAACAGAATGCCACAACCGTCCTCCCTCCTAAGTTGTCACAATATGGTTCAAGACTGGTTCTTGACTCAATATATTTTTTTCAAAATTTATGCACTTTAATTAACAAATTATTTCAATTTCAAACTATGTTTTCCACCGTATCTTTTATTTAATAGCTTCAGCTTATTTATATATTAACAATGTATGCCAGGCCCTATATGTTTCTTCCTACTCCTTACTGATGTATGTATTATTTTATTTAACAGCGGCCCTATTTGTTCCTTCCTATTCCTTATCCATCTGTCTTCTGATCTATCTGTTTTCACAATGTCAAGCATCTCCCTAATTTCTTTTGTCTAAAAATCAGTAGGTAGTAGAAATTGTTACTCTCAGTTGTTGAGAAACATAAAACAAATGGTAGTGTGTTTACCGGTCACAAACCATCACCATAACTTTATTGAATGATCATAAAGTTAAAACATAAAGTTACAGCGTGAAGAAGGCAACACAATAGAATAAAAACTGAATCACAACTGGCTAGCTATAGTAGCAATCTGATATATCTGTCAAAATTCATTGCTTGTACTTGGTGTCACAATAACCATATAACAGACGCTCACGTCTTGCTCTTGAACCTGAGATCATTCATACCATATTGTGAGCATTCAAGTCAGCATAAGTGTTCATAAGAGCAGTAACAATGCATTTTGTTACTCACGCTTCAAAGACCAATAGCGTCCTCTGTAAAAATGATAACACATTGAACCAGGCAATGACCTATAACGGCATCCTTGATTTATGGTTGGACTTTGAAATATGTTTGCTATCACACCAAATATGAAGGAACACTTCAGATAAAGCATTTCGAGTAGGAGGTCACTTCAAGACTCACAGGTTTCACTTTCAACTGGAACTTCTGGAACATGAATGGCTGTCACCTTACGTTCAACCTCATGTTTGTCTGGATCTGGACTATTATTGGAAGCTATTTGTGTTACGTCGTAAGCCCAAAAATACTCATTAATACGCATGTGGTCTTCAACTGACCCGTGTTTTCAATAGCATCTAGAAGTAGGACGTCTTCCTGCGTCAAAGTGAAAGGGGTGTCCTCGATATCACCTAAGAAAATTAAGATGTGAGGGTAAGACACTATTGCGCCTGAGATTTAAGGTAAATGTGCTATTACCAGCGGCATTGATCACTTTATTTGCGGTGGCCAGGTCTTGATCCGACAAATCAAGTACATCCTGGCTGTACGCCTTTCCATTAACTGTTATCCACCAATGTTGGAAGGCCATTGCGCCGCCTTTGTTGCACGGTTGGCGGTGGCCAAATCCGCCACAGCCAAAGCATTGGTCCAATCCTGCTCTCACGCAGGGATGAGCTCGGTGAGTTATATTGTGAGGATATATATACGACTTGGAGCGCGGGTCAAGCCTGTTGAACCACGCTTGAGCTTCTGGAGTATTGGGATTAACCTTAAATTTGGAAATGGTGAAGTTACGCATGATGAGATAATAGAACAATATGTTGATTGAAATAACGGAATATGTGGAATGACTCCTTCCTTATTCTGCTCTGTGATTTTGAATCATCCAGCACCTCCTTTATATAACAGCTTTCGCTGACTTTAAGATATCAATGGTTAAAGATAAAAAGATAACCATTGATATCTTAAAGAATCATATCCTGGCTAAAGCTACATGTTTTATCTCTCATTACCTAAAGTTATTTAATGTTGATGTGTGGCATTGTTTGTGCTGTTGTAATCACTATCAGACAATGTTAATCTCGACCCTATGGATACCCTGAAGAAAGCTTTGATCTTGGGGATTCACATCTTCTACAAACCCAACATGAATAGACCTTTCGAGACAAGTTGAACTTACCCACTCAAGGAACACGCATGTGGCAAGTCGCTCACCCTCCGATCACTCTCCAATCACCATGGTTCAACGCTTGGAAATGTATTGTTTCCCCTTTAAGGATAACACGGCAGACCTTGAGCTAAGATCATGATATATGAGCCTTGGAACGCCCGATCACTATGTAACCACGTGTGATTGGAACAATGCAACTCCAATTGGTTTTAGGGGCGCAACATCGGGATTTTAAGGTTGATCAAATGTTCAACATTGCTAGCTTGATATGCTATGCAATGCAATCCTCGCGCAGATACATTCAGCGCAGATACATTCACAAGTTTGGCAAACAGGATGTCAGCAGTATCAACGGATTATTCATTTGCTTTTACGGTTCCAGCATTGGATTGTTACATTGATAATACTAATGATCATCTCAACATTTCGACTGTTTGTGTTACAGCCTTCTTAACCTCTTCCAACCAGATCAGGTGTTCCTTCCTCCATTTTTACAGTTCTCATACATTCCCAACATGCCTTCCACAACTGCCAGTCTTGATAGTAAAACTCATTCGAGTTCCCCCGCGCCACACTCCTCTACTCCTGTGTATGAAGAATCTTGTAGCCTGTGAGGGTTGGGTATTCTTTTGAATACTCAATGCTCACTAAATTTTATTTATATATTTAGATATTTATAATTTTATTTATTTTATTTCAATGAGTATAGTAAATACAATGATAAGAAAGGTAATATAAGAAAAGGAAGAAAGAGAGATGAGTTTAATTAAATATAATAGAAGGGTTGTTAGATGAAAGCTGGATCCAAGGCTTTCCCTTAATCCTTATTATTACAGATTAAGGAGTGTTTTGAGATCACTACTCTGGTTGTCCTTAAAGTCACCAACTTGGGGTTGTTCTTAAGGTCACCAACCTGAAGTGCTTCTTAAGGTCACTAACCTGGAGTTGTTGAAGGTCACTAACCTGAAGTATAGTCTACTTAGGGGAAGTAGAGGATCCTGATGAAGGAAAAGGATATAACTTACTGTAGATGGGAAACTCTAAAGTATATGAAGTGTTATCACTAGTCTTATTAATAAGACTCTTGATTGGTTACTTCAAAGGAACTTTGTTAGTTCTTAAAAGTAATTGTTATATATATTTTTCTATGATGGAATTTCTTCTGAGGTTAGGAGAGGGGTTTATATATTCTTCTCTCTTAACCTAACTTTTATGATATTTGTTTTTATCACTATTTTGGTTTGGATAGTGATTGCTAATTATTGGTTATGTTCATCATAGTTTAAGTTTGTTATGTGCTTTATTTAATATAAGCATATTTTAACTCTTGACACTGAGTTATGAGGTGTTCTTATGTTTTATAGGTTCTTACATCTATGTTACATATATGTTACATACTGTTTTTAGTATGTACATATATGTAATTATGGTTTTTTAGGGTTTTATTATATTCTTAGTCATCTTTTGAGTGCTTGTACATGTGCTCAGGGTTTACATAGCCAATCTGATGAAAACAAACCCACGCTTTCCCCATCCATTCTGGCCAAGCCGTCCCTTTCAGATGATTTTGAAGATCGCGTAGAGAAAAATGAGGTAGACAATCCTACCTTGATTTCTTCCGGTGTTAGCGCCCCGGCTGAGCTTAGAATTGAGGGGCGCGCCCCTAGATTTGGTAAGTTGAATGGTTCATTTACTCTCTTGTTTTGAAAGGGGACTCAATAAAATCTTTATTTCGCGTAGATCGCAACAAAACCAGAGAGGCCACAGAGTTGCCCAATTACATCACTTCCGCTCACTTCAAGACTGATGTTAGTGCTAAGCGCGCTGGAATCTTTCATAAATTCAAGCCTTTAGATGACGATCTGGAGTGTACCTGGTTCACTCCGAATGTCCCAACATCTAGTGTTGAGTCAATTGTTATGTATGAGTTAGGTAAGGCAAACACTTCCAACGTCTCACTGAACACCGTATATTGATGTGTCACCATTATTTGGTTTGGTCTAGGCGAGCGCGATTCGTCATCCAGAACCGGGCGTATAGACTACGAGTTTTCTGTGCGCAACATCGAAGTAGTGGATGAAAGCGATAATCCCCCAACTAAGTTGGTTGCCAAACAAAGCCAAATGTGGGATCGAAATCCCAACCTTTCATGTCACAAGGCTGCTGAGCTGGTTCAGGCAAATCGATACGCCTCAAAGATGCTCCGTTGCTTCAAAGCCAACCTGATGACTCGTTGGCGTACAACAAGACAAAGCAATCCACGGCATTCAGCTATTGGCCGCGAATGGCATGCCAAAAGCTTGGGTCTAATGGTTAGCTTGGCTGTCTTCAAAACGAACTATATGACTTGCTTACATACATAGAGTTATAGGTTTTGCCCACGTCCCTGATTCAAATTATAGGACCGCTGATGGAGTGTGAGTGCGGTTGGATGATTGTGGATGCACCAACACACTCCGACACCACCCGATATGTGATGAGATATAACTTTGGAGATCATCAGGACCCGGAGGATCCGTTCAACGATTTGATTCACTGCTTCATTCATAATACTTACCATGTCAGTGGAGGTACCTCTTTGATTAGCAATCTTGAATGTGATATAGAAGGAAATATATACAATATTGATTGTTTTTCCCAAGAGTACGTATATTGTACTGGATATTTCTATGTTTGTTAGCCTCATTGATTGAACTAACATCAACATTCACAACCTCACAGGCCGCCTAAACACAGATACGTCAGAGCCAAAGACGTGCAAGTAGCGAGTGCGGCATTTGATCATTTTCGTCGTGAGCATAAGTGCAACAACATCTGTAGATGGATGGGGCTATTACCACTATGAAATGCGGTGATCTCAAGCCTTCCACATCTCTGTGACTGTTTTTTACATTTTTGTTCCTATTCTATTCATTGTGTGCAGTTCCCACTAGCCTTCACGATTTTTTTGTGTCTTTATTTGACGAGTGTGTCAATATTATCTTTCTAATTTCATTCACTTGTTTCATTGTAGTTTTGAAATTTTCTTTTCATTTGCTTATTTATCGTATTTGTTCACAAGGAATGCATCATTGCTCGGTTCAAGGGACAAATAAAATGGCGACTAATTCAATATATTCAATAGAAAAGAGAGGAAAGGAATAAACTGCACGAAAATTCAAGATACAATGATGTGGACAAAATTCAAAGCAAGAGTGGAAATGCACTTTGCGGAGCCAGGTGTGAAGGTATATTACAACAGAATGTGGTTTTCCTTACAAGTTTGGAGAGAAGTGATTCATTTTGCACACGTATCATCTCCTCCAAAAAAAAACTGTAGTTTATCTCATGCATACCACAACATATTGAGAGAAAACATCCATACCATGCATTCGTAATCTCGGCTGCAGACCCATTAAATCGCCAATTACCGTTGCGTTTCTTGAGGAATGGCCAGCGCTTCGGGTCATTGAATTTACGACACTGAGCATCTTTCTCAGAGTGAGTCCGCATGTGGAATGGATCAACTGGTCTGATGGTTCCCCTGAATCTTTTGGCCGCAGGGAGATCCTTCCTGAGGCATTTGTCAAAAGTGCATGAGTTGTCAAAAAATTGTATGGGTGGTAAGACTGGAAATTTTTGTTCCAATGTTTCCTAAGTAGGTAAAATAAAGAGGTCAGCGTATGGGATGAAAGCATGCACACAACCGCCTTGACTCACCCTGACCAACACCACCGACTTGGCGCAATACATTGTGTCTCTAGCTAGAGTTATACCACACGTGCCCACAAACAGTAGATCATTGTGGGTCTTGGCATTTGAACAGAATGGCTTCTTGGCGATCGCAGTAGCCCAAAAGGTCTCTTCACCGTCGCGACCGGCCTCGTGCGCCCGATCTGACTCGTCTGTCTCTATCAGTGCATCCAGATTGAAGGCATCGGTGTCGGCGTTGAGGGCTGCTGTGGGATCTTCAGGTAACTTTGCACCTGTTCGCTGGTTGAAAGCAAGCGCCGCTCGAGACCTATGTGTCTTCTCCTGGCAAATTTGTATGGCCTCTTGGTGCTCGGGTAGATCACATGCCTTGGTTTTCCCTATTGCATCGCGGGTGCAAGGCTGTGCATGGCACAGTTTTCCGAGTAATGGGCTATGCTGAGGACAATATTGATCCTTGGGTGTTTCAAGCATGACCATACATGGGGGAGGATTAGGTATCAACGGGTTAAGAGTTGCCAGCTGTTCTTTAGTGGCGCTGCATCATGGGTGACTGGTTATAAAGATAAACATTCATCAGTTTCTCACTTGACCAATTGACGTTGTCGCTTACCCAGACCTCCGCCTGGAACGTTCGGGTCATCAAGGATCTCAGTACATTCCGAGCACATATGATCAATGTACGGGCTGCCTTCAAGTTCCATCCACGTCAATACAGCCAGCTTTGCTTCACGGAATCGATGACGAGACCCTCCAGAGTTAGGGACGGTCATCTGCCGGTGTCGGATGGAGAAGTGGCGTAATAGCCGCTTCAGATCCAACGCCATTGTGCAACAATGATCAGAAAGGGAGGGCTTGAAAATCTCGCCAACAAAGTGATTGGCAGCAGGCTCGGATAGCTTGTGGGAGCTGTTATAAATAGTGACCAAATTGTATATGGAAACACTGAAATAAGGTGAGTTAGCTTAATGAAATCTGGTGGACGTCATTGGGTTGACTTACTGAGCTAGTGATTGAGCGTGGTTGAAGAACTCGAGTAGTCTCATAGTCATGAAGTAATGCATGTTGACTTGAATGCAATCTGCATCTTTTCTGACCGACTCTAAGTAGTACGTGCGTTGATCTTTCTTTGAAAAGTATGATGCCCTATAGCTGGTTTTGCAATCTGATAGCGACAGCATTATGAGCGTTACTTTGGATTAGTACATCAAAAAAAGGACTACACTGACGGCGACAATACGTAGTGTGGTGGCAAATGGATTTAACACCATCGAGGTCGTATAGATATCCACAAATAGCCTTCCTTTTCTCCAATCGCCGACCTATAGCTTGACACTCTGCATTTGGGCAAACTCCTTGGTAAGGTGGCCAAAAAACCCTTTCAGTGACGGTTTGTGCGCCAGCTGTCGGAACGAGTCCTTGGTCTCGAACAAGAGCGGTAGGATCCACATATGATGATGCAAGTGTTGGGTACAATATGGTCCACAATACCTCCCAGGTACCGGGCACTACAGCCGTGCGGAGGGCGCGGTTGAGATACTCGTAAGGCGCATTGTCTGGGTCAATTCTGATTGACCCTTGATTGATTGATACGAAATGGCTGGCCACCGTGACGAATTGAAACACGTCGGCGGCATCGAGGGAGGCTAGGCAGGGGAAATGGGACAAGTGCTGATGTATATCGGACAAGCGCATGTTAGATGGATGTTATGTTTTGTGGTTTTGTTCGTGGTTGTCTGCACAGAACATGGACATAATCATTCTTTTGTCTGACTATCATCAAAGGCTTGCGCTCTGCACAGACATGAGGGACGTGAAGAGGGGGGAAATCCAGTCCGGATCTGAGTATGCAAATACACATGTCCGGGAATGTACAGACTGAAAGGGGAGCGATCGTCGGTAAATGACAGATCGGACATAGACCGATGCGGTCAGCTTCAAATTTCAATTGACGAAAAGGGCGTAGGAACTTAGTTCCCAGACAAACAAGGGAACATTCCCAAAGCTCCTCCAGTGCGACCGTGTTCTGAAGGAGTCTGCCTTCCTCCCCACTCAAGGTGTCTCTTCCTTGGCTTTCTACAAAGTGGTCGGTGAAAGCGGTTCAGCTGAAATTCAGCCAATTTGGATGCATCCGAAAGCCTGCACTGACTTGTTTCCCCTCGCCTTTTTGATGTCCGAAAAAATGGGCTGGCGTACCGCAACAACTACATATGGCCACCTCTTGTTGTATCTGACCGAAGGCCGAGCTACATATTCGAACATGTTTCAAACTACATACAGTCAATCCAGAAAGGCTTGACCAATTTTGCCCGCAAAACTTGACCAAATCAGCGGGGAATTCGTGGAGAGCGTTATGCAAAAGCCATACATGGCCAAGCAGGAAACCTTTCAGGAAGCAACCGAATACATACTGAGGTCGATCTATAGTCCGCGCGGGTATTGGAGAGCCGAGAAAAAGCATTGTGGTGCGGAGAACACAGATTTTTCCGAATGTGGCGTCGAAGCCGGTTCTACCAGCGGCGACAGAAGGATTGGAGAGCCGGGAAAAAGCATTGTGGTGCGGAGAACACAGAGTTCTTCCGAATGTGGCGTTGAAGCCGGTGACCGCGTACTCGGGATAGATTAGCCTGACTTATGCCTTGGGATAAATCTATCAGCGGCGACAGAAAGATATAAAAGGCGTATGAGCCTTCCCTCACTTGGTAGTCAGTTTGTTCAGCTCTCCAATTTGACTATTGATATTGCTTGATTGCTTGTTTCAAGATTTCCAAACCGAGCCTTTCGTCAATCGATACAAGATGTTCAATTTATCGCGCCTATCCACCATCATCACCATCATCATATCCTTGGCATGTCTAGTAAAAACTGATGATAGCACCACACCACACGATTGTACCCTCGCATATAATGGAAACACACGTCGTGAGTCACTTTGTATCCATGATGCTACTCACCTAGCTGCACTGATACCACTCCTCTCTTCATCCCAATAGTGTGCCAGGACAGGGTCATGAAACACTATTGTAACGATTGTAACTCATCAGTTCTCCTAAAGACACTTTTATTACTCTGCCTTCATTATTGAAAACTACACACACTTATTGATTGTGGTCAAACAGGTCGCGCGCCCCGCCTGGACCACGAAAAAGGCATGCATTCATATCATGAAGATCGTAAGTAACATCAGATGGAAATACACAGTAGATGTTTGCTTAGTGCGAAAATTTATTTTTCCCAACTGAACGGCGCAATCTTTGAAGCCCAAAATAAAAATAACTATGTGGTGGCTCCCTTCACTTATACCGGTGACGCGAACAAAGGGCCAATTTGGATAGATGACCCGATTGTCTCAGTTCCAAAGTCGCGTGTTGAAATTGCTAGTATGTATATCTTTCTTGACCAGTGCACGCTTCTGACACTCACTGCTTACACTCACGAGTCTTCACTGCGATCTGTTCAAAAATTATTAGGCTGCCAGGACTGTAATCCTTAGTCTCGTCTGCCCTGCAGTGACGCCTTTCTATCGGTAGAAAGGTCTAAAGCCTTGGGGCAGGTATGCTTCCGTTTTTATTCTCGAACACACCACATACTTCCTTGACATGGCTTATCTTAGGAGAACTTGAGAAGAGAAACCGTACTGCACCCATGGAGGCCACCTTGCTACTTTGAATTTTGTTCTCGTCCTGAATCTGAGAAATACAATTTTCCTTTGCGTTTGATATGAAATGAGCATCCTTTTCCAAACCAAATTGAGGCAACAGCCAGAAGTATCTAGGAACTAATAATGCATTTGGAAACTATCCCTAACTTATAAAGCTGTCAGACAAGACCCTCAAGCAGCGTTGTCAATAAGCTGGCTTATTGAACAAGTTTACCAGGCTATCATGAGGAATCATGATTGCACGGTGATATGTATATAGAGCCTGATAGAGCAGTGCAAATGCAAGACCAATTCAGAAAAGGGGTAAAATACAAAAGGGAGATCTGTGGCTATAACTCACTCCGAGGGTAATTTGCATATAGTGATTTCCCGATCTTAAAAAATCAGTGGTTTGGGAAGCGGTCATTTTTAACCCCCTCAGAAGTTTAAAAGTCAAAAGTTCTTGTCAAATCTTTCATCAACTTGGCCAAATGGATTGTAACTTGACGTCTGAAAGGGTTGATCTGTTAAGGAAGAATTTTGCATTGGTTTTGTCATCACCTTGCAATCGACCAATCTCATCAACTCAGATTCCTCAAATTCATCTATACCTTAGTTCATTTCCTAAAACCAGCCAAACACATAATTGAAATGATAAGAAAACTAAATTTAGGCACTTGTATTCCATGACTATTAATCTTCCACAATATATCTATTAAATCTTGGAGTGTACCAAAGAAACACAACAAAAGAGACTAAACAGGAGAAATAAAAGCAGGCAAAGAGAAAATTAATGATCTGCTTTGGAGGTCAAGTCCACACAATTCCAATGTATCAATGTAGGAAAACTTCAGCAGTATGTCACTTCCAGAGTCCATGTTAGTACTGAAACCAACAAAAGGATAAAGATAACTTTGAAAAGAAAAGCAAAGAAAAATGAAAAGAGGTACGTGTTAACTGGAGATAAAGAGAAATGGAAAAGCTACAAATTTTGTTTTTCCAATGTATTAATCAATCGAAATTCTCGAGCATTTGATACTACATATCTTTCCATTCTTCCAATAAGATATAGAGAAAGGCTGCAGATTAATTTCCTTCGGTGACAGAGCCACCAACCGGAGCGGAATAGAATCCACCTACAAGCACAAGATAACTATATGATTAAGAGAATACAAACAAGATAAGTTCAGTGTTTGTTCACTTATATTCAAGGAATGCTTTCGGGCCACGAGACTGATGACATACCTGAGCACTAAGATCGTTCCTCTATGATAATTAGCACGAGCTTCAATGTACGTGTAAGTCAAAAGGAAGACTGAAAAGACAATCGAGATAACATCCCATCTAGGAAATACCAACCTGCACAAATTTGAAGCAAAAGATGTCAGAGACCGGATCATGGTAAAAAAACTATGGCGAGCGGACTCACGTGAACGTGTGATGAGCCGATATGTATTTGCCCGAGTTGTATATTGCAGAGATAGCGATCATAGCTGGGATTTGGATCAAACAAACTTGAAGAGCATACGCAGAACCGATCTCCATACTGATGATGCAGATAAGAGATGATCAAGCCAATGTTAGTTCATCCTGACAAGATAGGTGACCTCCTCATCTATCTTCCCAAAAAAGAATCTGACCTGAGTGCAATATTCCCATTTATAGCAAACGAGATGGCGTTCATGAATTCGGTAGTGTTGGGCACCAAAGCGAACAATGTCACGCCCAGTAGCTTTTCAGGAATCCCTGAACCATCCAAGACCACATCCACCACACTTACCAAGATCTCAGCAATCACTGCATATAACAATGTACAACTCAGTAAGACTGTGGTACTCTTATTCCGACTCCAATTGGGCGCATCATGGCCACTTCCGCCATCTGGCTCTATCCCAGATGTAACATTAACGTCTATCTGATGATGCTGCGGTTGTTGAGAATTTGGATGACTCCGAGACGCGTCCCGGCTATGCGAAGAATACTGATGCTTAAGCATGTGGGCCGGGGTGGTAGAGAGGTGCCTGGCTGTAGCCATCTCTAAGACCTTGATGGTTCGATCGACTTCTTCGGCGGTGAGTGTGCGCTCAAGACTTAATGAATTGTCGCCAGCTCCCGCCTTGAGATTATAAGGTGAATGGATAGATCCAGAACCACTGGCTCGGTGGTCTGATTGGACGGTGTGGGTCGCAGGGTTTTTTTGTATATGGGGGAGAAGCTGCTGTTTTACGATCTCGGGAAGTTTGCGTACATACATAGACATTCGCTGTTGATTGGTATTCCCGCTCATATCTTGCTCAGCGTGATTTGGCGCTAGCATTTGGTTACCGTGGTCAGCTGCGTGAGGGGCAGCAGCAGGAGTTTGCCATATTTGTGAAGCATGAGTTCGTAGCGAAAACCAAAGTCCGATCAAATAAGACTATGAAGAGTAAGGTTGTTATCCTTTAGGTAAGCCATCTAGAGTTGAGAAAGAATCGAGCCGATGAAGAAAATGACATACAAGCACGAGAAGAGCGGCGCAATAGTAAGATAAGCCTTTGACAGACGTCTGGTAAAATTCATCATTGACCGGGCTCAAGTGTTCGTACCGACAACGTTTACATTGCCACAACGCCTCTGGATTGATCTCTCCAGGCTTAGTCGATACGCCGTCCGGACAGCCTGAACAAGTCAGTTGAAACTAGACGTTCGATGAGAATGTGAGTACATGATGACAAATCGCAGAAGCCATAGCACAAGGTGTAAGAAAATTACTCAACTGTGCCATAAATCTCGTAAAACAGTGTAGGGGTCAAGACACCAATGATAGCCATAATCAGCATTGTTGATGTCACGCCAGCCGAACGGGCGTTGAATTTCTGTTCCTTTCTTCGTACTGACCCGCCGATCATCGACATCCCGGGCATCAAAAGTACACCGGCCAGAACACTACCAATGATGGATCCTTCGACTAGGTCTCCTTTGCCCTCCGTTAATGCGATACCATACAGAAGGATTTCGATGATGGAACCAAAGGTCGCGTTAATTACAGCGCCCATTCCGATGGATGATTGAGCGGAAATCGAAGCAACGGCCATACCGATGAAGTATGACAACGGTACTACACTCAGTAAGGCCATGACAAAGATCACGCCTTGACTGGAGATCAGTCCAAGGAATCCAGTCAAATGCAGGGGTACCAAAAAGAAAGCATCAAAGATCACAAAGATCACAAACGGCATAAGGATGATGAACATGATGTTGACTCCATCCACAGTGTACTTGTAATATTGGAGTCCTAGTGCTTTGTACGTGCACAATAATACCTTGGCCTTTCCGCTGACCAATCTACCTTTTGCTCGACTAGCTGACAAAGACTTCTTCGAATGCTTTGGTGCAGGTTGACCAGGTTTTAGACGAGGTAGACTTCCAAATCCACCTGGGGTAGAATCGCTTTGAGCTTCAGCACGGTGAGTGGATGATACCTCTCTATTACCACCCAGACCTGCTTTTCCATATTCAATTTGATTGAGATCGATGAAGGTGGGCGGTGAACGGAAATGAAGCGCCAGAGGTTCTGTGCCCACATGACGGACAAGCACCCATAATAACTTTGCCATCGGGATTGGAAACACGAAGAACCAGCATAGAAGGCAAGAGGCCAACATCATTGGAGCAATGACTAGGTAGTAGACTGTCCAGAAAGATAATCGACCCAGTGCCCGTACTCTGATTTGATGATATTTCTGACCCGCCTGTCGATGAGACGTCGGAATATCCTTGGAAGCCGAGTTATCAAGCATGGCAGTCATATCGGTGGAGGTAGACGAAGAGGAGACACGGTTGGGTGGCCTAGGTCTAGCCCCGCGAGTGGCTCCGTAATTGGGTGGAAGGCTTAATCGATTAGGTCCAGCCTCTGCTGCTGTCAAAGATGTGCGTTCATGTACATCGCCGCGTATCGTGAGCCGATCGACCGATTCGTTGTCATCATCACCAATGTCAGATACTGCTTCCCATCGGGAAGAGTGGACATTAAGTCTGTTGGCGCCTTCCTCTTGTTGTGAACCTTCTTCCCCCTCCTCACCTTCTTCTTCTTCAGACCATTCTTCGACATATTTGCCAAATGGCCAGATAAGATAGCCAGCGAGCTCCCATACTACTCGACCGTATTTGCTTCCTCCCCAAGGTATCACAAACAGTACAGCCGCAACCAGCGAGAAAACAAATGCTAGAGGCGAACCAAATAACAAGGCCCATAAAATGTTGCCAGGTGTGAGAGTTGAAACACTAGTCGAGGTGGGAGAATCGTGAAGCGCGGCTTCCGCATTACGAGCCACAGATCTTGACTTTTTATAAAGTGCTGGTTTCCAGATTGGCAATCCGAAAGGGTGTTCAATATTGATTGCCTGGTCAAATCAAGAAATGTACACAATTAGCAAGACTATGATCAACATCAGACGAGGTAAATTATCCCAGCTCACATCTTGTCGGTCTTTGAGTGTATACTCTACATCTTCATCATTTAGGTCAGATGACGCACTGTCACTACTCGTGTTTTCGGCTTCGGCTGGTTGGTTGCCATCAAGCTGTCCTTGTGGGGATTGGTCCTCCTCGGAAGATGAGGGTTCGGGAACGTAAACAGATGCATGTCGTGCAGTTGATTTGGGACGACTGGGAGATTCGAGCTGAAGGTTCGTGTGTTGAGACATGATAGGGCTACGCATAGACTGCCCCGGGAGTTCGCGGGAGCGTCCACGCGCAATGGGGGTATGTAAGTCAAAGTATTCCTGTCCTTCCTCCCCGTCCTCATAAACCTCGTCGGCTTCACTTTCTGCAACTGCATCGGACATAGTGACACCTCCACGCTGCCCCAAAGACATTAAGGATGATCGAGAAGATTTGCCAAGCAGAGGTGGAACATTTTTCGACGTAGGAGAAGAAGACATCCCTACGCCATGTTCGGATGACTTTAAGCTGCCAGATGTGAACTGACTCGGTGATCCAAAGGACTGATATGTGGATTGAACCGTGTCAGGCGAGCGGCCTCTCGTGGAAGCACTGATGCCTCTTTGCCGATCAAAGTCCAGGGCGGGATGCACGCGGCTGGAAGCTGAAGTAGGATCATACTGACTGGCTGACCTTGGGATGTGTCCACTCCTTGACATCGGGTCATGGATCAGATTTGTTGATGGTGACCCAAGAGGTTCATTCAAGTGACTGACCGAGTCAGAAAAAGCCGGAGGCTGTGATGTTTGTAATTGGTGAGGATGAGCAGGAGCGGTACGAGTACGAGAAGCAGTCGGACGCGAATGAGAGGTTCGAGAACGCGTGGTGTCATCTTCAACGCGACGCTGACGCCGCTCAGCCTCCTTCTTGAGCCGCTGACGCTCCTTCATACGACGCCGGACCAATGCCTCCCCACGATCGATAGGCTCAACGCCATCGTCATCATCATCATCAACAGAGACCCTGTTGGCTATGGAATGCGATTGAGGTACTTGTGCAACATTAGAACTCGGTGGAGGCAGGTGGAATAATGTGGTCACAGGAGAGGTCCCGTGAGGATCGGATGGATTGTTTACGGAGGTCGGCCTGGAGGGAGGTAGAAAGTTCGTCTCGTGATCGGAGCCAGCGTCAGAAGTTAAGTTTTGTTCTCTTCGAACGCGCGTGGTTTTGAGAGCTGAAGGTGGAGTGGTACCAATGGGGTTGGCAGGCTGTTTAGAGAGTGATGCCCTGGCTTTGCCTTTTTGAGTACCGCTGATATGAGAGGCAGAAGTGGTGACAAGGTTAGTGTTGATGTTGGAAAGTTCCGGATGAGAAGATTCACGACTCCTGTCTCGATGAAGTGAGCTATCTGGTTGAGAAATCCTAGGTCCCTTGGGCAAAAGTGTTGGCGGCTCGAGATCCGAGAGCAACTGAGGTTTGACGAGAGACTCAGAGGTTGGTAATGGAGTGGTTGAACGAGGATCAGATGTAGTTGGAGTTGAATCTGATTCAATGTTAGTGGATTCCTTTGAGTTTGGCATAGTCTTATTGATTTATGAAAAAAGAAAGAAAAGAAAGTTGAGAATGCGAAGGATGAAGGTAATGAAGAATGATCAAAGCTAGAGTTTCGTTTGGGATTGGGTGAGAAGAAATGCGTCATTTCCATAACAGGGACATCACACTCAATACAGATCATGTGACTCGATCACACACTGTGACTGGAGCCTGCGAGCTGTCAACTGAACCGCGCGTTGCATTGTGAACTCCGCATACGGTATCATTGAACTTTGAAAGACTCTGAAGCATGGGAACAAAGCCGCGCCGGGTCCGTCTTTCCAGCCAATGGGACCCATGGGCTCAAGATCATGATGGACATCTGTACTCATCTGTACCATCATTGTCGTGGTGGTTTCCTTTATCCCAAAATAAAACTCCTCTGCGGTGATTCTAGCATGTGAATGACCAAGCTTACGAATGGCTTCCCTTCCATAACGCACTTGGAGTACATGCTCAAATAGGGTACACTCTTCACTCAAGTTGTAGTTGCCTTTGGTATTGAATTCTTTATCACCTTGATCTTGATGTGTTGGAATATTTGAACTACCCATACTTTGAGGTGAGGAATTGACATCATGTTGATTGGACTTGTTCGGACAAGTGCTTTGCCACTTTGGCTTCATTGATACAATGCATGACTTGGAGTACATGATTGGATCCAGCAAAACTCAAGCATGTGGGCAGGTGATTTGGGTCTAGATTCCCTAAGCAGTCAGAATTTTGAGAAGATAGCATTACATCAACATGACTTGTATATCTACTGGATCTACATCTCAACATGATCAAGTTCAAATCATGAATTGGCTCACTGGATCTTTGTTCAAGCCAACGCTTTCAATCTGATCAATTTGTCTTGTTAGACCCTCATGATAAAATTAAAGATGATAAAAACAATCTTCAACTTGAAATAATACCTCTGAACGCTTAGCTTGACACCTCATTGTTCTCGACTCATTATGAGGAATATCACAAAGGAACATCTTTCTAAGTAGTCACAATGAAGTTCCAGTACATACAACCAAAGTGCTGTTTTGGTCCTTATAGCACTTTAAATACTATCAATTGGAATCGAGACTTTTCAAATTAGGAAAATTTGAAATTAAGGATTATACAGGCACTGTGAACTTCAGAATGCAGATGCTACCAGTGCATCACAATGAGGCTATGAATAAGCAATCACTGTAGCTTATCTGAGTCCAATGGCCAAGATTGCATGCATGAGGGAAAGCTATGTACTTCCAGTTCACTATATCACTTTACAGGAAACAGTTACCAAACAGCGAATGATACTTGTCTGCAATATAAACCTGATCCCAACCCAAGACCAACAGCCAAATATTCCTATCATTTCAGATTCCAAACCCCAAAAAACCTCAACTCTTGCCTAATTCACAAATGGTATAAAATCTATATTTCGTATGTATATGTATGTAACTGAAATACTCAGGTACATAGATCCACAATGTTTTTCTGTTTTCTTTTTCTTAACAATTCTCAAATAAAAGTTTTCGTGGTGGTGGTAAGATAGGTAAATCAGATACCAAACAAGCACTACAAAAAAACCCAAAAAAGTACTCATCTTCAATCAGTATAATCCTTTAATGTCAATGGTCCTTTTTTCAGAAAGATAAAAGACCACTCACGCCGAAGTTCCAATATCATTTGCAGGATTACCCATAATGATACATTCAGAAACACCTTCAATCGCATCTCTTTTACTATAAAGAGCTGCATCAAACAAATGATCCGTAGTCTTCTCAAATGAAGCCAACATTAAAACCTAAATAAATCATCATTTTCAAACAAAAAAACAAGTCAAGTCAGTTCATTACGAAGAACCCAAAGGTCAAGTTTACTGGAAAGGAAAAAAACTCTTACCGAGTCTTTCATTTTAGCTACACCAAATCTTGTAATACCCAAGACTTCTCCTTTATAACACATAATGTCTCCCAAGAGCATCATATGACGTGGATCTACTTTGAGTCCGTGAGAATCCATTGTGTATGAGATTTCTTTTATGATACAATTCCTTCCGGCCTCAATTCCTAAGATAGATTGCGCCTCCATGATGTGATTCGGCATGGTATGTGTACCCACTACACCTAATATATTCTCAACATTTGTATCATTAGTGGGATGGATATAGAAACAGAAGAGAAAACGAAAGATAATTACCATCGGTAGTCATCACCTCACGCAAACCATATCCTTCTACAAGTAACTCATATTCATTTGATGTATTCTTATTAATCACAGTCCTTCCAGCTTTAGAAAGACCCTATATGAAACAAATCAGATCAGTAAAGAAAAAAAATCATGCCTCGAGTGAAAAAACTTGTGAGCGTACTTTGATCACCACACCGGGTAAAACTCGTCTAAGGAACATAAGCTTTTGATAGAATGGTAATACGTTTTCACCATCCGCCAAATGACCGTCAACGTATACTCGAATCCGGTTTTTGCGGGGTATCACTTGAATTTGCTGATCAAGGGAAAATACAAAGTGTGAGGATGAGGTCATAAATTTAGGAAATTTGTTTTTGCTTACATCTTCACGGATTTTCAATTTTGGAGCGTTGACAATCGACCATTTGATCGTATCTAAAGTCACTTCGAGCTGCGTTATGATACATGAGTCATCATTTTTACTTTGATCGTAGTTAGGGTTTGTCTTACCTGCAAGCGACGAACTGTATCCATATCAATATGTACCCCAACATACATAGATTCATTCGAGTACATTCCTTCAATAACAGATGTGATCTAAAAGAATTGCTATGTTCAGATAAACTCAATTATCTCTAATCAAAGTGAAAACATACATCACCAAGATAAGTCTTTTCTAATCGGGCTTTGACAATTCTAGCTGCACGCTCGCTTTGATTAGCAACAAGAGGTGCATTGATGATAGGACCATTGATAACCTTGGACGCATTAATGATTTCCTTGATTCGAGGTACACCAAGTGTGATGTTCATAGAAGCAACACCGGCAAAATGGAAAGTTTTCAAAGTCATCTGCGTTCCTGGTTCTCCAATGGATTGTGCACCAACCGCACCGACTGCTGTGCCTATATGTATCGATATGGATGAACAAGGCAATCAATTTAAAGGCTCCTCCCGAGTGGAACTTGACTGTTTCGAGATCCGAAGTAATTACCAGGCTCCACTTTTGCCTTGACATATTTGACCCAACAATAGTCTAGGAAAGTATCGATTTGTTTGAGCGTCACTTGTGTCTTGTTTGAAACTATCTTCTTACTTGCATCTGAAGTCACCAAAATCAATCACAAGAAGATGATCAAGATGTGGGCAAAGGTAAGATAGAGATCAATGATAAGAACACTTACCGCTAACTCCAGCTGATAGATCAGTTTCTTCATCCCAATCACCATCCATCTCCATGGCTGGATACATTCCATAACTTGCCCGATAAGTGGCTGCTGGTTTAGCTACGTGATTGGTAATGAAATTCAAAACTGAATCTGTGAATCGGGTTGTACAAGCTTTAGCGAACCGAGGCTCAGCAATTCGATTGGCCACTGTTTGTACAATTTCATATGGATATAAACCTCGACCATCGAGATGCGAGATAGTGGCCTGTTATTCAAAGATGTCAGAACCAAAGTGTCCAATTGGAAAATACGCAAAACTTGAAGAAAAAGAAGGCCCGTCACCTTCGAGTGACGCCATGTTCGAGCAAATTCAACTGGTTCTCCATCTCCTTCCAGATACGTCGGATCTAGTCCGTCATCTCCATATGTGAATTGTACCACACCTCCAACCGAATTGCGTACTGAGTCATCATACCGAGTGGAAAGATCTTCCAATGCTTTCATCAGCCGACGTTGCATATAACCAGTCTCTGCAGTTTTGACGGCCGTATCCACCAAACCTTCTCTTCCAGAGATAGCGTGAAAGAGGAACTCTGTGGCTCGAAGACCTGAATGGAAACTGTTACGGACAAATCCTTTGGCAGGTGGTTCCTTGGCTTTTTTGTGAAAGTGAGGTAAGGATCGATCCTGAAATCCATCGGGAATACGGTTACCGCTGATAATCTGTTGCCCAACACAAGCAACCATCTGGGCGACGTTGATTGTAGAACCTAAATGGTTTTCCATTAGTTTGATGAGCGAGATTGTATCATAGATGTTCGACTCACCCTTAGATCCACAGGTGGCCATGATCAAAGGAGCATTGTGCCGAGTAAGTTCTGCCATACAAATGACACCCAAGCTATCTCTGACTTTAGAGAGGACACCTGATATCATAGCTTCTAGTGTCTGATCCTGATCACGACCCGGTAGAGTTTGTAGTTGGCCCGCTTTCGAACTCTTAATCAAGTCATTTGTTTCTTTGTAAGCCTTTGCTACCAAACTTTCTTTCTGCGAAGACAGCCTTTCACCAGGCGTGACATCCCCGACCCCGATGGAGAATCCCATGTTGGCTAGTTCCGACAAATGAGTAAGAAGTTTGAAAATGCTTGCCAGCAGGAAGGCTAAAGGAGAATTAGACTTACCTAGCCATCGGGCACTGACTTTTGCTAGACGATTCATAGCTTTGACTGCTTCGTCTGGGCCATAGTCTCGATTGATGACAGCAAATATGGAATCTTTCTTACCACCACCTACAATGGCTTTGTCAACCACACCACACATAATTTCTGAATTTTGGATCACAAGCCATCCATCGTTGGGAGACATGTCAGGTAAGAATTCAGGTAAAGCTTTATGATGAGTAGCACATTTAGCCTCAATGTTAACTTTGACTGGCGATGCTTTGTTAGGTCGCATGAGCACGTTGAAAACTTGTTTCCCGGTCCAAAGACGGACAGGTTTCCATATAACAGGTGGAGGTAGATCGATGTGTAAAGTGGCATCTGATAAGTATTGCAAAGCCTGCGTGAATTGCTGACGATCATAGAAATTGTCTTTTCTCGAGAGGAGGTATGAAGCAGTGATGAAATCTTGAGTTGCTGCGATGATAGGCTCGCCATTCCGTGGAGTGACCAAGTTATATTTTACATTCATGAGTTCGGTCGCTTCCGTCCGAGCTTCCTCCGTTTGTGGGACGTCTAGATATTATAAACAGAGTTCAAATGGAACAATAAATTGAAATTCAGAGATCGCGCATATTTGGCTAAAAGAAGCTTACGCAGATTCATCTCGTCTCCGTCAAAATCAGCATTGTAAGGTGTACAGACACATTCATTGAATCGCAGAGTTCGCCAGGGCCGGATCTTGGCTCGATGAGACATGATTGAAAGTTTGTGCAAACTTGGCTGTCGATTGAATAATACCACACTGAAATCTCAACGTTAGCCAGTCTATAGCCTGAACAGCTATAATCTAAACAACATATTACTACTAACTCTCCGTCGTGCAAATGCCTCTCCACTGTATCGCCCATCCGTAAAGTATTTGCGATCTGATTACGATTACCGAACCTCAAGGACCGTTTGAATTGGGTTGCTGCTCCTGCAGTACCGGGTGCTCCAGAGGCAATTAGATAGTTGGCGCCCGGATGGACATCAGGACCATTGCGGATGCATTGACGCAAACGATCCAGGTTATGCGCTGTAACCCGCTCCGGGTAGGTCAGGACTTTAGCCATCCGATCTGGAACAGCTACCTTAAAGCGGTGAAAAAAAATCAACTCTTGATTCATCCAAACCATTCAAATGGCCAAAAATTTGATGAAAACTCACTTCAGTGATACTGAGATTTGGATCCGGGCCAATGACTGTTCTCCCCGAGAAATCCACACGTTTACCCGAGAGATTTCCTCGGAAACGACCAGTTTTTCCTTTCAGTCGCTGACAAAAGCCTTTGATAGGTTTCGCACCCTAATGAAAAAAGGTGCTTCGGTTGAGTATATCGTCAGGCATCAGTAATCAGGAAAATGTACCATTTGTGAAGGAACTCCAGGAAGTTCGGCATTGATATACATTGCAACAGAGAGCTGTAAGAACTCCCATTGTTCCTGTGTGGATATTCAGGTCAGATATAGACAACATGTTGGCATAGTGTGAGACGAACCATGATATTTTGAGTTGGAACACCCTTTACCAAGCCAGTCTTGATCAGTGTATTTGTAAAGATCATTTCGGTCAACTTTACGGTCACGTCGTCCTCGTTCCTACCATGACCAGAAAATCGTAAGAATTGGGCAGGGTTGCAACACTTTATCTGATATATGCCTTGTAGACTTACGTAGCTGCTTCCTGGGTCACACTCGGCCGAATGCAGACCGGAGGAACGTGTATATATTGCCAGATATATTCTTCAGGGCGGCCTACTTCTGGATCCAGACCCAAAAGCTCACAATCCTGATAACCCGCGAGGATGAGACGTTAAGACGTAAGAGTTGACAAGACCATGGCGAACATGAAACTCACAGACGGTGTCACTCGTCGAAATAGATTTAGGACTCTGAGTGGATTCATATCTTCTTGTGCTTTATTTAAATGTGGTGCAAGTTCTCTAGTCTCTTTAATTGCATTCATGAATGTATCCCGAAACGCTTCAAGCTCGTCTGCCTTCTTCTTCGCTCTGAATTTTTCATGTACGATGCGAAGTGCGCCCACTTTCTTCACAGTACCATTGGTGGCACTACAATATGGACAAGTGATGACTTTACGGCAAGCTGTGTTGACTTGTTTTGCATAATGTTGACGTTGTAAATTTTCCAGATTTGGTCTCCGAAATCGTTGTAGGTAAACTCTCCGATCTTCTTCACTCAACATCACTCTTGCACAAGTCTAAATCTTCAATAATCAGACTTAGTTTATGAAATTGTCTTTGCTAAATGTAGAAAAAACCACGCACCTTGCATATATCTTGAAGCATCTGAATCACGGCCCGAAAATAACCAATATGGAAGACTGGTAGAATAAGTTTGATGTATGAATAATGACCAACGCAGTCGGCCATCTTAGCGTTGCAAGTCCCGCATGTTCCTGATTTATCGGATGTACCAAGCCTGGTATCCAACACGCCTCCTTTCGCTGGTTTCTTCACTAGAGGTTCTGGCGCGCCGGGTAATACAAAGCTAGATGAGTCCGTCGAACCGGACATACTGTATAAATCTCGTTGGGTGGATTCATATTCGGAGATAGCAACTATTTCTTGAGAAGACAAGACAGAAAATTGTATATGCTTTCTGAGAAAGAGTATTTCAGTTTGATCAGGTATAATGATAGTTGAGATGAATCTATCCTGACATCTTTTTAGGAGCCTCTTGAACGACCAACTGCTTCATCTTGTGATTCCGTGAAGTGCCAGACAGGCCTTGATTCAGTCCAATATCGAAATGAAGATGAGCAAGTTAGAAAGTTAAGCAGAAGAACTGATTCCGGGATTAAAGTCACTTCATCGGAAATAATTTTGTTGAAGAAAAAGAAAGTTACAAGTCCAGCTCGGATATAAGGCTTTTAGGCTGCGAGATATCTTTATATCGAGTTTACCTTGTAGTTCATCGATCGAACCAGATTTCATTGAAATTTCTAAATCAAATCAAATCCAAACCATCAACTCAACTCAACTCAACTCAGCATCATGTCATTTCGATTCTCATTCTCAAAATCACTTCAACCCTTCTTACTCGAATCTGCCAACTATTCACTGCCTCGTCACTTTCATTCAGCCCCTTCACTTCTTGCCAGACGTTCACGTGAACGAAATCGACCGAAACCTCCCATTCATCCATCAGTTCCTTCCTTCAAGCTTTCGCCCGATGAACCTACGCGCACTACCACTTCACGTCGTAAACTTTAGGATTCAAAACTAGATCGAACTCTGATGAGTTTGGTTGGAAATTGGATTCCAGTGCTAACGTACTCCGTCGACGAGATGGTATCACAGGAAAATATGAGCATTCAAAAGTAGATTGGGTTGCAGAGAAACGACGCAAGTTCTTTAAACTCAAAGAAGAAGAACATGTTCAAAGAGAAGACGAACGATTTGTGGCACGTCGATCAAAAGATTCCACCGTCACAGACTCAATCAAATCAGATGACGACGCACCACCACCTCCAAGCAAAGGTTGGAGTCTTCCATCTAGAGAATGGAATCGGGGTGCACCAACTCTTGTACATGAGTATGGTCGAGAGAGTAACCCAATATATTCATACCCACAACGACAAGCCCTTGCCCTTTTGCGAAAGAGTGCTTTTGCTCATGAAAAACGACGTCAAGAACTACTTAGCCAACCTGCGTCAGCATCAGAAGACCCGTCACAGGACGCTAGCTTTTGGGATTACGAAAAAAAACTTCAGAAATCCTCTTTACGACTTTTTTAGGGGTGGTTCGACAATGGAAGACAGTTCGGTCACTGACTCTACTTGTTGAGTGCCACTGATACTTGTGTCATTATAGCATTGAACCTTCATGATTAATACTTCTGCCTTTTTTATGATCATCGAAGATCATTTCTGGTCTGTCGCACAGCTGCGTCGGAAGTCTTTTCAAGATCTTCAAGTGTTGTGGTACGTTCTGTTGAAAGAACGCAATTTAACTCTTGGTCCAACGGACCGAAGCCAAACGGACATTTGGCAAACTCGTGGATCCTGCTAATCCTGGCGAACCATTGTCTACAATCAAAAGTCAATTGAAAGCGGTGAGGTCAAGTTTCAGAGGATGGACATGTTCGCTGGAACGCTCTAGCTCATCTGACCTTCTTTGTCTGCCGTCATATTTTTGCCTCTAGGTTCAATTCTCTATGCGTAATATCAAAGTAACAGTCTCTGAACGCCGTCGAGCGATCCAAGACAGGATCGATTTCCTAGCCAAATTCCAAGCTAAACGTGGGCGAAGCCCTACGTCTCAACAATGGCACATGGCTATAGAGTTAGAAAAACAGCGAATCCGGACAACTGAAGGTCATCAACTTCAAAATGAAAATTTGGACGAATATTTTGCTTCTCCTAAAGGTCGAGAGGAGCTTGAAAAGGTACTGACTAAGAGAGGCTTAAGGCACGAGAAATTCTTGAAAATATGACGGCCTTTGATCTCGGACATTCTCAAAAGACACCTTCCTTGACTGACTGCGAGGATCAAGCTCCGATCACAACAAATCCTTTAAGCTAACGCAAAAGTGTGGCATTGTATTTCAATTTGAATCTAACTGACCAAGTACACCAGAGCTTGGATCAAGTTTCAAATTGAACAAAGCGGATACCAAATGCACTTCAGGGCATGTATTCCCTACATCACGCCTTCCCATGGGGTTTCACTGATTAGATCAGCCGGATGAGATTGGGATAATTATTAGACTAGCTTGTGCTCGTAATAATATAAGTATACCACTAATCATCCGGTAACAGAGCCAACTTACAATGCTATGTTGAATACTACCAAGTGCCCAGTGGACGTGTTGTTAAAGTTGTGGAGCCACATAGATACTTGATTTTGCAAACCTCTTAGGTAGTTTTGGGGCTCAACTTTGAAGACTGGATTGCACTACATATTCACACACCATACAAGAGTGTCAAAGAAACAAGCAAAAGAAGTTTGAACAAAACTGACTTGTGCTCTTGGGTGAGCAATCCACGGTTTCCTGTCTTAAGCTTGAGCCTAGGACTTGTCTTTGCTGGACTGATGCTGGGAAAAAGCATCATGGATATCATATGAACAGGGCCATAGTCAGTCTCAGGGTCTTTCAAATGGATTTGTGATCAGGGACTTCATAATTTTCTGGAAGTTGCTTGAATGATCTTTGTTTGCACCAAACAATGTGATTGAATAACATGTCCACAACACATTGACACATACTGCTATGTTTAAGA